>JAYKPI010000006.1:38967500-39525000 GCA_037305975.1 Chrysolophus pictus
GTGCAGTCACTAATTTCTGCAAGATCTCAGGAGGAACTCCTCGTCCTTTCCTTGAGCTCTGAGTTAGGTGAGGAGGAGACAGAGAAGGATGAGGAGGAGGAGGGCTGCTGCTATGGCAGAAGGAGCCGTCCAGCCACAGGGGCACACACTATGCCCTGAACTGCTGACGGGGAGCCCTGTACCATGTTGTGCTATGCTCTCTGCCCCACTACACAGCAGCTCTTCCAGTGCCCCATGCCCTCACTTCACCTACATACTGCAGCCAGACTTGCCTGCGCCTGCCTCTTTTCTGGTCTCGCGTTTTATCATCCAGTTTCCTCTTATTTATGTCCCTTGTTAAAAGCCGATTTATTCATTTCAGAGTCACTGCCTGTTCTTTGTCCCAGCCTTCATTTATTAGTGAACCTCCTCCATCTTCTTTCTTCCTGACATAAAGTATTTGTAAAAGCCTTTCTTATTCCCCCTAATCCCCTTGGCTAGCACAAAGTCTCCTTGCTTTACTGGTTACTCTTGTTCTCCCTGCAAGTCTCAACTGATTCTCTGTAGTCCTGCGTGGATGCTCTCTATTTCCAGCATAGCCATTTTTTTTATACTCTCAAAGTAGTCCTCTGTGTAGCCCCACTGGCTGCCACTTTTCTTTGATTTTTTTCTTAATCATGGGAATGACACCAGACTGCATTTTCATTAGAGTGTCATTCAGGGTTTTTCTGCTGCCTTCTATACTTGTGGCTGCTCAAGAGGGAGAACTGCATTTGAAGCACCCATTTGGCAAGTTAAATCTCCCCTGCCCAGAGTTTCCCTTTTCAATTTGCAAATGAAAACTGGTAATAAGGGACAGATTAAGCAGCATCATGCCTGGGTGCACCGATGCGAGTCTTTCTGTGTGCTTGTGTCTTTCTTCTGAGGCATGTAAGGATGCTGTGTGCAAATATAGGCACTATATATGAGGAGGTCCTTGAGCTGGGTTGCCCCATGAAGATTTGATCTTTTTTACCTACACAGCTCTTTGTGGATGCACACATCTGACATGTCTTGTGGCAGTGAGTTCCACAATTTAATTATTTTTTCTTGAGTTGTTCCAAACCAGTTGCTTGATGGTTTCATGTGATTATCTCTACGTCTTCTATAGAGAGAAAGTGTCTCGCCCCTTTGTAGTCACCTTCCCTAGGCAGTGGAGCACTTACTCTTGAACTGGATTTTGTACGCCAGCAGGTCATTCAATTTATTTTAAAGAAATACTTGGTAACCTAAAAAATAATAATCAACAAAATGATAAACACCTATGTAGCATAGCTCACTATGCACACATTATACGTTTAAACATTCTGGGAGGTGTACTAGCAGCATCCATTTCTTTAATTGATTGATTTCAAACGTCAGCAGTGTGCTGCATATACAGAAAGATACATCAAGATATCTTGTGATAGTAACAGACACTTAAGAAAATAAACAAGGGCATCTTCTGTCTAATGCTGCAAGTGAAAAAACATGTTCAACATTAGCTTGGCTTACATCCACAGGAACATCTACTGCAAATGAAGTAATAGGTGAACATTTCAGTGACCCGTGGTGATGAGTAATTCAGTATCCACCCAGTAATGTGGCAATATAAAGGTATGCGGATGAGGCATGAAGCCATGTCCAGCGCTGGAGTGTCTGTAAGCCCCAGAGCAATACAGCCGAACAGTTGGGAAAGCAGCAATATCTTCCAAAAAGAACATGTGTCCAGCTCGGGGTCTGGGCCCCAGAGAAGGATTCCAGATGACTTTCAAAAATGAGTTTATTGCATAAGTGCATAAAGTGAGAACGTAGGTGCCTGGAAATGCATGTGGCCACCAGATCCATGTGACCGATCAGTTTGTATCTATCCCCTCTTGAGGCCTGGTGTCACTTCTAAAGCCTAAAGCCTCTGCAGGGATGAGCAGGGAGGGTCTAGCCAAACTGTGGATGCCAGTCACAAGGAAGCAAAGTGCTGTGCCTTGTGTTCCCTTTTCATTTCCTTTAGTTCAGATAACCCAGGGAGTTCCTGTGTAGTATTGTTCCAAAGGGAAAGTAAACGCAGTGTGAGAGCTGCATGGTTGTGTCCTTGTGCATGGTGGGAGCAGAGCTCTGCCCGAGAGCTGCCTGCAGGAATGCCTCTTAGGCTGCCACTTTAAGGAATTAGTAGCATCATGTGGTTTCTTTCTGTTTGTCCCTTCCTCCGTGTGAGGAGCTGGCTTTGCTCGTGAGGACATATTTCACACACAAGACTTTCTGGCATACGTATCACTGTCATGGTATTAGGTAAGAGAATATGTAAGTGGAGGCACTGAAGTAATAAAAGAGTTTTGCAAAAAAAAGGGGAGGAACAAGAATCATTGCAGGGATGTAATCTGTTAAAAGCCCAGAAATACTGTATGCAAGACAGCAGTATGAGTGGCATGCAGGGGAGGCAGCTGGCTGAAGTGCAAGCCACACAGCTACAGTGCTGGTGCTGTCTGCAAAGGAAAGAAAACACTTTTGGCTGCAAAGAGAGTTGAAAATGCTTAGTGGGTAAAATTTCTAAGCATAAATAAAAATAGGCTTACGTTCAGACTTTTAGTAATAATTATATTAAAATGACACAATTCATTAAATAATGCAATACATTCACATCTCTAAATACACAGCAGCTGTTCTGTTCTGTCAAACACAATTCCTTTAGGGACTGAATAGAAAAAGAGTAACATGCTGGCTTGCATGGTAATGTCCTGACAAGCACCAGGCTGCAGCTTGCCCCACCATTTATTCACAGAGGGTCCCTCTGGCAGCCGCCAGCTCCTAAAGGTGCCCCTGTGGGTGTGCAGGATGTGCCAGCTGGGCAGGACAGCGGAGATGACACGGGGTATGATTTGTCTTTTCTGTAGCAACTGAGTTTTAAAAGATGTTATAGCCTAAGGCAATAAGTAGATGAATTTGGCAGGCTATGATGTGCTAGAACTGAAGCTCATAGTAAGGTTTTATTTAAAATTAACAAGAAAAAATATAATAGAGCTGTAAAAAAAAAAAAAAAAAAAAAAGCTTGCCAGGTGATGTCTAGTTGAGAGCAGCAGTTGTCCGAGTGCAGTGGCATCTTTCCTCAGCTTTTGGATATGGAAGGTATACAACTATCCTGCAGCAAAGCCTATAATACGTATTTATTAAGGTAAAAAAATGTATTGATACATCAGGTATGCGGGCAGTAGTTGTATTTCTCATTGCTTTCTAAACAGATGAGCTTTTCCTTCATGTCCAAACTGAGGTAAAATTCAGATTTTGTAGAAAATAGAAACACATTACCAAAGTAGAAGATAGGCACCTGTGTTGAGCTCATCTGCAATCAGAATTTGAATTGCTGGAGTTGTTGTTTTAGTTGTTGTCATGTGGTTAGTGATATAAGATGGGAAACTGTGCATCTCTCCCTTGCACTGCAGCCCCAATCATGCACGCGCCTGACCATGAAGAAGAATAATTGGGCTGCAGGTTCTCAAGTGGTGAGAACTCCCTTGCATCTTTTGTCTGGATTTAGCAAAGTAGTTCTACAGAAATAAAATCTATTTGCAATACTTTTCCTAAAGGTTTTATCTTTGACTTGTGGGTCTTCCCCTTTCCATCATCTGAACATACGTTTGGGGCCCAACATTTGATATACCTGCATTTATGCATCACGTTTTGCTTTTACTTGTGCTAAATGCAATTTTCAGATTATATTGAATCATCTTTGGGGGAGCTCATGGTTCCTCACTTACGCAAGAACAAGATTTAGAGTTACAGTTGGCTTTTGAAGCCTCTTTGTTCCAGCATCTGTAGAGAAAATGACAATAATCTGCAAAATTAGAAACAAAGAGCTTGTCATTTCCTTGTGAATTCTTTCCTTGTTCTTTTTCTATCAGTGTGCTTGTATAAATAGATCATAGTAGCTTATTTTTCTCTTCTGGTGATAGGTCTAGAGTGTTTGTCATCTGTGCGTTATATGATTTTTTGTGTTATGCCGCAAGTTTTTACATTGCTAAGTTTTTTCCTCTGTTGTTCCTTGTTTGGGACTTCTTACTCCATCTTCATAGTGACATTATTCAGGCACCAGCTCTTCCTTTGGGATCACACACAAATTTGATAAGAACACTCTAGAGAATTAAACTCCGATATGAGAAGGGGCTTTAAGTAGAAAGCCACTATTTTATTAACTTGCAGACTGAATTGTGTGGACTAACATTTTTAGATTAAAAAGGCTTGTTTGTAGTGGTGAAATGGGGTGTAAGCACAGGTATATGGCATTGACAGGCTTCTAATTTGGGATAATATATCATACTTTCTACTGCTTTATATCAAGCAGGTGAGCTTACCCACTTTTTATTTCCCCTGCAGTACCTAGAACCACCATCTTTCATCCCAAAAGGGGCTGACACAAACATTAGGACAGCTTGCCACAAGCTAGCATCTCATTTCTTTTTTGGTCTGGCTGCTTTATGCCTTCACCTTACATTGAGCTTGCAATGTGAGATGTAGGGGAAAATACACTTAAGTGCATGTCAATAAATGCATAGCTTTTTGACTGTTCTCCTTTGTGAACTACATAAAACCAGGTCTCTGGAATACAGTGGGGAAAATAAGCAAATCATCTACAAGTGTCTTCTGGCTGAAGAAAAGGGGAAGCAAAAAGCATCTGCAATCCCTTTGTTTATCCTCTCAGAATGAGAGAGGTTGTCTTTTCTCTTTTGGTGACATTAAGCATTTCTCGAGGTTGCAGGAATAGGAATGCTGCAGTTTGTATATTAGCATATTTCATGTGGACAGAGCTGGCCTTGCAGTAAGACTTTTAACCCCTTCTTTTCTACAGTCACTGATAAACAATCTGTGAATTTCTGAGTCTGTCAACATTTTCTTCACATTGTACCAGCAGTAAACTGGTAGCACAATTAGAAGTCAATGGTTAACATTTAACCAGTCGTACTCAACTCTGTCTGCCCTGAAAGATTTATTTCTATATCTATTCTTTCCTGCTTCTTTCTCCTCATCCAGTTTCCATTGCTTTTCCCCCCCACATTCTTTCCTACCAAGCGCCACCCTCCACACTGAGGGTTCTGGACCTTCCTCCCTGCTGTCTGATGTCAGTCTTCACAGAGGACCAAAAAGAAAAAAAAAAAACCCAAAACATGCCAAAGAATAGCTCAAATTATGGGATAATTTTTCGAAAGGTAATATAATTCTACACAGTAAAGGCTGAGAATCTAAATTCAAGCATCTTTGTTGAAAATGTCTATCTAGCATCTTTCCTGTTAGAAGAGTGACAACCCTTCACATTCTCCTCTTAATTTGTACCCTTTGGTTGACTATAGTATTGATTTGTGCATTAAGGATGATTTAGTCTATCTTTCACCCTCTTATTAAGAGAGTTTGAAACCCTACCTGCAATCTTTATTAGCTTTTGACATCACAAAGGGAAATGTCAACACATAATGAGATAAATTGCAACATCAGAGAAGACTGAAATGCAACTTTCGTGAAAGATGGATATAAGCAACACTTTTCAAAATAAAAAAGGACAGAACACTTCCTTTTCAGCAGCCGTCTATCTTTCTGTTTGTTGCTGCTTTACAGTATTTATTAGAGTTTTTCTTGCTATACAATGGGTTGTCAGAATCATGATTAAGAAGCTTATTCAAATGAATTAAAAATGTTTAAATGAAAAAGACTCAGAGAAGTAATTGCCAAAATTTAATCAAGGATTTAATTTGTAGCACAGACCAGCCAAATGGATTTTGCCGTTTTCACTGCGCTGTTTGTACAAGGAAATTAAAAAGTATAAAGAGTCAAAGACTCAGCAGTGTAACCCTTTAAGAATATTGCAGTGCGCTCACTTATTCTCATTAGCCGTATTATATCAAACTTGCTCCTCAGGGCTTGCAGTTTGCAAAGCCAGACCACAGACGGTGGAAAAAAAGATGATAGCATTTTTTCCAATGTCATAAATTACTGCCAGCACACATTAGCTGATTTCTCCACGCGTTGCTGTAAGCATTTCAATGGTAGGTTAAATATCCCCCTTCTTAATGCCACTTAGTAATAAATGCCCTCATTTTAGCATGTCATCTTTAGCTGAACTGAAATAACTGAGACTAAGGAGCTGTCGGAGTTTGAAACAGAAACATTTCAGTTGCGTTTACTGTCGAGAGGTACATACATGGCACCATTACACTGTCTGTATTTCATTGATGATAATAACGTATCAGCAAGGCTGACATGTCTGTTTGAACACATTTTGCAGAAATCTGATCATTAGGTAATGTGTATCTCGTTTCTTCCATCATTTCCACACAAAGAGCTGCACAGTGCGATTAACAGAACAGTAGTTTATGAGCCATGAAGAGCTGGAGCAGCGAGAGTCCGATCCATGTGTCATACAGCCAGAATTGTGCTCTGAAGTGCTGTGCTGGAGGAGTGGGAGGGAAAACGAAAAGACCCTTCTTGTGAGGAGGAGGCTGAGATCAAGTACACATTTCTTCCCTGTTAGTTCTAATTGAATTAAGCATTCAGAAGTGCTAAATCCTCAGCCTCTCATACAGGCACAAAGTGAAGAAGCTACAGCAATGCCCATGGCAGCATCAGGCTGCTGGCAGACAGAGTTGGACATGCTCTGGGTCCTTCGGGAGCTGGGGTTCTGGTTCCCAGCCTTTCATCTGAAACTTCTGGCAAGGACCTCTAAAGAGACAGGGTAAAGAAAATATGTGAACCACACATTGCCAAAGCGAGGGTGGCTCCTAGCTAGCTCAGAGGGCTCTCATTTAAGCCAAAAATGACATGACATTATTGATATAAAATATGGGAAGAAAAAAGCTTCGCCCTTATTAGAAACCTGAGCTGAATCATACAAACTTTGGTAGCACAAAATGGCAAGTAAATATGTAACTCTGTGGGCAGAATGTGATGCTGCAAGGCTACCCCCTTATTGCAGGAAAAGGGTTTGGAGTTTACTTACAAGGCGGGTTTAAAAGAAATTGTGAAAAATCAGTGATTCTGCTCACCCCTATATCCTTCATAAAGACAAAGGGAACATTTACTATTGTTTATTTTTGTATTTCTTAAACTTGTGTACCAGCTAGGGAATATTAGTTTTATAGCAGAAGGGTAGACACAGTCTTTTTCCACAACAGGATTAGTATCTGACACAACAAGACATTTCCTAAAAGGAGGGAGCATTTCTGTGAGCAGAAGCAAGAACCATCTGTGGCTTCATCTGTCTCTCTGTTTCTGAAGTACCTGGGAAGTTCTGTGCCATTTATTTCTCACATCCTCTCCATCAGAAAGTAGAGGGACAGATCTCTTGGAGAAAGAAAACTTTTCAACTTCTCTTGAAATTGCTGAGCTCATGAGCTAACTTAGCTTGCTACCGCTCCCAGTCATTTGCATGTTACTTCTATGCTGCTGTTCTCTTCACAGAGCACTTCTGATTTAAACCTCTCTTGCTTGCTTGGTTACGTGGTTATAATTTTATTTGCACAGCAGGAGACTTGCTGGTAAACAAACTTAAGACTTTGGAAAAGTAAGGAGTCCAAAATCCAGTGGTTGAGTTCCAAATATTTGAATTAGGTTCCTTATCCAACCTTCTGAACCTTTTAAAGATTGTGACAGTATAAATTATGCAGCTGCTTCTCTTTTGCTTTTAAGTGGGACTTAAAAAGGCCAATTTGTGACCTGCAGCTTGAGTTAAATTCATACACATCTTTACTTCTTGTCTTCTTTGTAGAGACTTAAGCAGCTTTTGTAAACTGTGTGTACTATGCATTCTAAAGTTTCTGCATTTAAAAGATTTATACATAGAAAAGTATTTTTAATACCAGATTTAGGGCAAAAACATGATAGCAGGAGGTATCAATGGGTATTATTATACCACAAGTGCAGAATTATTTTCAACTTATAGTCTGAAACCAGATTAACTTGCCTTTGTAGTTCATCTGTGCGCGTCTTCACATTTATATTGTAGAACTGACTCTATGCTAGCGTTTATTCGGGAGATGGAACCCAACTCAGTTGAGCTGATATCATTGCTCTCAAAGAAAATGGCAAGGTCACTTGGAGGTTGTATCACAGCCTAAAGAACAGCCATGTTTTCCTTCAACCTTTTTACTGTTTGTTTGATTTGTAAAACCAACAGATAATAGAAAAACTTTTATTCCTGGTGGCCTTTTGGAAATTTCTACTTTACGAGGATGTGTCAGGAATGCAGTTATTTGTGCAGGCTTTTTCTGAAAGCCTAGTTTTGAAAATGAGAATGCATAAATTTGTCCCATGCTTCTTCATGGTCTTCCAGAGATATCTCTGCATGATCCATTGAGCCCAAGCCCAAAGAGAAAGCAGGAACATAGTAGTCCAACTCACTCTACTCTTAGCAGGAAAGTCATGCAAGAGGAGAATGCGATGACTTCTGTATAAATTGTGTTTCCCTTAGATACCTTTATTTTCTTTGGTTATTACAGAGGCATAATAATAAGATGTGGGCACTGGAAAAAGTGGTTATTTTGAGATGACATTAGAGCAGAACCGAGTTATGCAAAACCTTCTCATCCATAGCATGGTTTAGCTTATTAAGGGGCCCTGGTGAGGTTGCTGCTGATTTCCCATCCCTGCGAATTCTCCAATTCTCCAGCAGAAAATAAAGCAGGGGGTGCTGTTTTGATCCAAATGGACTCTCACAGCATTTCATCAGGAAGGCAGGGCTGAAGAGAAATATTTAGACTGATAAGCTTTCAGAAAATATTTTTGGGAGTGCACTTTCTGAACTTGTGAGCAGAGACAGTCTGGCTGTATCGGCTACTTCAACTCCTCCTTATCATGGAATTTACTATTAAGAAAAGCAAAGAAACCCACCACCTCCTTGAGCGCAGTGAGCATTTCACAATGCAGTTTCTCAGCAGCCGACATTCTGGAGTCATGCTGGAGGTAGTAAATGAATAAAGCCATTTTAAAAAAGTGAATAAAGCTATAGCATCTCAACTATGTTAGAGAATCAATCATAGGCTTGAGCTCATTTGTTCCACTAGACTGTAGTCTTATAAGAAGAGAACTGCTTGTTCCAGAAAAAAGTGTGAATAATGTGATAAAACAAAATGAACTGCAGAATATATTCTAGCCAGCAGCCAAGAAATTATTCACACTGACAGATATTACAGGTACAGTACTTTTTCTATCTAGAATTCCACCTTCTAGTTTCTACATGCATTATATTTGCTGTTTTCCTGCTTCCAGTTTAGAAATGCACAGGGTTGTATGTATGAGTCGGTGCTACACTTTCTTGTTTGTATATCATATGTTGTAGTCAAAGCAGTCATTCTTTAGTTACTGCAGCTGCCTTTGCTCCTGCATCTATTCAAAAGTATTTGGGTGGTTTGAAACCTACAGTATTTCTTTTACTTTGAGTTGAATCACATACATGCATGTTTATATATACAGAAGGACCGAATGTATACACTTCTGGTCAAAAGAATAGGCTGCCATAGTCTGCAGTGATAATTGTACAGGCTGTAGTTTTACATTAGCTCTGGTAAGGAATGAGTTCATGTTTTTCTTCTAAAAACTTGGGACATTTTGTAACATATCCCTGTACGTAGCATATAAGCTAATATGGATCAAGATAAATCTATGTATTTCTTTAATCCTCATTGTGCATTTCTTTAATTTGTTGTCTTAGTGCTATATGAAGTAGTTCTGCAGATGTAAACTCAGCTGTGTTAGGTTATTTCAGCCTTTTACTATCAACTCACTAGTATCAGTATCTGAAATAACTGCCTAAATTGAGTAAATATCAGCAATACAGTCCATGACAGCAGGACAGATAAATGATCTGGGAAGAGGGAGGACTAGTTTAAAAGGAATTTAAAGGTATTCTTCTGCTTAAGGGTCTATACCTGAAAAAGGTAATGTTTCTGTTACTTTCTTCATTGCTGTATTTGCAACCCGGAGCTTCATTAATATGGTTGTTTGATATGTGGTAGGTTTTTTGCTTTTGACAAAAAGGTCATTTTTCTTCCCATCATGATTTTTTTGTGGAACGTGTTTTACGTATAAAAATTTGCTAATCATTTATGAAAACATATTTGAATCCACACCTGAAAAATGAGGGAGTTTGCCTAGACTTATAAAAGAGTTTAACTGATTGTATAAGTCTGTCTGAGAAATGAAGCATCACCAATCACATATTTTTTAAGTCACGTATATGACAAATAACTGCGGCCCCAACCAGTGATTGGGTTTGAGTGAATATGTTTATAAGTCAATTCTTTGCTTTTACTCCAAGTGTACTGTGATGGCAAAATCTTTCAGAATGCTGGGAAAATGGATTTAGGCTTTTACCGAGTGGACAGGAGCATTGTTACATTGATTACGCATTTGCGATTTGCCTTTCGCAGAGGGAGGGGAAATAGCAGACACGGGTTTCATGTTTGACTCCACACAGTGTTTTGTTTGGGTCTGTTTCCTTTTCAGAGCCATACAGGGGAAGAATGAGGTCATGCATTTCAAAAGTACATCGCTGTTTGAGGATTTTCTTTATGCATAGCTTCTTTGTGAGTCAGAGAATTATTCTGGCTTGCGTAGCTGCATATGCCATGTCCTACAAATTGTGTCAACTGAGGACACACGTATGAGTTATGGAAAGCAAAGAGCATGGTAATGAAGGGCTGTAAAGGGTTTAACTTATTGTATGGGTAAACCTCTGTTTAACCTCAGAAGTCTCTAAAAAGAAATGGGTGCCCATACACCTTGATCTTTACTATATCAGCTGATGACAGTCAGTACCCTCAGAGTTACCAGGATACAGGCAGTATGTGCAGTGTCATCAACTTCACCCTGGCAGAGAGGGCCGAGACGTGGAACAGCACTGTGCTCAGCCCACCAGTCTGCTCTGCCTGGCACTGCATGGGAGTTCTCTAAATGGCAAGGTAGCTGACATATTGTGTCTCAATTTAAGCCCCATTACCATTCATTAGACATGCTCCTAGTTAATTATTTTAAAAAATAAATGTAAATAACAAGTGTTAATTATACCCTCGAGGCCATTGATGTGTACCATGTTGGCATTTCATGTTAAAAAGGCTGACTGAAATTAGAATAAAGAGCAGTATAATTCAAGGAGGAGGTTTCGGGAAATATCATTGCTAACATAATATTTTATGATTGCAATTTCATCAATTATAAGTCTTAATATTTAAATAATACTCTGTTGAGAATCAACAGAGTTATAAAAAGCATTTAGGTGATTTGTTAGCTGTTACATTCCCCCTTGCATTTGAAAGGCTTATTTTGTTAAAAGTGCTTTTCAACCAGCTACAACGTCATACGGTGTTTCTCGGGTGGTCCCTGTACATGTTCACTTGTGGATTGGAGTCTTTTGAATACTGACAACTTTATAGAGAAACGTTATAATACTCTGCATCTCCCCGGTGTTGTTACTGCTTGCTGTCATCTGTGTGACTTCACTGGGGTTTCTGACAAGTTTTTTTGAATTCTCAGTTACAAATTTCTTCTTGTCCCTCTGTACAGTCAAATAAAGTGGTTTTCGTTTGGCCAGTCTTAAAATCATTTTCTGGCATAGGCAGTCTGAAAACAAAGTAAAACTGTGTAAGTTATGTGTTTTGTGTTTATTTGTTTATCTAAAAGCTGTGCACTGTGTGATATGCATTGGATGTCACTCCTTTTGCTTAGAAAAACTAGCTTCTGCACTTCAGACCTGTTGGGATGACCAGATGAACACTTTCATGTTCTCTTCAAGAATGATTTCCTGTCAGATCGCACTTAGGACTTGTTGTGAGGGAGAAAGGCAGGCTTTGCTTAGATTCATACCTTTGTTATGTAGAAGGATGAAACTCAGTACCTAAATATGACTCGAGGTAGAGGGGCAGTCTGGGTTTTGCTCCAAACCTCAGGTAATAACAAGCCCATGTTAATCAGTCCCAGGCTTCCTCAGCAGTGCTGCCATTTGGGCTGTCAGTTGGCATATCTGTGGTAATACAAAAGCCTGTCCCGGCACTCAGAAAGGCTCCAGCCAGGCAGCTTGCTGCTTTTGGTGTCTCCAGCCTGTTACTGAATGTACTGCTACCCTCACGGTATTGGGCAGCTGCCTTGCCTGTACCCAGGAGATCTCACTGTGGAAGCCTCTGCTTCTGCCTGTAAGCAAAGAGTAAAAGAATGGAAATTAATGCATTTTCTTAGGGGACAAAGTGATGGAAGAGAGAAAAAGAAGGTAAAAGAAAAAGGAGGAAGCAAGGATAGAATAAAAAGCTCTGTGGTGTGTTTGAGGTGGCTGCGCACAGAGGCCTTTCCTGCAGCTTCTCTGCTCTTTCCCAGTGTCTAAAAAAAGACAACCTTCTCATGATGTCCCTTCTGTGCCAGGCTTCAGCACCTACCTGTTTTCTGCTGGCTTGTGCTAGCCTAAAAGTTGGGAAGGCTGCAGTTCAGGCCAGAGTCCATGTGTAGATGTGCAGCTTACACTCAATATCCTCTGGTGCTTCCAAGCTGTGGGTAAATAGGGGATGTCCTGTGCCCTAAAGATCACTCTAGCAGCACTTCTCTTTCCTCAGCATCTTCCAGCCTACACAACCTACTGCTTCCATCTGTTTCTTTTTCGTCCTTGCTTTTATGTTCAGATGAGGCAATAAATAAATAAACAAAATGAGAGTAGTGACAAGGCTGTCTTCTGCAGCTTAGCATCCTTTCGTTCTTGGGATGAACACGAGGACACCCTTCTCCCAGTGAATGCAGATAATACGTCTCTTATCTCCAGAAGTTATCCATGCCGTATCACAGGCTGTCATGGTTTGTTTGACGAATCGCCAAGTCACATTGTGGCTTTCCATCACTTACTGTACTGCAGCAATGCTGATGAATACCTCTGTTTGCCATGCTCAGTACCAGCCTGTGGGGCCAAGCCTGGGTGCTGCTGGTAGTGATCGGCTGTCCTTGGGTAAGCTGCTCCCATGAGAAAGTAGAGATGTGAAATTTTCCTCTTCGGATTTTGTGACTGGTGTAATGGCATGATAAATCGTATGCCAAGGGGGGTATGTGCAAACTAGGTGGAAAGCCATTTTTCTGACCAGCTGGTCAGATTTTATATTGTCCTGTGATCTTTCCATGAAAAATAATCATGGGTCACCTTGTCTGACTTTTGACGGTGTTATTGTTTGTCATATATTAAGTAATAATATAAGGAAATACCAAGTAATTTTATCTTGTGTTTGTAAGGAAGGGAATGTGGAGGCAGCTTTAGAAATTTGAAGCATTATATAAACTGCTCTGGGCATTTAAATACATTCCTTTCACTGCCTGGGGCACACTTTAGTCCTAAAATACCCTAAAATTAATAATTTGTGGAGGGGATTATTAAGATCCACATCCATCACTATTTCTGCTCTTTGTCTCTGCATTAAAGTTGAGATTGAAGTTACTTAGTTTTTAAATCTGTTTTAAAACATGCACAAATGAACTTATGAGAAAATGTTGCCCTAAGCATAATTTTATGACCCATACATTTTGAATATTTAAAACAGTACTAATAAAAATAAAGCAGTGAATATTCTCAGGGGTTTAATTTTGCTAGTGTATGTTGATCTGATGGTTTGTGAGTTTTACTACATTTCATTAGGGAAATTTTACCAGAGAAATGGAGTTGAATATACAAAATAGTTTATCTTAAATTGGCAGCATGAATTCTCAGTAGAGCTTGTTTACAAGTACTGATTCACTTGAACACTTATTTTATGAAGAAACATTGTGGAAATAATTTTATTGCCTTTAGTACTTAAGCAAGACAGATAGAAAAAGACAAAGAAACAATCCTTTTTGGAGAGTCTTAAAGATCCTTACAGATTATCTGTACACTTATTTATGTGTTGGACATTACTTTCCTATCCATCAGTGCAGCCTGAGATAAGTTCAGCCAGCCTGTTTTCAGTCTCCACTCATTTTTTTATTAATATTGAAGTTAGAAATCAAATAAACTCTGTGATGTCAACAGCACCGAAATGTTATGGATCTCCATCTCAAACAGGAAAATCCTCCCTAGATTAAAAACCTTGAAGACAAACTTTTTCTTGCAAATCCTGAAAGTCTGTGCAGACGCATCTCTCTGAAACTAAACCCACTTAGTATCAGTTTACTGTTCATAGTGCTGTTAGCTAATTATCTAGTTAGGTGCTCAGAGACAATCAATCAATATGGTCTTTTTATGAAAAAGAAATTGTCTTGATTGCTAAAAATTGTAGTCTGCAAAGTGCCTTTTGTTTCAAAAATAATCTGCCTTATTACTGAAATCATAATTTATGCTTGCTTTTGCTTTCCTTTTATTGGGGGCTGGTTTAAGTTTTTACCAAACGCGGTCCCTCCCAATTCACACTCTTCAATTCAGCAGCTAGCAAGATTGCTCTTCCTACTTCCTTGGTACATCATGTTTCCTTTTTAAGATAACGTACTGACTCTTTGAAGTGACATTTTTCATTGGAATTAAGTATTTTGTGTGTGACAGAATGATTTTAACCAGTGAGAAGGGGAAAATGGTACTTTTTATCCAAACAGTATAAATTTTTCTTGATATCTTGGTCTCCTTTTTTTTTTCTTCATATTTGAGGCCTGATTGCAAACAGGGACCAGAGAAAAATATTACTGTGTTCACACAAGACCTCTCTTTTTGCTTCTAAGTCCAAAGAGATTTGGACAGACATTTAAACAACTCCAGACATTTCAGGGCTGACTTAGCTTTAATACTTCTGTCACATTTCTTTACCTCCTCTATTGTGTTGACTGGTGTTTAAGCCATGTTATTAGAGTGGGTTATGCACTGCACTCCAGCAGTCATGTTTTACAAGTTTAATGAAGACCAGGCTGGATAAATTTCTACCGTGGCCTATTGAGTTGAATGGAAGCCTCAGCTTCTCCCTTAGTCTCAATGTGATATAGCTTTACAGTATGCTGAAATGGAGTGTTACTTCCTGAGGTTAGCTCTGCTTCTCACAGCGCCCAAGTGAGCTACAAAGCTATGTGAGTTTGTCGTCTTTTACAGTTTGTCTTTTTTCTTTTATTAGAGTTTAGTCTTATTGCATTATATTATGGGGCTAGCAAGGAGAGCTATTTCCAGTTTCTTATTTCATAAAGGGATTTGATAAGTAAGAATAAAGTAGCATTTAGATAGAAATTCGGGTTAATATAAACAGGGGAGAAAAATAAACAACCAGAATTATTTAAAGAAGTATAATTTACAGAAATGTACTCTAGAGTATACTACCAGTTACCAGTGAAGGGAATATTGTGTCTATACAAGTCACTCTACACACATCTGGCTGCAGAATAAATATAACAAGTACTTCTGATGCTGCATTTGTATGTAAGGGAAAGTAAGCATACAAAAATAAAGTATCAGTATACCAGCGTGTTATCAGGTGAATTTTGAACATTAGACCTGCACATTCCTCAAGTTCATCTTTTCTGTTTTTCATATTTGAAACCTCTGAACTGCATTAAACAGACACCACTTTGCTGACCTGAAAAGGACAGGATGTGCTCTCGGTTGTGATCTCATTTTCACTTTCAAAAGGATGGAAATTACAATGTTGAGTGTTGCAGCAAGGACTGGACTGTTGTAAGAACAGCTGCACTGCACCTGGCAAAATGCAGTGGCTCATCAGAGTGCCTGTGAGCAGATGCTCAGGGAAGAGGAGTGATTGCTGGGGAAGTATAGTATGATATCTCTTTGTACGGTATAATAATATGCCTTTGAGTAGCTTGAAGAGGAACTTTATTTCTATAAATTGAGGAGAGAAGCAACCGATCTCTCAGTTATCTAAGAACTGTTTTAATCCTTGAGCTACTTTAGACATTAAAATCCTGACATTATTGCTAGGGAAAAACAATTTTCAGTAAAAGTTTAAGATCAACTTTAGCTGTGCTTGTTTTCCGCTCTCCTTTAGTTGGGTGCTTTTTTAACAAGGAAAGATCATCCACACAGGAAACCAGTGAGTAATAACATAACAGATAATATGGCTGTTGGAAACACTAACGCATTCCTAAAACAGCCAGCCGTATTTACGATGCTGACGTCTACATCTTCACATGTGCTGTGGATATGAGGGAAACACTAAATAAGTAGAAACCTGCTAATGAATGCAAAGGCTCTGTGGGAAAGATATGCGTGTTTGTGAGCAACTACCTCTCTTCATATGAGGTCTTCTGACATGTAGTATTTATCCCAAGCATTGATGGATACTGATGCAGCAGATGGCTTCGTGCACAAAACAGGCCCTACAGTCTCACCTACCTGGTCTGCATTAATCCCAAAATAGCTGCCAGAGAGTGGGATTTGACTTAACATGTGGCAAGTGGTGCTGTTAAGAGAGAGTATATCACCACTGCATGAAGGAGCGCTGCTAGTTTGAACAAGTGATGTCTGTGGCATAGCGCTATTTTTCCTTGTAATTATCTTGATGACACGTTTGTTTTCTTCAAAGTTTTCATATTGAACTCAAAATTATGATTATTAATGGTTGTGCATCCAGAGCGTCAGGCACTTTCAGATACAGTGCCCTGAAGTCACTTTGTGTGCAGTGCTGTTATGAAGCCTGGTGTTATCAATATTATTGTTGTTTGAAGCAGTGCTTCTTCATAACCGATAGCTACAGGAATTGAAGTGAAGCGATGATGTTTCATTAGGCTTTGAGCCATGGAAACAGTGACTATCAATATCCTTTGTAGTGTTTTTCCCCTTGCTATGAAGAGCAGAAGATGGGTAAATACTGTGTGCGTTGGGCTCCATAGATCTCAGCACTCTTAAAATGGTAACTTCCTCAGCTATACTGTTACTCATTTTTCACTTTGTATTTACATCTGGATCAGTATTAAAATCAAGTGGGCTGCTTATCTTTTGCCGGTATGATTAGTTTGTGCCTGCTTGTTGGAGAAATGTGATGTATTTTTTGAAAATACGCTAAAAGCAATAATGTTGTTTAAGCTCTGAAAGCCCGAAGATCGTATGATTCCTTAAGATGCTGGGAATAATGTGGTGCCCTTCACACTCAACTATTGGCTTTGCGAGAGGCTTAGAAGTTTATTGTCCTCTAAGAGAGATGGTGCTCTTTTCTTTAAAAAAATAAAAATACATCTACTTGAATTATTCTGTCTTTAATCTTGAAAAGGAAAATCACTGTATAAAATGTTGTTACAGAGGAGATGACTGTATAGCACTTAACTTGCTTAGTTAGCACTGTGGCAAAGGACTGGAAAAGTAGTGTAACAGTGGGGAACGGTTAGTCACCTATTCCTCCCCCCAGAAAAATGGATGAAGTTGACCATAATACTTGAGTCGAAAAGAATATGGCTAAAAGAAAAAGTGTGAATTTTTTGATGGCTGGTTATATTGCTCACTCTGCAGACCTTTTGGTCTGTATTTGTTGTATCTGGATAAAACAGGAGATTGTTTAAGGTAAGAATTTCTCTCTTTGTTTTTATTTTCATCAGCTAAAATAGTATTATGTTTCATTATGCTATATTCCTTTCATGTGAAGTGGGGCTGCATTCCCTATTTCAGACAATATTAGAAATGTTCTGAGCCACTATTCATTTTTTTGGAACCAAACCAGCCACAGACGTGCTATAAATTTGGCTAGTAACCATATGAATTACAACTCCAATTTTGTACTTTGGTATATTTTCTTGGGCAACAGCAGAGCCTTCACTCCCTTTCTGAGCAATTCTGTGTTTTTTTTTTTGTCTTCTGACCCGTCAGGAGATTTGGAAGAGGCAGTTGTAAGCATCAGTAATAATACAGTGTAGCTGGGAACACAGTTGTGATATTGGCCAAGAATGTCTTCCATGCTGAAAAGATTTTTGGAGAGAAGGAATTGCTAGATCAAAACACATCAGGGTGGAGGGATGAGTCAGACTGTCGTAGACGGACCTCAGCTGGGGTGGCCCATTTTTTGAGGAAGAGAATAAGGTAAATATCAGTTTAATAGGCAGTAGGAATATAACTCATGTATTTGTATCACCTAGTTTCTGATGTGTGCCTGTCATGCTTTCCAAGTGCTAAGTGCCGTAACCAGAATTGGCATGGGGAGGTGGAATGGTATGTGCTTTCATTGGAAGATCACGAATAAGTGTAAACAATGTCTAAAGCAAGAGGTAGACCTTAATGATCTGTAGGAGACAGAGAAGTATACAGCGCATACCCTGTTTGTTTATTGAAAGCAATCAAGTAGAATAGTTTAACTTGTAATGAAATTGATTTGCTTGAATGTCATCCTGCATCTGAGAATCGGGGCTATTTGACTGTGTCAAAAAAAGGGAATATAAATTTAGTGAACAACAGCTGCAGGATTGTGAATCAAATGAGACAGATCTATTCTAAAATATTCAGAGGTTTATACATTTTATGTATTCTACATGAAAAGCATATTTCATGGCCTAAAGCACCCAGCAGGATAGATTGCTTTCTTTTCTTTTTTTTTCTCTTTCTTTCCCCCAACGTCAAAATGGAGCACCAGGTCAGCTTAAAGTACAAAAACATTGCACTGCAGCAAATACAGTGATGTTCTCTGTGGTGCTATTTTTTGAATACATCATTCAGGCTATAATACACAAACCATTAATAGTTTTCTGTATAGATTAACACTCTCAGTTCTAATTATTCTAGTCCATCTTTCTTTGCATTTCCAATTAATGCAAGCATTGTGATCAAAAACACCGAAAAGACATTTATTTTGTATTTCTACTTTATGGTGAGTTACAAGTTAGCAGAGTATACAGGTTTGTATGTAAGACTATAGCCTTCTGTGAACCTATTTCTCTCAATTACAACATCAAGCATGGCCAAGTTTGTTTCAAACACACTGGAGAAAATAAGGCTTTGGTGGCACACTCAGCAGCAGCTGTTCGAGGGATATCTAAAGAAATTATTTTCTTCTGACCACTGTGCTGCTGTGAAATAGAAATTCCTTGTCGTTATAAGTAGCTGGCTTCCTGAATGCTTAGTATTAGATGAGGAAGCTTAAGTACAACTATTCCACATGCACAATTTGGCTCCTCAACCTTTCATTAGTGTTTCGTGAGTTCTGTATTTTTAACGCTGCCTTTCTTGTTGGGATGGAATTGAGATCTGTTCATCTATCAGAGAGGCTCTCTTCTTTTCTCTTCCTGTAAACAAAGAAAGCACTAGCAGACACAACAGAGGTTGCTTTCCCAGAGATCCTTCTCCCATTTAACACCTCAATTTTTCGAAGTGTGTAGAGGTTGTGGAAACTTTGAGGTCCTGGTTTTCCCAGTATGTGTTGAAGGTTTGAGAGACCAGCAGTACCGGCCATTCTCTTCCTGTGGATTGGATATGCATTGTGATGTTGGAGCAGAGATTCACAAGGATCTGCTTGTGAATCTATTTTGAACCCCAGGCTCACAAAATCACCCCCATTTCAGTTCATGGGGAAGTGGATTTTGTGAGATTTCCAATTTGTTGTTGGTTTCTGTTTGATTGGTTGGTTTTTCTCCCTTTTTTAGCCTGTATTTTTTACGACTGCCCTAAAAAAGAAGCTGATCATGATGGCGGCCTTCCTGATGAAGTCACTTCTTCATTAGGGAATAGGCTGAGGCCATCCATCATTGTGCAGGAATAACTGAAATGGTGTCTGGCAGCAGCAGCTCTGGCTCTCTGGAGCTGGACTGAAACTGCAGCCCTGGGGAAACGTGTACTTTCATCCTTTCTACCCAACAGTTCTTCCAGCCCCTGGTTTCCACACAGTTCTGTCAGGCAGCTGATTCACACACTGGAGGGAGGGGATGTTTTATGTGTGGATCAACGACAACTCTCCCAGGACTCTTAAACATTTAACTTGCTTTTTCTTTGGGAAGAAAGGAAAGAAATACTCCAGATGTTTTGAGTTTTCTTTGCTGGAATTGGGATGTTGCAGACAGCTTCTGTGCCTCCCTGGGAAACAGGTAACCATAACCACCTAGGCAGTGCTGCTGCTTGTGTGAAGGTTGACCCTAGAGAACCAGAGAATGAGGCAGTTCATAAAAGAACCGTTACCCACCTTTTCCCATTAATGTCTCTCTTTCCCAAACAGAATTGTCTGGGGAGATTTCCAAGGCTTTTTATTTGGGCAGTCTTTGGGACCTTTGTTAAACTCAACTCCACTTTTGCTGCCAGTCATCTCAGAGATCTCTGGGGTGATGCTATGCTCTGTAGCCAGATCCACAGCATGCAGATTTTAACAAATCACAAAATCACCAAAGTTGGAAAAGACCTTCAAGGTCATCCAGTCCATGTTGTGCAGTATGGCTGCAACCACTAGTCATACACACCATGCTGTTTTGTAATGCACAGTGAATCCAAAGCATCAAGCCATGAATGTGTAATTCATATGATTTGTGCAAAACAATCCAGCAATTGTTATGCTGGGATTTATATGTGGACATGTCAACCATTTTGAAGAATATATATAGCCTGATACTCCTAAATTGAATTTACCACGTTCATAAGGTATAGGTAAAGAAAAAAGTGTCCATGTCATATACTGAGTCTCTGCTTTTTCACTTTTCATTTCCTTATTATGCTATTTTTTTTTTTTTTCTTTTGCATCAGCAGCTTGAGGGAGAGTTAGTTGTCTGAGATAGTTGCCATTTAAGAACAAGTACTTGATCCAGCCCCAGACATTTTCTTTGACTAATACTACTAAAATGGAAAATATTCTTTTGGAGGTTGACTAATTTTTGTTTGTGGAAGAAGTGATTTGCTTTAGTACATTTTTATAGTTATCTTTAATTATTTTCTGTTGCAGATTGCATATTTTCCAAAATATAATAGATCTGATCATATTTTAGGAAACACTTGAGGTGTTTTCCTCAAAAATCATAGCCAACAAAAATGACAAAAAATAAAAAAATAAAAAAATAAAGCCACGCTAGTAGACTTTGTTATATTGTCTCAATGAAAGGAAAATGCATCCTGGCTTTGCCTAAATTCCTGTGAAATTAAAGCTATTTCATTGGACACAGCAATTACTTTAATTATACCACTATGCATTTGCATGGAAGCTGGTCTGCAGGGTTCGGACTCGCACCCAGCATTATCTAAATGCACTAATTCCAAATCCAGTTTAGGACTCTCATGGCTTGTTTGTACAGTGACCTTCCTAATGATAGATGCTCACTTTGTATCTTGTGCTGAACGATCCCTGCACATTCCTGTGCTTGGTGTTGGGCAGCTGTCCTTTGCTACTCTTTCAGCTTGCCATGTCAACATGGCAGCCAGGCGAGTTGCTGCTGTAGGAAAGAGAGAATTGATACAGAACAGCAGTAGTGCTGCCAGAGCTGCTTTCAATAAGCCCTAGCACTGCTGTGGTAAGGAAAGAAAGGAAATAGTATTTAATTTTCTAACTGATGCCTGTGTTGCATCAGCACTGTCTTTGTCCATCAGTCCCCCCTACCTTGCTCAGGTGTGGAAATGGGAAGTGAGGGTGTCAGTACTGGTAAACCAAGAGTCCAAAGAATGCAGACTGGATACCAAAAAGTCATGAGAAATTCAATAACTGATATTCAAAATGGAATTTAAAATTAAATTCTCTCTTTTTTATTTATTTATTTTTTTTGACTGTGGGAAAGAAGAAGAAAGGTCTAAAAGCCATCATTTTCCCTTAGAAATGGGATGTCTTTCTTTAATTACTTTTTCTGGTGATAAAGTATGCACATTCACTTTGAGTGCATGCATTTCTGATCCATGCAAGATGGTTGCTCTGAAGGCCCAAACTTCTTGTATTACAAACTATTACCTAGTTTGTAATAAGGAACCTGGAAACTGAGACCTTTATAGGGTGAATTGCAATAGTTAGTGCTGTTGGCTTCCTGAAGTAGCAACAAGTGTGTTAGTGAGGGGTCTGCATTCTCCCAGTTCATGTGGCCAGACACTGAGCTACAGGTGTGCTCTGGACATGGTGTCATGGGGGCCAGGCAGCCTGCTTATTATAACAGTGCAATTATGCATGCACAGCCATGGCAAGTGGCATCAATTCTGCAGCTTCTGGCGGTGGGTGTCAGGAACAGAAAATTGCATGAAAACCGTGGTATGATTGAAATTGCCAGGAACATTTAAATTAGGGAGTTGCAATACTCCCAGGCTGTAAAATTAAATGTTACTACTCACTGGAGTACTTGAGTTGAAATGGCTTACAAGAAGACACTCAAATAACAGTCATTTTCTGAAAGTATTGTCAGTGTTCAAATTTCCACATTCACTTTCTGGACAGGGAAGCCAGTACAGCACTCATGGGGCATCCATCAAAAGTGATGCACGAATCAGTTTCGGAGCACCGAGCCCAGCCGCACCTGACGCACCACAGTCGTTGGGAAGGGCACACAGGCAAGACCAAGTTCATGAGTAGAATCCCCATGTGCCAATGAAATTCAGTTTTCTTGTAGCCTTGGTGAGATCAGTGGGGTTGCAAATACAGAGGCAACTCAGGCAACCTGCATGTTGCTGGAGCCTAGCCACTCTTGGGACTGGCACACAAGAGAGGGGAGTCAAGAAAGGCTGCTGCACGGTTAATGGCAGCGGGATTGTTAGCATGTCATTCTCTGAGCACCAGGACTAACAAAGCTTAGCTTCCAACAGATTTATCTTGGAGAATTGATTGATGGGGGTGTAACAGAACTCACAAGATCTGAGTGAAGCTTTTTCCCATCGGAGGCATTTGTAAGGCACTTCTGCTGAACACATACCACTTTTAAGTCTGGGAGAATTTGCTTGGTCTCTCATCTCCCTTTTCTCTACTGCAAAAGACACGCAGAACTATTGTCGCTTTCTGAAAACCTTTGCTTTCTGTCAGGTTTGGCAGTAAGTTGCCATTATCTTCAGAAATTATAAGCTGGATGAATACAGGCAGTCAGTGTGTTTGTCTCATTTCCTCAGGGACTAGACTGTGAGACAGCCATTGCTTACTGATAGGAGATGGGCTTCGAGCCTACTGTTGTTTTCCTGATCATCTTCCAGCAGCCATGGCGAGGGACAAGAAGATGGCTGAGAGTGAATGGTCACGTGTGCGCGCACATGTGCATACGCTGATGCCCCATGGCATCCCTCTCTTCTCAAACCCAGGTGAAAGCAAATGCTCACACTGAGCTGAAGATTGGCTTCTGCTAGAAAAACTTGAGGGAAATGAGTAGCTGTGGTTCCTAGGCGCTTGGCCAAATAGAAGTGATTGCTCCACATGGTTGAGAAATGAAGCAATAATTAGGTGAAAAAGAAACAGCGTAGGGCATAGCTAATTGCTCAGCTAATCATGATGTAGTGTAGTGTGTGAGCAGAGGGAGCCCTGGACAGCCATGGGACTGAAACCAGGGAGAGGAGAAGTAGTTGCCTTGGGGAAGGAACTGCACATCTTCTGCATTGCATTAGCTATACAGAAACATTTGGAAAGTGGTATTTTTCCTCCTGTTTCATCTCTGCCCAAAGTGTTTATCTGTCTTTATCTCTGCGTATTGATTTCTCTATACTGCTAGCCCTAAATAACAGTGAATCTGCCCTTCTAACGTGTGCTGAAGCATTGTATTGGGAGATGTCTAAAATCAGACTTGAGAATGAGGCGTATTACTTTAAACAGTTTTCTCCCATTGCTGGCAGTCTGATGAGATTGAAATGTTCTTGGTAGCCAAAGGAGAGTAAAAGGAGCAAATTCTACCTCCAAATTGTTTGCAGAGATTTTTTGGGGTATGTTTTGTTCCTCAGAACTGGATGGCTCTGCTCTCTCAGTTAAGCAGCAGTCACTGACAGAGAAGAAAAGCTTTTTTCTTTTTTGGTAAAGAAAAGTGCCTTGAAAGAGTATGGATTAGGTTCAAATGCTTGCAGCTTTATGCTGCTACAGTGATGTAAAGCAGCTGCTAGCCCACTTTAACCATTTGACTGAACTGGATTTACAGTGCTTTGCACTGCTGTGATGATGCAAGGCAGCTGGAAAAGACCAGCAAATCTGTTCCTTTAAGTGAAATAAAATACTTTGATAATTAAAAGTACAATGCTACTTTTATCTCTGCTTGACATTTGTTCTTTCTTCAAGTCCCTGTTTATAAGGACCAGATTGTGCCCATGATTGCCATAATCTGAAATTAAAGGCAATGTTTATGCAGTAGGGTGCTCCTCAAAGTGAGGAAGGGCAACAGAATTCAGTCCTTCTAGACATGTGAAGAATGGCAGCCTTCAAGTGACAAACCTGTTTGAGTTAGGATGAAAAACTCATTAACTCTTGTCACAGGCTAAGCACACCCCTGCTCAACAGGATTTTCGTTCACAACATCTCTTGGCCAGCAGTTGCTCCTTTTTGCTCTCATTACAATTCTTTTTTTTTTGCCAGAGAATAAGTGCAACTTTTATCAGTCACTAGCATACGGGCCTCATCCTGCCAGGTTTGCTCCATCTCTTCATGTGCACTTACAGAGAGAGCATCACAGGGGCTTTTGTCTGCAGCCTTCTTGCAGTATCTCCCCTGCCGGATGCTGGAGCCTGGATGGGCTCTAGTTTGGCTCTCAAGTCAGCATACAAGTATAACTCTTACATTTCTCTGTGGGAAAGTCCATCTCTTTTTTGCCTTTTTTTTAACTTCAGCATCTTCTTGGCAAAGCAAATGTGCTATTTTTTCATTTGTTTCGTTTTTTTTTGCAGTTGAGGAAAAGATAAGTAAGCAACCTGTTTGGTTACCGTAAAAAAAAAGCCCCACACACAAAAAAACCCAGCAAAAAGTTAAGACAGGCCAATGTAATATCATTATGGATGAGTGTAAATACAAGTACATGTTCTGCTCTAAAAGTAACACCTCATATTTTATTATGTTGGCCCATGATGTCAGAGGTGGACATTGGTGGTATGGCAGTAGAGGTTGAACCTTCCCACCAATATTCCATTACATGTTGTTGCCATGCAACAGATGGCAACAGAGGGGCAGTCTGACAGAATGCTGTCTGACATGGGAGTGCGTATGGAGCAAAGGTGTGGAACTGAAATTTCTTCATGCAGAAAGAATGGCACCCACAGATATTCATTGATGCTTGCTGAACATTTATGGAGACCAACCAGCTGAGATGTGAACACAGTGAGACAATGGGTGGTGCATTTCAGCGGTGATGACAGAGATGTGAAAGACATGCTATGTTCCGGACAGCCGTGCAGATTTTTACAAGTGCACCATGTTCATGTTCAATGAACAAGGCTCTTTTCATTGTTGGTGAAAATGCATAGCTAACGGTGGTGACTATGTTGAAAAGTAGTGTTTTCTAAAAGGAAATGTGCTCAATCAAATAGTGTTATTGCAGTTTTTGTAGCTGTTACAGTTTTCATGGAAAGTGTAGGAGGCATTACTTTCAGAGCTACCTACTTTTTTTTTTTTTCCTAAAAAATAAAATCCAGTTTTGTGAGTGAGGAATAGCACTGTTGGAAATACCTGAGGTGAGATACCAGGCAAAACAGGCTGAAACAAGCTGTCGTTTAATAGAAACCCCCGAAAAATGCTGAAACAGAAATCAGTTGTGTTGTTTAGCTGCACTGAGGGTTTAGCTTAGTTTTGTTTTGTGCTCCCACTTGCATTTTTCTCTCCTGTCTGAAACGTGGGCTGTGCCATGCCTCAATCAGCTGACTCCTCACTTGCATCACGGCACGAGAGGGGCAGCCGCATGGTGATTGATTCCTCCATTTAGAGAGCATAATGCATCGTGAAGGAAGGAGCACATCAAAGACTTCAGTGATTGACAGCGATTTATGCTGCTTTTGTTTTTAATTCCTTGACTTCTGACACTCCAAGACGGGACTTTATAAAGGAAGGATGCCGTATCCTAGGGTTACGCCTCCTTTCATAACACGGAGAGACACAGAAACTGCGGAGACTGATACCCCGATTTCAGATATATTAGTTTTTATTTAAATCTTAGGTTCAGAGGTTTGTGGGCATGCTGTTTCTGTTATTAAATCATTATGCACCTACCTGGGGGGAGAAAACGCCAACAATCTTACCAGGAGTGCCTCTATAAACATTTCTTGCTCTCCGTAGTGTAAGACTGGTATATTAAAAATTCTTCGAATAGCTGACCTCGACAGGTGTTTTATTTGAGCAAACAAAACAATAAATACTAATATAATCCCTGTGGAGCTGGCATTAGGCTTTGTGGGAAATTCATAATTTCCTTTACTAAATGTAGGAAGCGGTGCAAATTTAATTTCTTCATTTTTGCCATTAATCCCAAACCATTCTGAATGCTCTTGGCTCCCATGGGCCGAGGTTAGCAGTGCGTTACCGATGGTTGCGTGGAGGGCTTTCCCATGGGCTGGTTGGCCGAGGAATGTGGTGTTTTTCTCTTCTCCATTAATGCAGATGCTCTTGGCGCTGTATGCAGCAAGGAGGTGAGCACCCAACAGCCCTTGTGCTGAGGGAGCGAGTACGGCGTTGCAGTGCATGCACAGAAGCTGAAGCCCACATTGTGATGCTGAGTGTCATGTTTAATAGGCATGGTGGTGATGAGTGGACAGTTAGACAAGATGATCTCAGTCTTGGTCTTTTCCAGCCTTCTTGGTTCTATGATTCTTTTCTGAATGGTGCTGGAGATGCTGTGGGGATGAGTCGTGGGCGGCTCTGCTGTCAGTCCCTGAAGTACAGTGTACAGAGATTATTGTGCTTTTGGCTCCTTGCTTCTGAAAGGCCTCGTAATTGAAGGGCTGGCTTGTTTGTTAGTTTTAATTGAGACCATATGTAGGTTACAGTTTTAGTGGCTGCATTTGACATGTTCTGGAACGATTATGTTGACTTAAAAGACTCCCTTTGCTGAAAGCATTTTGCCACTCCTCCGCACAGCAGAGGTCATGGTGTTGTCCTAGGGTCTCCAAAGCAGGGGGAAGCAAATATCCAAAATGGCTGTTGTGCCAGTCAGGGCCGGGCCTGACAAAACCCAGCATCACAACACACATACAGCCCTGGAAATTCCTACCCAGCCTTCAATTTTAATGGCAAAGATTAGTCTTGGAGAAACTTCTAAGTCTGAAATGCAGATTAGTTTGAGCTATTTTGTAGTTACTACACAAAACAGCAGTGACTCACTTTTTCCGATTCCCTTATAGACAGAAC
This sequence comes from Chrysolophus pictus, assembly GCA_037305975.1. Taxonomy (NCBI): domain Eukaryota; kingdom Metazoa; phylum Chordata; class Aves; order Galliformes; family Phasianidae; genus Chrysolophus; species Chrysolophus pictus. The sequence goes on from JAYKPI010000006.1 coordinate 38,994,620, forward strand.
TCTGCTGTTATATTAGCAAATATGTTGGTCCTGCACAGCAATGACAAAACTGATACTAAAGCAATGCAGTCTCTAGGTTAGGTGCACCAGCAACCTCACAAAGGATGGCAAGAGCTTCCTTTTTATGCTTGACTATAAGACCTGAGGTCCTATCCATTAAGAGATGATGGCTGAACTGTGCAAGCCATTAAAGAGCCCCATCGCTATGTTTTATTATTGTCATAAAGTCCATGAATTAAGATCCACATTTTAAGCATCATTTATTGTTAACTCCTCTATTAACTATTTATATATCTTCAGAAAGAGAGTGGTCTTGTTGCGCTGTTCTTATGGGGATTGAGCTACACTTATATTGAAACTTGTGAATTCTTTCCAGTTTACTAGGAACAGAAATTTTTCCTAGCTTTGAACATGCTTTCATGATCAGATTTCAACTAAGTTTGGTTCTCTTTGTGTTGGCAAACTAAAGAATTTGATTAAAAACATGTGAAAATCGGAGTCCAGTAGCCCAAATATAGCTGGCAATCTGACAGCGTTAAAAAATAAAAAGACTGCTTCTTTATAATGGAACAGGCAGGAGCATAAAAGAAAAAAAAAAAAAAAAAAAAAGCTACATTTTTAGAAGTATTTCAAAATGATAAAGGTACATGCTTTCTTCATCTTGGTTAAAAATGCTCATTGCTTTCAGTTATTCTTTAGGAGCTTATGAGATTAGTAATATGTGCTGTTTCATTGTTTCTGTAGCCTTTTTATCTTGTGATTTACAAACAAATACGGTGCTTTAGCTTGTATAGAACTTTCCCAATTCAGTCTAATTTGGTGTTAAACCTGCTCAACCCAGTTAATATTTACTCTGTGTTTGGTCTGCACTGTCAGTTCAACCTTGGATAACTGACAAACAGCTTCAATGAAGCTGGACGAAGGCTTAGCTTCTTTGTATGAAAAGTTTCAGAAGTCTTTCATTGCCAGTGTAGTTAAGTATTCCTTTGTAGCTTCGTTTTGGTCTTGGTGATGGTAGTGGTTTTCAAATGGCTTACGTAAGTTGGACCAGCAACGTCACCAGTTGAGTAAGACATAAGTGATTTCTGTACTTGAAACAACTGATGCTGAAATCCATTTATGCATTTATATTTTCAGTTCTTCCCAAACTCTGCTGAGTTCTTTTGCTTTAAAGGTTCTGCACACTGGCTAGTCTAGGATTGGCATGAGCTGTTTACCCCACCCTGGGCCTTGCACTAGTCTCTTCAGCATCATCTGGCAAGGAAAGGCCAGATGCACAAATCCACAGGGGACTGCAGAAAATAATATTGAGGACAATGCCCAAAGAGATGGTGCTACATTTAGCTGCTGCAAATGGTTTCCAGGATGGATCTGAAATTACTAAGAGTGAAAGCAAACGTAATAAAAAAAAAAAATTGCCAAAAATTCCCAAAAATTCTTGGGTTGATTTAGATAGCAAAGTTACATGTAGCACAGCCATTAAGAGTGACTTCTTGCATTCATTTATATCTCTAAATGCAGTGCAAATAAATAGCTTTCAAAATTTGACATAGTCATCTGGAGCCTGCTGTCCCCTGAGTCCTCTTCACCTGTTCATGTAAGCTTTTGTACCTGGTGCAGGTGCTAAAGCCAAGTAATTTGGGCTTAGGAGAATTGAGATCCCAATCGACAGTGTCTTAAGTTTAAAAAAAACTGCTAAGTGCCTCTTACGTATGCTGGAACAAAGCTCTGTGTGATGAGAAGCTTACTCCCAGCTGTCCTTGCTGCTGTGTCCCAATGCAAGCACAGAATGTGAATGGGCTCCCATCTTCTGCTTGGCCAGAACTGCCTGTTCATATATACCAGTGTTCGCTTTAGCCAGATACCCTAAAATAGCACACAGAACAATTTATATTTCTGTTGTGAGCCTTAAACATTAGGAAATACTTTTCTTCCACATTTTGCTGTCTGGAAATGCCTGGAAAATATTCAGATTTTATTATTATTATTATTATTATTATTATTATTATTATTATTATTATTATTTTGATAGGCACAGTCCACATCCAAAGCATAGTTAAGGAATAAAATGAATAACTCAAACTGTTCTTAAAAGTCAGTTTGAAAAATAGAAACCATTGTATGCTTGAAGGCATTGTGTTTGAAGTCTCATTGCACCCATTCCTTGAAGAACCAGACTGCAGTATTCGAATTCAGGTTCGTGCTACACATAAAACCACCATGTGCACGTGCAGACATTTGTGCACATACCTTTGTGTTTGCGTGCTGTTCAGTCATTAGCAATTAGCTTTAAGTGCAACTATGTACCTTCAGCTCCAAATGGCAGTATTATTCAATTGCAGTGGTACAAGGTTATTTATATTTTTTAATATAACATAATGATATGAGGTGCAAAGCAGAGAATTATAACTTGTGTTTTTAAAAAAAATCCCTAAGAAAATCTCTGGAAGCCAAATCTCTCCAGAAGGATTCTTTTTCTGTAAAAATACTGAACCATCCTCTAAAATGAATAAGATTACCATTCCGGTGAAAGTGTACTTGATCACACAGCAGAAGTAGAGCTGCTTAGTAGCACTTCTTGCACAAAATCTTGTATGTGTTATTTTCCAGGAGAACAAAAAACCTGTCTTGAATTCAGATTGACTTTAAGATTGTGCTAGAAAGCTATCATTCTGTTTTAAAGTGTTCACAAAATACAAGATGGCAAATGTTCAAGCACTTTAAGTAACAGGGGAGGGAAATCCCTGAAATGATCTGATGGAAGGAGTAAGATGATTTCAAGAAGGAAACTCAAAGCACTTAAAGGATGAAATGCTGTTTCTTTCCCTTGGAGACTTTCTCTCTAAACAAATGACAAAATCTTCCAACAACATCATGTGCTAAAAAACTTGGAGGGCTCTCTTTTTACTCCTCCTTTTCTCCATGCATGTAGTTGTCATGCTCCATCTCTGAAGGCATTCAAGGCCAGGTTGGATGGGGCCTCCTGATCTGGTGGGTGGCAATCCTGCCCATGGCAAGGGGATTAGAACTAGATGGGCTTTAAAGTCCCTTCCAACCCAAGCTATTCTATTATTCTGTGATTTCCAAGCCCCCGTCAACTTGCTAGCTGGTACAGTCCTTTCTTTGCTGGGCTTTTTTTTCCCCCCACAATAGTTGGAATTTGCCACTGCTGTGTCTCTCCCTTTGCTCCTGCTGCCAACAGCTATGCACTGGTGATGACTGCTGCCAAGTCTGTGGCCTTGGCACAGACTATGGAAGTCTTGGGATGTGCCTGGGAAATTATGGGTTTAAGGTGTATGTGCTTGTGTTGGTCAGCTAGTAGGTAATCCTGTGCTCTTCACTTTGTGCAAGTTGGGCATAACAGACTGAAAATCCGGAATCAGAATTGGAGACATGTCAAAATATCCAGGTTTCAGTAGCAATCGTATCGTGTTTTGTCAAGAACCAGAGGGCTTCAGCTGGACCCTGGAGTTAAGCTGCTGGTTAGCGGGAACAAAACCATCTCAGTTCATGCACTATCAAAGCATCTTTTGCTTTAAACCACATGCCTTGTTTTTGTCATACTTGAAGCTTCCTTCATATTGTTGCTTTCTCAGAGTTTGTTTGATGCTGATGGGAACCCCCACACAGAACCAAACCCTCTTTTCCCATAATTAATTCTGTAATCCTGAATGCCAATATCTTGCGTTGAATCTTTGAAACCCAGTTCTGAAATTCATAGTCATCTTTAGCAGTTTGACCTGGCACTAAATTGCATTTCCTTCAGAAATGTTCAAAGCAGTAAAGGGAACAATTTTCCCCTCTCGGGGAGACAATGCACTTGTTGCTTTGGGGTATAGTTTGCAGTAAGCAGATACAGTTCACTCATAGACTTCTGAAAGATAAATATTAGTCCCAAGACTGTATTTTTTTAGGTTTGTCCAGCACCGAGCTTACAATGAATCTTGTGAAATCTCCAGAGGAGCCACTGTTCCCAGAGTTCTTACTCATAGTTAATCTTTGGTCAGTTAGTGGATTTCTCTGTCAGTTTTTCAAATTCCAGAAGAAGCACAGTAGGTGGCCCAATGGAAATTTACTTGGAAACAAAATCTCCAGCTGGAAAAACCAGGCTGAGGCACTCTGTCATTGATAAGATTTGGGCTTTTTGCCTTTGGGTTGGTGAGACTCTCTGGTATTGCAAGCGCAGTTGGGACCTTCCTGTCTGAGGAGACACAAAGTGCTGCCTCCAAATCAGAGAGATAAAGGCTGGTTCACCCTTGTTGTCATTTGCATTTACAACATGGCTGCCTTCTAGATGAGTGAGGTTGAGCATCAGTAATCCTGATGCAGTTGTGGCTTTGCTGATGCCTGGAAATCTGCTGACTTCTGTCCACCAGGATCAGCTCCTTTGTCTGCCAGATCGTGTGTAGGAAACATGTATGAGGTGTCCACAGCTTTGCTGGGACCTCAGGCTGATTGCTGGGATGACACTTGGCTGATGTAAAATCCAGTCCTGTGGTGATCAGGGCAGGAGGACATTTTCAGCCCTTGGAGTGACCAAATACAGCCAGCATAAACGCAGTTTTGCATCTGCAGAACTGCTGAGTCCTGTGCTTTGGTTCCAGAAAAACAAAACTCACGTCTATGCAGGCATGGTTTGATGAGTGGTTTGGAAGAAAAAAAGTGGATTTTTTTCCTGCCTCTGAAGGTATTTTGTTTGTTATTGATGGGGAAAATTAAATTATATTCCAACAAAGCATCAACCATAGCTAAGGTTTTTGTGCTGGGGGAGAGTTTGTACAGTACGCTCATGCATTTTACTTTTCTGTTCAGAATATTGGCATTGTTGTGGCTTTTTGTTTCTCTCTTTTGACAGAGGAGGTTGACAAAGAGATTAGATACCAGTTCTGCCTCAGTGATTCATTAAAGTGGTGCTGGAGGAGCGGAAGTTGCCCTGCTCAAAGGTGTGGGGAGGGTTTATTGTTCTGAGCAGTGCTGTGAATGCCAACGATTTTGCAGCTGTGAAAAGGGCTCTTAATGAGTTTCAGCATTTTAATGTACTTCAAGTTCCCAATTGCACAAATTTAAGAAGCTTAGCAATTCAGTATCTCCTGAATAATAGCATTTATTTTATAGTCTAAATACACTCGGGGAAGTCTCAATAATATTGCAGGAAGTCTTGGTAATATCGCAGCTCCTTCCCAATGTAATAGCTTTAGAGGACCTAATTGACTTGAACAGTGGAATTGGTCCTTTAAAAAACATGCACACACAATTTTTGATTAATGAGCCCCATAATAAATCATTAATCTTTTTTTGGCTCACCAAATGATCTGAATAGTTTTCAAAGTAGAAGAAGTTGTGTATGTTTTCCTAAAACGTCTTAGTGATACAGTGCTTGCATTTCAAATCTATCATCTTAAATTTACAGAAAAAATAACCTCATTTAATTTTTAGAGAAACAGACCGAACTCTGAATTCCTTTGTTACTAAGAAGCGTGTGAAGAAACATCTACATAGGAGTACTTCCTCTTATAATAATAAAAGCACTGTAAAATGGCCATGTAGTAAGTGTCCTTCTTCCTGAAGGATCCCAAAGTGCTTTTACACATTTTCTATAGTCAATGTGGGTCATTCACCTATCACTTGAATGAAACTAGTCTTTACTGAGTGTGCTAAACAACACTTTATATAGGAAGGAAATCACAAATAATTTGAAACTCTGGGGAGAATTTTAGGTAGGCAGATTGTAATTGCCCGATTTGGAATTGGCCCAGAAGGCTGTGATTAATATACCCAGGCTGCTCTTTAATTGTCCCAAAGTAGTTGGGGCCTTCGTTTCAAGTATGCTTAGTCTCTGGGTAGTTTTTCTTCTTTTTAATAGTAATTTTAGAACTTTCAGAATGTGTGGCAGGATTGGCAGAACTGAAAAATAGGGATTTTTTTTTTTTATTTACAGCAGGCTCAGCAGTACTGGGATAGTGCAACATGTTTTTATGCATGTATCTCAAGTGACAGAATCTGGTTGCATGTTTTGATTTTTTTTCTTCCTGATTCACTACAGGACCTTCTGATTATGTTGAATCCCTCAAAATATTTTCGCCACACTTCACTGTTTTGAACTCTCTAATATTATTATGTTAGGTCTTAAATAGCAGAGCAAATTCAAACGTCTCTATTTCTTAACTTTTTCTCTGGGAATTGCTCAGTCTTTTGAAACACGGTGTCGTATCTCTAGGGCTTGTTAAAGGCAGTCTAGCAGGGGTAAGTTGATTGATCTGTAAAAATAAGGTCACATAACTTGAAACTATTTCCTTTAAAAAGCAAGCAATCCACAAGGGCTGTTGATACTTTTCTCCTCAAGCCAGCCTCATCTCCTCTCTCCCTGGGGGCTGAGGCTGGGAAGCCCCTGAATGCCAAATCCAACTCCGAGGCTTCTGGCTGTGTGCCTGTCTGCGACAGTCACTGATCTGCAGATCCACAACTGAGTCAACACCGAGCTGAGATGTTATTTGGTGAGATCTAATGGATATTTATTTTTCTCTTCAGGGAACCTAGAAGTTTACAAGGGATTTTGGGTAGATATAATATACCAACTTGTATAGTTAGAACACAGAGCATTTGTTTTTGTTTTGTTTTTAGTTTTTTGCAAGTGACCTGCTGAATATATGCAACATAAGCTTGGTTTGTCAAGCAAACTTGAACTGAGCACAGATTTCTCAGGACTGCAAACTATCAGGTTCGATCCCCTAGGAAAGTGTTTACGTGGCTGGTGAAATACGTACATGCACCCACAGATATATGTGTTTTACCACCAGGAATTGTTGCAGTCATGATGAGAACTTCACAAGCAAACTGCAATGTCATAGACATCCATTTAAAGATGTTGTAAATTGTACTTTCTGGTCCAAACCCTTCAGGAACAACTGCATTTCACCTCCTCAGAAATGGCTGAAGCCGTTTCCAAGTACTGAGTGAAATTCCATTTGTCATCAACTGCTGATGTCAGTATCAGCAAGAGCAAGCACTGGAAGAAGGAGTCTGTGTCTGATAAAAGCACTCCTATTTTACACGATAAAGTAGTTCTTTCTCATTCAAGTCTGTCGGTTAAATATTAGATACATGATAGTTTAAAATGGTCAACTGTAAGCCTTTAGCTTTGATTTTCACCACAATTGGTTTGAAAAAAAGATTGTGAATACAGCTCCTGGGAAAGGTAATCCAGAACATTTAAGTGTACAGTAGCTCAAGTTTCTTTCTTTAACTCTGTCTATTTTATTATGAAAGTATTCTAAAGCTAAAGCTAAAGCTAAACAACTCAGGCTATTTAAGGACCTGTGCAAGAGCCAGGCCCAGCTTTTTGGGAGGAGATGGACCCTAGGACTGCACCACTCTCTATGTACTGCAGCAGGTTCCCTTTTGCCTTTAGTCACCAGCCCTCAGCTGCATGTGGAAAGATTCATAGACTTCTTTGTAATGCCTTTCCAGTCGGGGACTCAAGAAATGCCGACATATCTTGTCTCACAGTTTTATTTCTGCAATAAGTTGTTAGAGCTGCTTGTGATTTATAAGTGAGAAAGAGGGTAATAAGAACCTTCATTTATTGGATTGATGTAGCCATCATTTTTTATATGAATGTCTTATGCATATATACAAGTATATAAAAATATGTTTACGTACAGATATATTTAATCACATTCAAACATACCACCAGCAAAGCACATTAAGTGTCTATGCGTGTGGATCCTTTCTTTGTATACACAGTCACTCACACATATGTAAGCATATTTGAAAATGTTCCTCCTTTTTTGGAAGTCTAGATATAAACTTGTATGTTTTTACACACAGACATCTGTTTACCCAGATTTTCAGAGCTGAAAGCATGCCTAAACTGGAATGCACTTTTACGTGTGTAATGTAATTTGTTGTTGCATATGTAAAATAGATCTGCACTTGCATACTTTAACACATCGCTCCCATATATTGACACACATACAGGCACATACATACATAATGTGACCAAAAAGGCCAACGGCATCCTGGCTTGTATCAGAAATAGCGCAGCCAGCAGGAGCAGGGAAGTGATTGTCCCTCTGTACTCAGCACTGATGAGGCCACGCCTTAAGTGCTGTGTACAGTTTTGGGCACATCACTTCAATAAAAGACATTGAGGCCCTGGAACACGTCCAGAGAAGGGCAATAAAGCTTTGAACAAATCTTATGGGGAGTAGCTGGAGGAACTGGGATTGGGGATTTAGTCTGGAGAAGAGGAGGCTCAGGAGATCTTACTGCTCTATATAACTGCTTGAAAGGAGGTTGTAGCAAAGCAGGGATCAGCCTCTTATCCCGATTGATAGGGCAAGAGGTAATGGCCTCAAGTTGTGTCAGAGGAGGTTCAGGTTGGATATTAGAAAAAAATTATTCTCTGAAAGAGTGATGAGGCATTGGAACAGGCTAACCGGGGAGTTGTTGGAGTCACCACCACTGGAGACTTTCAAGAAATATGTAGATGTGGCACTGAGGGAAATGATCTAGTGAACATGGTGATGATGGACTGACTGATGGTTGAGCTAGATGATCTCAGAGGTCTTTTCCAACCTTAATGATACATGATTCTATCTATGATTAGCCACAGCCAGTATACTACATAGATATTGATATAAGAAGCACGAGCCACAGAGAGCTGACTAGTGGAACACTAGGGCATTTTCTCATAGGTCAGCTCTGTACAATGCAGCGTTGGTAATATGCAGGCAGTCCCAGCCAGCTCTGTGCTAGGCAGGGTGACTGAGTTCAAGTTTCTTGAAACAGGTGGAAAAATAGAGTTGCAGGACTTGGGACGTTTACTTTTCTCTTTCCTCATTCTCACAGGGACCAATCACAAGTAATCCAGTTTACGCATTGTACTTTGTTTTGGATTTCCACTTGCAGTATCTTTCAGTCTCTGTTATACTGCTGTCTTAAATCTTTTCCTATCTTTCCAATACTGTTTGTCTCTTGATCGCCTGATCACAAAGGAACTCAATTGCACCAGCTTCGCAGCAAGGCTCACTTGGTGCAGCAACACCTCTGAGCTTGTCCTTGCTGCTCAGTGGCCAGCACTGGCTTGTGGCCTCCTGCCCGGGCAGCTCAGTTCTGCTGTATCTCACCAGCTGGCTGCAGGACGTTGCATGCATTACTTCATTTCAGATTCCAGACATCTTTGCTTATCTGCTTTCTTGATGTTCTTTGCTTCTGCCACAAGAGCAACATAAGTGCCCGTTCTCATTAGTTTTCTGAGCTTAAGGAAATTCCTTTTTTCCTCTCTATGGTAAGAGTAGGCTGAGCCTGATGGCTCAAAAAAAATTTGTTTGTGTCTGTTGATCCTTTGTAGGTGGGCAGATCTGGACACGTTGTTCAACTTGGTCTACTTTTTCAATCTTCTGAGTTGGTTTTCTATTTTGTTCTACCTAAAATTGTTGACTTTGTGTTTTCTATATTGATATGCAAGTTGAAAAGTTTCTTGGCTTGGAAAATTTGAGTCAGCCTTCAGAATTCAGATAGCTGAATAGAAGAGGTGGAAGGTACTAATGGCAGGTTTGTATGAAAACTCACTTGAAAACATCATACTTTCCTTGGTTTTGGGAAGTGAAGGAGTTCATAGACTACTTTCAGGTTTAGCTGCCTCACATCCTGTGCAGAAGTTATATTCCTTATGGACAACAAAGCACAATAAAATTCCCTCTGCTCTCCACTTCCATTGACTGGCGAGAGAAGAGCCATGTTTCTCTTACTGTCTTTCTGTATTATTTTTTTCTCAATATTATGGAGTAGTAGGAGCATCTGCTACTCTCCCCCAGATGTCTGCAAACATCTAGCTGATGCACTGTGCCTTCCAGATCCCAATTTTCTGCATAGATAAAATACATTATATCCTTAAATGATATTTTCTTCCTCCACTGGTGCTGGCTTTTGGTTGTTTGTTTGTTTGGTTTTTTTTGTGCTGGAGGAAGGAAACCCTCAATGCTTTGCTCATCTCTCTCTACTGAGAGGTTGATGAGGAATGACAGATGCTTGGTGCCTATTCCATTTGTTGTCCATCTGGAGACTGATGATATGTCTCCCCTTCTGCTGCTTGTTCACTGGCCATCATGAGTGGTGGTTGACTCCATGCCATTGCTCTGCTTTCCTCCTTTGTTACCTATAGTCTGTGCTGCTCCCTTTGAGCTGGACAAAGCCCCAGGTAAACTGAGGCGAGAGCAGGCAGTGAAGTGGTCCTACATCTCTTGGACCTTCCTACAGTCCACATGGTGGCTAAACCCCACTTTTAAGCATTGCATGTGCAGTGGACTTCTCTAGTGGCAGGACAGAGCAAGCACCTCCAAGACCATGGTACTATGGAACCATGTCTGCTTGATATGGTAGGTGTAAGGTTTAGGCCCTTTGTTAACATCTTTTTCTTGCTTACCTGCTGTTGGCTCCTACTCTCAACCTCACTAAACCAGTACAGTCTCATGACATGGGTCATGAGCAACATCAAAGGCTGCTCTGATGGGCTCTGAGAAGATTGCAGGTACCTCAGCTGCTTCTGTGCAATGGAGTTTTGTTCTATTTTAATATTTTCTTCTTTTTAAAATAAAGCTTCAGTTGTTTCAGTTGCTTCGATTGCTAGTATTTCCTCATTGTAAATCTGGGAGGGTATAAAATGAATATTTCAAGGCCTTTTTTCCTCACCCACCACTGGGACTTGCTGACTCAGCATCAGGAATTCCACGCACAGGGAAAATGTGGCATTTCAGTCTGTCATGCTTCTGAGCCATAAACATCCCCTGTCACGTTTGAAGCATGACTTGGTTGCCTTCTATATCTGATACATTGTGAAGAATGTAGGTATTTCTTAGTGTGTGCTTTGTGAGTTGTGCCTGATCTTAAAAGGGAAAGATATTTTTATCTGTGTTAAATACAGATTTCTCAAAATAAAACTGTCAAGGCTATGCTTTATGGTAGGTTTTGTTTTTCTTAAGTGATGTCTATGTAGATATTTTCCCTTAGTTTATGTAATAGTTAGAAGAATCCAGACTCCCTGAAAATTGATGCATCCTCAAGGACTAGTAGGTTTCCATTTCTGGCATGTGCATCAAGATGAGTAACAGTTCTCTAGCAGTCTGTATGGACTCAGGGTAAGTAGACCTCAACCTTTATCCCAACAGGAATTCCCAGACAAGAAAATTCTGACTTCATTTATGGTTTATAGGAAGTAACGTAAAACATGACAAAAGAAAGTGTTCAGTTTTCTTCACAAGCAATCACATGGGATCTGTGTGCTGCTTGAATTCGCCTTTGGGTCAATAGGTCAAATATTAAAAAGCATTATACTGTCCCAAAAAGTCCTCTTATAGCTTCTAATGCTTTCCCAGTGCTGATAATTTACTACCATTAATAGTAGCTGCAGTCTTTTTCCAGTGCAAGTGTAGACAGTTAAATGCTAAGCCTTTGAATTTTACATGAAGAAATCTCAGTTTCCTGAGTTAGCCCCAGCTTAGAAAAGCTTCTGAACAAAAACACCTAAGTTCCCATTGATCTACAAATAGATGCAATGTGGACAATAGTTTAACCCTGTGAGGAATGTACCCAAGTGTGTGTAACATCTGTGTAGTATTTGTTTTGCTAGCAGCTTTAAAAGAAAAATAAAAAAAATAAAAAAAAAGAAGGCAAACAATAAATAAACAATAAATACATGAAAAACATCAGAAGAGGAACATCTGCTTGTTTTTTTTCTTTATAAATCTATGTGAATATAGTTTTGAAAACATTTTTTAAACACAGATCCTGATACTGCCAAGTAAGATCAATGTGAACTTAGAATTCAATTAGAGAAGGATCAAGCCATGGCAGCACAAATACTTCTGTCTGCTGGGAGAACAGCTGCTAGAAACAGTGGGTAGAGAGTCCTAAAGCCACCCTGGCCAAGTACTGGTTGCACGTGCATGAAAACACCTGTAATTTGTGCCTCTGCTGCTTCATTATGGCATCCAGTGGCCAATGGAAGAACAGACAGCACATCCATCTCTTTCACCATACTCCTGGGATGCAGGAATACTTAATTGAACAGGAAGAATTTATCTATAGACTTATCTTACACCTTTACATCTTCAGTTTGAGGAACCCAAAGTTGTCCTCAGCATGCTACCTTCTGTCTGCATCAAGGAATTGGTATTGTTGTGTCTTGAGGGAGATTAGGGAGAAAAACATGTACTTTTACTACCATTTGTAATTTTCTTGGTCCAGTGTTACTGGACAGAGACGTTCTGCCTGAAATTTTGAGTAAGAAAATAGCCCAGCTTAGACAGCTGCAGGAGTTACTAGATCATGTCTTGAGAGTTGCTGCCATAACAGATGTATGTAGTAAAATAGTGAGTTCTTCTAGAAAGTCTGTAGTAATTTGAATTATTCACTCAAGAATCTTCATTGCTTTCTGTATAAATCCTGCCTTTTGGAATCTGCTGTCATAATTTTACAGAGTTCAGTTTATGCAAAGGAGAACTGTAGATTTCATGAAAGAGTTTTATAATGTTTGATCTTTGTGTTTATTTCAGACGTTTGGGAATATAGTCATTTTAAGGAAAACAAAACTAATTGTGATTTTCCTTTTTAAATGTAATTTTGATTGGACTTTTTTGCATTGTATATGTCTATATGAAAAATCTGCATTTCAATTGGTATCCCTTGCATTACTGATTTTATTTTGGAGTAACTCAAGTAAATAGGGCTACTAAGCAGCTCAGATTTGTGCACATTGTGTCCTTCAAAATATGAAATAATCACAATAACCTGCGGTAGTGGGATCTGGTTTGTACATAGTTTAAAGATCTCTTTAAGACCACCTGAAGTTAAGCTCTAGGTTTAATTTTATTTATTTAGTGTATATGGCCTTTTAGCTACAATTAGCTTTCTTTCCTCATTTATTGATAATGAAAGGCTTATACTATTCTCTGATTGCATGCTGTGTCCTCTGTAAACCAAATAATCTCTCTTGTGACCTTTTCTTTCTTTATGTATCTACATATACGTACAAATGCACCTTTTCTGTGGGATAGCATTCTGTAAAATACAATTATGTGAGAATGTGGATAGCAGGAGTTAAATTGCAAGATTTGTTGATTCAGTGCAGGGGCAAAGGACTTGACACCTGTCTAAATATCAGTCAGAAAGTCCTGGAAAATATACATCAATCAGTGAGTGTGTCATTAACCCAGCATAGTGCAAGGCAAATAAACATACTCAATGCAATATTGTCTAACTTGCAATAAGACATCATGTCTTAAGTTCACTAGGACCAAGTCAGTGACGAAACAAAATAAATAGGTAAGGTGTTAAACTTAGACTGCAGCTCATCTGGCAGATTGGTCTTTTGCTTCCAGAGGTCATCAGTGAGTTTCTAATTTGGGGTTCATGGTGCAGTGATTGCGCAGCATTGTTCAAAATTGTTATAGACAGATTTAGAGTAATCTGAGGTAATGAATTGATTCTTACTTAACAGCAATTTAAATAGCAACGTTGCCATTAAAACAGTACAAAAGAGAATGAGGAGGCAACTGAACGCCTTCGGAGCTTGAGTGATGCAGTGACTTTATCAGAGGTTGAGCTGTCTTTCTGGCTCCAGTAAAGTGTATGAGGTGGAAACTGTGGAAATTTGTTTCAAAGAAAACTAAAAAGTAAAGAGCTATAAAAATCTCACCTCATAATGGCACAAGTATGAGAAATGGGTTTTTATATCAGTCTCTGATAGTTCTGGTTAGGATTGCATTTTGTGCAAATAAAAGAAGGTACCATATATCTTATGCAGTGCTCTGAAGACGGAAACCATAGCGACTCAGGTCTGTATGTGCTACCCGAGATGAAGGGCAAATCAAATCAGCGTTGGCAGATAAAATGCATGATGGAAAGTTCTGCAGCAGCTCTGTGGTGAACAGACCAATAACAATTCGGTTCCAGCAACATTTAGTTTTAGCAAATGCTGTGCTGCCCGTGAACAAACTTAATTAAGAGAAAGCTGATGCCGGCTTACACAGCACTGCACAGCACTCTGATAGTTTGCACAGTGAGAAGAAATCCTGAGCATATATAAATGGTGAACTCTTTTTAAAGTTCATGTTTTTAATTAAAACAGTACTTGTAATGCTTTGCTGTGGAGCTGATACAGGTATTTGTGGCAAATAATTTCCTACAATACGTGTTCTTTTTCTCTGCATAGGTCACGGTTTTTAGGAATTTGCTTGTTTGCAATTTTTTGACAAAATTTGGTAGAGCAAATGTTAACTTATGTCTTGTTTGAAAAGTGACTACACAGAGCATTTCAGCTATGGCACAGTTAAGCCTGGGTGCCTGGGTCGCAGCTCTCTTTTCTGATTAGATGTTCTCACATAATGGGCCTTGTGGCAGAAATTATTTTCTTTGGTCATTGTAAAGCTTGGATGTGCTCAAATTTACTTATGCAAATAAGAATGAAATGCTTCTGAAAAATAATTGGGAACATGGTTTTCTTCAGAATAGCACTTACAAATGTGTTCATGTGTGGAACCACTGTCTTTTCAGAAAGCATCCCTTTATTGTCAACAGGCTGTTGACTTGTTGACAATCAAGCTTATGCAGAAAATGTATGCTGCAGTTCTAGTTTTAGATACATTTATAACACTTGATGGATTGGGCTTAATTATTGCTCTACAATAGTTGCATAATTATGCTGAGGCTGCTGAGGACTATTGTCCTACAACGAAGGGGCTAATAAATTTTAAACCACGGCAATGTAAAAGTTGGTTAGGGCTGGGTACGGAACAAATTCATGAAACTTGTCGTCAGCACTCGATCTTAAAAGGCACAGTGACTACCATGAAGCAGATGTAGCAGGGTTGAAGAGACATTTAACATCTCAGAATGTTAAATATCTTGATGTATTAGAGCCTTGGAAGGGCCATCCGGCAACATCCCCATTCTTTTGAAGGTCCCTATGAGAAAATAAACCTCTGAATACCCCATGTGTTCTGCTCTGCAGTACTTTCCCCTTGAAACTTCTCATGTTTAGACGCAGACTCAGCTGGTGAGGTAGCTGGTGATAGAGGGAAGTCCAAATGCAAAGCACTTTGGAAGAACTCTTGAGAATAAGGCCTGCACCACTTCTACCTGTTTCCTTCTGCTGCATCCTGGATTTTTAGTACTTATTAGCACTTGCTAATAAAATCCATGTAAATTTTAGGTTGTCTTCACAGTCTTGTAAGCCTTTTGGTGTGCTGCACACCACAAGTCTGGGACCAATAGCTAACTGGTCTTTGATTTAGCTGTCTCCACTGCTGCAAATATGCCCGCACAAAGGAAAGCAAATAAGCCAGTAAAAAGTTGAAGGAAACCCTTGCAGCTGCACTGGAGTCCTGTACACCTTGTGTCACTGCAATAATGGCTTAAAATATGTCATTAGTAGTTCTAAAAGGCTACATAATCTGAACCATTTCTGTATGGGTTTTGTGTGTTTCTTGTGGGTTTGTTAGCTTGAATGTTTTGTTGTTTCTTTTTTTAATAAATAAAATTATTATATGACAAATCTTTGAAAATAAGGCTTCTGCTCCTTAAATCAGCGCATTTCCATTGATTCACAGAAGCCATGTGGACATACACTGGAAGGATCTTAGTGCCCATCCCACCCTCTCAGTCCCACAAGGCTTCTGCCAGCACTTTGAAGGGGTGCAATTGGAGAGACCTTCCCTTAACTCTCACTCCAGCAGCTGACGTTCATCCTATCTAAGATAACTAAGTTAGGAGAATCCTGTCAAGGAAGAGAGAACTTTGCTGAATGTTGCTTGCAGACATTAACTGTTAGATCTGCTGTTAGACACTTGAATTATAAATTCGGTAGTAAATTCTCTGCTTGAAAGCCAGGCGTCTTTTACATACATACAAAAAATATGCTA
Organism: Chrysolophus pictus; assembly: GCA_037305975.1. Taxonomy (NCBI): domain Eukaryota; kingdom Metazoa; phylum Chordata; class Aves; order Galliformes; family Phasianidae; genus Chrysolophus; species Chrysolophus pictus. The sequence continues at coordinate 39,010,540 of JAYKPI010000006.1, forward strand.
CATTAACTTTAAGGAATAAATAGTAAAAAACTAGAAAACTGGGGGAAAAAAATCATCTTTTAATTCATTGTTTTTTATGTATAAATCCAGGCAAATGCATATCAAATCAGCTTTCAAGGGAATATCTATTTCAGGTGTTCTGGTAAGTTCTCATGAGTTATAATACTTATATATATATATAAAAGTAATAAAACAATAAGAAGAGATATTGGATGTGAATCTCCTGAGAGAAGTTATCACGTTTCCTCTGAATTTTATTTAAGCTCAGTTGCTTACATAGAACCCAGCTAAGAACCAGTGTCATAAACTGAACATGAGACTGATGCTACAGATGTAAACTACAATTTTCAAAATACTTAGCAAACACTGGAAAATTTTCAAAATGACATATAAATGTTTGCATTTAAGTGGTCTGATTTTGTATTAGTGGTTCCACATGAATGACATAAAGGGTGTAACTATTTTTATATTCAGGGCTTGACAGAAGTTCAGTGCAGATTTTTAAAGGAATAAAGTGGCATGCATAGCCTGAACATTTGAGCACTGACCATTATGAAGAGATGAACTAGTGTGGGGAGAATATGAATTGGAAGTAATTTGAACCTGGGTATAAAATGTTCATAAAGATGTGACCATGCTTCTAAAATAATGTGTAATATTGATCTGCATCAATATTAATGTGATGATGTCTCAATTTAGTAGAAACAAGAAAAACATATCATGTGTGAATATAAATCCTGAATGTGTCTTTACAAAGAAGGCGGTAGAATCTCTCGCAGATCCAAATACAAAGCTATATTCTTATATGTTCCCAGGGTTATTTTGGAAGATAGAAAAGGAATCATTTGAACTAACAATCAGTGCTTAACTTCCTAGAGCAAACTGCTCCAAGGAGAAGTAACTTAGGCTGAATTAAAAGAATTAGTACATGGGGTTCCTGAATAAACCAAACACTTGTGGTTTCTAGACCTACTGAGATTACTGGAGATTTCAGTTCCGTAGGGAAAATAGTAACGTAGCCAGAAGCTGCCGGCCCCTCCCTACATTTGTCTTTAAAGAATGCATTACTGAATGTCCTACATAAAGAGGCTTAGCCTCTTACACCAGCTGAAATTCTTCCTTCAGCTTTTCATGCGCTGCTTCCAAAGATTATCTCAGGATGGGAGGGAAAGTCCCATCTGAGCACTGTCCTTTCTTGAAGGGAGTATCTGGGAGGATTCAGCAAAGGAAATGGCAACTGGGAACTCCAGCACACCCTCTGCTGCATTTTGTATGTTTCAAATGCTGTTAGTGTAGTATGTTTCAAATCCTCTGCGTTATAAACTTCTTCTGTTTCTTTGGCACGGGCCTTGGGAGCTGTGTGACTGACTTAGTTCTTGCTGAAAGGCAGAGACAAAGTTTCTGGCTGCTTCCCCAGTACAACTGTTCCTGACTGCTGAACTTCAGAGCCTTGCAGCAAGATGCCTGCTGCCGAATGCTGGGAATGCTCTGATGCTGGGACTTAGTCAAAAACTCGGGTTTAACCTTCTGTTTGTTTGCAGTACTCACACTTTTAAATCTTCCTATCTGTGTTTTTGGCTAGTTCCTAACATGCATACCCTCAGCCAGAACGGCTAGCTTTGTGTGCTTGCAGTTAGTGTCCCTCAAGCTAACATTCCAGAGCAGCTGCAGTATTTGGGCTATGAAGACAGTGAAACAGGCTGGGATGGGAGCAAAGGGAGCTGCAAAGACCTCTGCAGTTGGCTAGAGAGAAGCTTTAATTGGCTTCATTTCATTTTTATTTTTTTTCCTTGATGACCCTTTTTGAGGCACTCTACATGCAGACTGGCATGTGCCAGGACCCAGAAAGATCTCAGTCTGTGCTGTGAGGCTGAGTCCAGATTACAAAGGGCTAGGATTGCTGGGATGGGTTCACCCTGTTTCTGTGGAGTTTCAGTGCAGGTGCAAGCTGTCCTTGGGAAGTGTGGCCCTCCTTTGGCTCCTAAGTGGAAGATCTTAAGAAAGATGAACTTCAGTGAGAATGGTTGGAAGCAGACTTCTAATGGTGCCTTGAGACTGCACTTGCAAGTTTACATGCCTTAAAAATGATATCCTTGCAGCTGACATATGCAGCAGGCTCCAGAGCTGTCTTCCCCTCTCCTTCAAAGCAGCAGTGTGGGCTGGCTTTGCACACATTAAATAGCAGTGTTTTGTGCATGAGGTCTGGGAAAACACGAATAATAGAAACATACAATGGCTTAGATTGGAAGGGATCTACGAGCTGTGTATCTGCTTCCTCTGAGCCCCCTTGTTATCTGGAGATAAGCCTGGTGTCCTGGTGTGGAGGGGCAGAAACTGCAAAACCCCAATGGCAGCAGGGACTCTGCTGCACTTTGCTTGTTGCCGCACTGTGGCAGATGTGGGGTGTCCGAGCCAGATGGAGGTTTCTATGGGACATGTGGCTTCCTGCTGTCCAGCCTCACTCTCCTGTCTAATATATTAGGGGCATAAGATGTAGTTCTGAAGTGATGTTGAGCCTCAGCCAAATAACTATAAGCTCTCTCACTTGAAAATGGAGCTTGTACTGATGGCTGGTCAGTTTGGGATCAGACACAATAATAAATGGGAATTTAGCATCCCAGAGTGGAAGGAGGCATTTTTTAACATCTGGTGAAAAGTCACTGTAAAAACTAAATGAAACAGGGAGAGCTTTGGCCACCCTGCTTGGGTTCAGACACCCCTGCAGCCCTGGGGTATGGGCTTTTACTATAGATGGAAACCTGACTGAAACATAGTTCAGATGATGAAAGGAGAGTAGTTTCCAGGGTGCTTACATTCATGTTTCTGGTTAGGCTCATCTTGTCAGCCAATAAGCACACCTGGATCTGTGGGATGCCTGCCTTTCAACCTGAAAAACTCTGCAGCCACACTGGGGACAGGAGGTTCTGTACTGCTCTTGTAATGTGTGCTTTGCTCCAAGCGTAATGTGCTTTACCAGGCTTCATCGCCTAGGGAAGGCTTTCTGTCGAGTTTCAGTTTGTGGTGTAAGATATGGCTTCTTTGGGGTTATATTTCTCTGCAAAGGAAAGGAGTATTTCTCTAAATGTTATATTTGTATAGTGAGGAAAAATAACGTGGATTTTTTTCCCCTTTCTTTGAAAACATTGCTGTATTGTGGAGGTAGCTTGAGTGGCCTCATCTGTCTCTCTGCTTGTGGCTCTTGTTGATAAAAGATAGGACTGGTAAATCCTTGTGAGAGAGTGACTGCATCCTGCTAGCCTTTCATTCATCCTCAAAGTGTAGCTAAACTTTCCATGGATATTTAAAACAACAGCGTTTAATCTCTAACACAGTTAGAAGGCTTGTGTGCTTTTACTCCAAAAGTGAGACACGTTGGTGGCAGCTCTTATTTATTTTATTTGTTTGCCACAGCTTGAAAACTGAGTAGTTGAAAGAAAAGTTCTCATTTTAATATTCCAGTGGAATGAATTGCTTCAGTGAAAGTAAAGGATGTTGTTCAGCTACTGAGGCGTAACACTGCCTTTTCCATTTTAGTCTGTCCTTTGGCTATGGTGATCTCATCTGCATAATACTGCTGAGTTTTTCTTAATATTGACAAGGGATGTCAGTCCCTGAGCACTGGTTGGTCGATGAATAAAAGTCCTTAACCAATCAACTGGTTCAGGTTTGCATAATAGTGTGATCATTTCTGAAAAGCTATACCTATTGGAATTGCAAACCATGCTGCTTTGATTTGCTTCCACAGTGCCTCTGCTTTAATTGCCTCCATTGCTCACATTTTCAAAGCGTTTAGTAACAATGAAGTCTCTTCCTAATCTGCTCCATCTTTCCTTTTATTTTCCTTCCTGTGGCCTGTGCAGGGAAAACAAAGTAACAAGCAATAAATCTTAAAATAGTTGACACACAGAAAAAAAGAAAGATGAAGAGGAAAAAAATTAATCAAAAAATTAAAAAAAAAAAAAAGGAAAAAGAAAACATTTAGGTTTGGGGTTGTTTTGTTTTGTTTTGCTTTGTTTTCCCCTTCTGAAGCTGAAAGTATAAGCTGAAGCTCTTTTCTTGCCTTCCTTCCCCCAGGACTGTTTGCATGATTACCCTTGCATTGTCAGTACTGTACCTGTTCTGATCTCTCTCTAATATCTTCCTGTGATTGGAAAGGAACTTGCTTTTTGACATGTATGTATGTAAACTGCAGTGAAAAAGGAAGGGGAGTGGCTGCACAGGAAGAGGTCTGGAAAAGGAAATCATGTTTTTCTAGATTTTTTTGTGACTTCAGCTCAATTTGCATTAAGTTCACTGTCTGCATGAGTGTTTTTTTTTTCTCTCCTCTGCACCTTACCATAAGTCATGGTAATAATGAGTATGGTTTTATGAAAAGTACCTTGAAAATGTGCCTACTTTGTTCTTTTATTTCTGCTTTGTAAAACAGTAGAGGATTCAACCTGCATGGTAATGGGTAGTTTTATGGGTAGTGGATCTGGAGATGCAAAGGTAGTATGCAATGGACATTAAGCAATGTGTCCAAAGACAAGAATTTACAACTCTTAGATCAGGATTCAAATTATGCAGAAAAAAAGTACTACAGGCATCCTGGTTTTGGGCCCTTTGGCATACCCATTTGCAGCTTTTTTCTCATCCAAGAGGCCCAGAATATCCTTTGCACCTTGCACAGGTGAAGTTGAATGCTTTCTTTGGCTTCTGATTCTAATATAACGTTAACCTGGACTGTTTTTAGTCATCCACGAAATGATGGCTGTGTGAATCATAGCTTGAAACTCAGATTTCTGCTTCTCTTTGCAAAGCCTTGAGTGTGTAAGGCAGGGAGAGGGCAGACATCTTGGTTCTGTGCTGTCTTCATACATCTTTCAGAAACACAACCTGCGATTCGTCGTGTTTGACAAGATACGTCGGCACTGCTTTTATTGGGCTGTAATTTGAAGCCAGCGTAGTTGACCTGGGGCAGATGGCTTTAGGACTATGTGTAATTTCCTCAGTGTAAGCTGAAGTGCTGCTGCAAGGTTGTTTAACCCCATTTCAGGACACCTCCTAGGGGAAAAAAAAATATATATATATATATAAAATGATTTTGTCATATACATCTCATTATTGAAAAAGAAGAAATTCTTTCTGCCCATTGAAATAAAAAAGTAATAAATAATAAAAATAAGTGTAATAAAAAAGAATAAATCTATCTCAGAAGACTTTCAGTAACGTATTGCCTGGCTTGCTGCACAGCATATTGTATCTTATGTTTTTGTTTATTAAGCATTAACTAAAATTAAGTTGTCATGCCTCTGATCCAGATGAGGCCTGCTGAGTATTACCTACCACATCTGATGGGGACAAAAAGAAGGAAAAGATAATGTGGAAAACATTCTGTGTTTTCAACCAACCTTGCTGATGATGACAGGTTGGATGGGAAGTCTGCAGGCTGGAAAGCACATCTGCTGAAAACATGTGTTGGGTTTTATTTATTTATGTTTACAGTGAGCACATTTATGAAAATGATGTTTTCTTCACAATCTGTTTATTAAGTTAGGACACAAACCCAAGAACATTTGTGCATGAGAATAATTTTCTACAAATGATTAGTGTCACTGGGTTCAATAAGAGCAGTCACGCACAAAGTTAAGCGCGTGCATGAGAGTTTGCAGAAATTTGGCAAAAACTGTTGTCATTGTAAACAGATTGCCTAGCTTCGCTTCTAGTGCGGCTGTAATTTTTTTGGCTTGGTCTTCTTATGAGTAGCAGTCATTGCAGGAGTAATTCCATTCTGCTGAGTCTAACTGAGGCTGTTTCTCTCATTTTGTCACAGCAACAAGAGCAAGATCCCACAAATCTATACATCTCAAATTTACCTGTTTCCATGGATGAGCAGGAACTGGAGAACATGCTGAAACCTTTTGGACATGTCATTTCCACCAGAATATTAAGAGACGCAAATGGAGTCAGCAGAGGAGTTGGCTTTGCCAGGTGAAATCCTTACTCAATTTATGTATATTTTTTTGGCTTTATTCCTTTGCAAATGCTGTCTACTCCATAACTCTAAAGCCTCGTAGCTATGGAAAATGCAAAGCAGCACCTTTATCAGATTGTGCATCTGTTCTTTCCACTGAGCTGAGGAATACCAGTGCAGAAGGATGTCCATTTCATTTCTCCAAAAATTAGTTTGTTGTATGTATGTATGTATATGGAAATAAAAATCGCTAGGAATAAAGAGCTATCCACGCAATATTAAGCTTGGATAATAATAAATGTTCTACAGCCAAAAGAACCCACGTGATGAGAAAATTGTTTAAAGATCAAGCAACAACTTTGTAACAAGAAAACGTAAAGTTATCAGTTGGAAGAGCAAGAGGACGGGACTGTAACTGAAAAAAAATCCACAGGTTCCTTAGCAACTAAAAAAATCTCAAGCCTATGAGAAGAGATTAAGAAGAAATATTTGCATCTAACATGCCTTGTCAGAGCAGTTTGGACAGAATGGGCAGCGTGTTACTTCCATGTGGGTCATTGTCAGGATAGAAAGGCAAGTTTCAATGTTTACTCTCAGTGAATATTTACACAGATTCTCCACAGCTTGAAACATTCTTAAATCAAACAGTTTTCTTTTGAAAAGCTAATGAATGGAAAGCTGTATATAGAAAGATACTGAAAAAGCAAATAAGAAGATAAATAAAACTGTGCTGTCAATCACTCTTCTGCTTTGAGAGAAAAATCAAAAATAATAATTAAAATAAAAATCCCAAATCATTGTTTGTACAGAATATTCATAACACTGTCCTTTGTAGAGGAGGCAAAGTGAGTTAGTCAGCTTTTGAATTTATTTGAAATATGCCATATCTTGGCATATCATGGCACTTATGTTAGTGTCATAACACCACTCAGTGAAATGGGGTACTGTATGATAAAAAGGTAGTGTGCTGGATAAGTGACACTGTAGTGTTACCTTTGTCCTTGATGTGAAAGATTATCACGTGCAAAGAATGTTAAGATAACACTGTTTGAATTCACATGGAAAAAGGCAAAACATTTATACTGAGAGAGGGCACGCTGTTCTTTATGCATTCTTGCAGATAATAACGCAAATCTTTCTAGCTCACTAAATATAAATTAGTGTAACTCATGGATAAACTTGCATTTTAAAAATTGAATTTGTTTGTGAAAATGCATTTAATAATGTAACATATTTCAAAAAACCTTTCATGTGCTAAGTTGAAGGTTTTGTAATTCATCACTCAGATGACAGAGTAGTAAAAACTTTGCTCTGAAGTTGAAGTATAGCAGAGATTTTCCTGACCCTGAGTGAGGACAGAGTTAATACAAAAATGTATAATTACAGTTGAATGCTGACTCTTGTCTTGGCAGAATTACCAGTACAAGCTGTAATTACATGACCACCTGATCTTCTTTTGGTAATAGTGTGCTCTTCAGTTCATTTTACTGCATGTCACTCAGAAGAGATGAATTTGTTTAGTTTAGCTTGTAATCATGAGGGTTTCATTCTAGTGTACCTACACTGTAAGTGCACAAAGTGTAGGTATGAATAGGGTATATCTAGGGAATGGCAGCTGTATTACAGCCCAGATAAGATTTTAGAAGTTCTGATCAGCAACCCATCTGGTGATCTTGGCTGTTACATCTTCTGGCTGGTGCCCTCTTGCCACAGTGGAGCTGCCTGCTTGTGAAAGTGCCTCATACTGCTTTCCATGCTCCTTCCCACAGCTCTTACAGGAGCCACAGGAGCTCAGAAGAAGTCAACTTTCTGTACACTAGAACCCAGCAATTTTTAAGTTAGGTGGTTCAAAAATTATTAATTAAGTGCTGTGAGGGTTAAAAATCCCTTTTTGACGCTGGCCAATTAGGTGAATAGTGAATGTCAAAGTAAGTATTTTCAAATGTATAGACTTTTTCAAGAAGTAAAGACTTCCTGTAAACAACTATTGTCGGATATTTCTCCTAAGTGGGTATGATTAACAATTTCATAGTACTGCAGGCGGCTACTTAATCATTTATAATCCAAGTGGCTTCAAATGTTCTTGGATCAAACTCTTAGATCTGCATTCTGAGTAATGTCTGGCCACATTAAAGTTCAGCCTCTTTCAAAATACACACGTAGAAAACTAGCTCACTTTTTTTAAGCTGTTAAAATATTTTTTCTTTTCCATTCCTCAAAAGCACCAGAACGGATTTTCTCGAAACTTTCTAGAATGTTTCACTATGGCTTGAACACATCTATGCCCAGGCATAGCACGGGGGAGATTTTGGGAGGAGAGTTACTAGCAAGGGGCCTGTGAAGGGTAACTCTGAATTCCAGCTGTGGCTCCACAGAAGTCCATCCTGTTGAAAGGGAATTGATGTAACCTGTGGACACCCACCTGTACCTTGTTGCTTTGCACTTCAGAGCTGGTGCTACCTGGCTCCAGGCTCACTGTGGGAGCTGCCATTTGGCAGGTCTCGCTTGCTGCTGTCAGCGGGGCTGTGGCTGAACACAGCTGGTCACGTGGCAGGAAGAGAAATGTGGTGGAGTAGCAGGGAGAAATGCTTCCTATAAGCAGGGAATATGGAAAAAGAAGGTGCAGATGAGAAGCTTTGTGCTCAATCTCTTGTGAGATTTCTTGTACAAAGAGGGAGTGATGCATTGTTGCTCTTACACAGGATTTCACCACAAGACTTAAAATGGTAGGTGTTTCTCTCAAATCCCTGTTGCCATGAGCTGTTTAGTGGCTTCACCACTTGATCTTTCTTTTTGAAAGCATAAGTGGATTCCCCAGAGCTTAAAGTGAACGCAAAGTCCTTAATCCTCAAAAGAAGCAAACAAACATACACACACAAAAAAAGCAAAAACCAAAGCAATTGGATTTGAAGGCTTTTTTTTTTCTGAGATATCAGTCTAAAGCTGCTGTGTCATCTCTTATGATTTGAGCTTTGTGAACTAGCCATTAACAATGTTGTTGGTGAGAGTAAAAAGCAGGTCAGAGGTAGGGAGTAAGAGAGGTCTTGGAGTTAGGCTGGAGGTACTCGATAGCGGAAGGTGCCCAGAGCACTGAGGGAAATGTTCAACTCCATCCTGAAGATGTCATGTTACATACAGGTAACTCCAGGTGCTGAAAGAGTTGGCTTTCCAACAGACCTGTAAAGGGTGAATACCATGTTTCAGTGTCAAAAGAAATACAGAAGTAACACAATCAAAGTGGAGTCAAAGTGGTGGGAATGTTTTGCTAAGTGAAAGAGGAAGTGTTTGGAGGAAGACTTGTAGGGATCACTGATGGTACAGCTTTGGAGGCATAGAAGCATCAGCAGCAATGGGTGATAGAGAACATCCAGGTAGTTTAAGGATACATCTGTGAAGAAGGGAAATGCTTTGTTCTTCCTTATTCAAGGGTTTAATTGAAGATGATTGAAAAGGTGTTCTAAAAGGTGCTATAAATTTAACTTGAACAAATCCATCATCTGGGACAGTAGTGCAGGCTTAGATATGATGAGGATCATTCCTACTTTCAGTCAGAAGAGTGATCTGTCAAATCCTACATCCTCCCCAGAAAATTGCTTTATAATTGGATATCTCAGATGAAACTGGAAATCCCAAACATGCCGCAAAAACTGTGTGTGATATCTATACGATATTCCAATGCCTGCAGTGATAAATTTCATCAAAAAACCTCCCTGCAGAATGCTGAAGTCCTCTATGGGATGAGCATATGTCTTCAAAATCCTTACATTTCCATCTGGTTTGCAACCTAGGTGAAATTTTTGTAGACTCAGTACATCCCTGAGAATATTGCCAGGCATGGGTCTGTGCTTCCGTGGAGATGCAAATTCCAGAGTGGCACAGTCAGGACACGGTCCTCAGACAGATGTCACTGGGAACTGATAACATGAAAAATAAATCCCTTAAAGGTGAAGAAAAAGGGAAAATTAGAAGTCATTAGGTGATTTAGCTGAACAATTTTCATGACCCAATCCGTAGGTACTTTGAGTTTAATTGAAAAACTCCTAGGGACGTGAAGAAGGGGGCAGTATGATATACCCTGATATACCCTGATATATTGATGCCACTGAATTAGTGAAATAAAGATTGGGTTTCAGAGCTCCATAGTAAAGTAGCATTAAAGTATTATTTGTATCCTCCCTACAGTGATGGCAATATTTAGAATAACATACATACATGTACCACACTCAACTGAACAGCAGAGAAAGCGTTTTATAGGTCATTTTAAATGATAAATTGCAAAGAATTAGACTAAGAAGAATTAGATTAAACTACTAACTTTTTTTTTTTTTTTGCTTGTTTACTGTCTTGTAACTTAAAATGACCTTGCAAGATTGAGCCCCCAAGTGACATTTTACAACAAAGTCATAAGCCTCTGAAAACAGAAATTTATGACAGAAATGCTTGCAGTCAGACTGTCAAGTATTGCTCTGCTAGCAGGCACCAGTATAATACTTAACCTGAGACTGTGAAGACTGTAACATAAATCAGACAGGGACTAGGTAGAAATGACTGTGTGTTCATACTATTCTTTTTCCAGTAACAGGAGAAAAAGTGTCCAACATATACTGTCATAAAAACATGTTACGATGCTCTTCCCAGTGAAAGACCCAGGAGATTCTCAATTAGCTTTCTCTATTATCTCAGATCAAAAAGGTAACATTGAGGAGATGTCCCTTTGTGAAAAAGCAGAGGGATCTATAGTAGGGCATCTACCCATTTTATCCTTTGGAGCTTGGGCTCTATTCTTGTCTTTTCCCTGCCTTGTTCTCTTGGTGGAGCTTCCAAAGAAATGCTTTTCTCTGCCAGCAAATGGTTTTTTTTATTAAACTTATCTCCTACTTATCTGCATTTTACATGTATTAAATTTAGTCTTTGGAAACAGTATTTAACTCAGCAACTGAAATTTTGAGCTCCACAGGATCATTATTCTATTTATAGAAGTTTCATGTGAATTTCAGTAGAAATGGATCTGTTCCAGTTTCCACTCAAGCAAAATGAAAGAGCCAAGCCTTTAATTTTTATATTCTTTCCCTCAAAAGAAGCTGTGCATCTTCCAGGGTTTTTCAGGGTAATAGAGGTATCATTTAGTTGCATTAGCTTTCTTCTGAAACGAACAGGTTTCTCTGTGGAGAGGAAGCTCTGTGACTCTGTGCAGGGAGATCAGAAGGGTCCCCTGCGCATAATGGGCCATGCTGCATGGATAGACCATATGCCCCCATTCTCACCTGTTGTCATTGGAATGGTTTTTGCATAACTTGTATATCCAACTGTGATCGTAGACAACATCCTCCTATTCATGCAGACAGGAATGAACATGAAAAATATACGGGCAAGACACACTGGGAAAAGACAGTATTTATGAGAAATGAGAGAAGTTGACAAAACTAATATTTCTTCCTGTAAATGAGAAAGGGAACAGTATTTCCCAAACAAAAGTTTCTCAACTCAGAAGTGCAAACATCTTGAAGCAATTGTGCTGAAAAGTTGGGGATGTAATGTACCTGGATAGAGAGGAAAAGAAATTCACAGGTAGCAGACCTATCAGAGTTTTATAATGCCTGGATTTAAGTTTGCAAAATAAATAAGTTATTGATTAAGAGTAGGGTATAAGGAGGACTGGGTGTTAAGAAATTTCATAATACATAATGTGTGTCCATGGATTATCTTTCTTGCAGTGAAAAGTTTCTGCGTGATGTATCTTTTAAATTTATCTGGCTCTTGTCACAATTTTCTCAACCAGATTAAGGAACTACTTTATATCTAGTACGTTCTCCCCACTAAGTTTCTTATGCACCCTTATCAGGCTGCCCCTCTCACTGATAGGCTAAAGAAACTGAGATCTCTGTTGTGTATTCAAACAATGGCCTCAGTTTTTCAGACAATTTGCTGCAAAATATTGCTACTACCTACTTATTTTCATCTTTGAAAAATGCCTTAAATGGTAAAGAAGCACTGCTTGTGCTTTCATTTGTGCACGAGAGGAACAGTATTCTTTGTTGGTCATAATATAAATGTGATAATAATAATTGAATATTTTAATATTTAAATGCGATATTAAAAAAACACAGGTGATTCTCATTTACATTATTTTTATTAAGCAAAGTGACTATAGGGCATGCATAAACCAAACCCACATTTTACTGCTATCTGGTAGTTACATGGATTACATAGTACTGAATATTTCACATGCAATAATTATGTAATCATCGTGATATTCCTTGTATATAAATTTTATTAAATTGCCTTTTGGCACGGCATCAATTTTTATAATAAAATAAACACTTGTAAGACCTTATTTTTTTCCCAAATTTTCTTTTTTTTTTTTTTCATGATGGAGGTTTCCCATCACATGTAACAGTACATAATGACTACTTTGGAACAACTGGATTATGTAAAGAGAATGATATAAGTTTTTTAAATGATCTGAAATGAGTATTTGATAGCAAGAGAAGAATCCCAAATGATTTTGTCATGATATTTGCTTAATATTAACCCGTCATATTTTTTTTGTTGTTTTGCTAGTCATATTGTATCATCATAAATTTGTAAACCATGACTAGAAAAATCATAAGAACCATCCTCCCTTTCTTATTTTTTAAATGAACTTCATTTCCACTTGGATGCAATACAGTCAGACTAATTACTTATATTGTATTTGAGAATCTCTGCTTCCAGAATCAGCTTCCAGAACCAGGAAATACACAGAAGCAACTGAAAATCAATTCTCACATTTATCTTTGTTTTATTGGTTTATTTTGGTAATTATCTCTGTGTTAGAAATATCAGAATAATCTGGTCTATGGCTTTGATAATTTTTACCACAATGCATTTCTAGACCCAAAGTAATACTTAGATATATTATAGCTATCTCCAAGCTGCATCTTGGAGCATAAGCTATTTTCTAAGATTCCCTTAATACCAAAAACATGCTGATGAAGAGTTTGAAAATAATAGTTTGTGAGTTATGTCATCAGAAGCAGATTTTTACCCTCATGTAAAGCTTAAGGTGATGTCCTTAGATTTCCAGCAGAAATTGAGTAGCCATTATCTTCCAACATAATTTTTTGTCAGTTTTCCAGCATGTTATAATTTGCCTATTTTTGTTCCATCAATTGTGGAAAAACAAAAACAAAACAAAACAAAAAAACACCTGAAAAATGGATTCAGAAGTGCTGTACCCCTAAGTCTACCCATGTTCTGATGACATTCTTCTATAAGAAACTCGTCCCCTGGGTTCAGCTTTTAAAATGTAGCATTCCTGTTAGTGGTAGTGTTATTAGAAAGCACTCTGTACCATTACATATTTTGAAACTTTTCTCTCTCCAGCAAGATTAATAAACTCATGAGAAAAAAATGTATTTTGTCCATCTCCCTCGAGTTTCTAGGCATTCTACAGCATAGTGACAGAGCTTTTTGAAGAAATAGTAGGCAGAATTTATTAGTGTGAACCCAACAGAAGTATATTTTTATTGGGCCTCTTCCCAGGCATGGCTAGTCTTTGTGGCTAATGCACATAAAAAAAGAATGGAATCTTGGAATCAGTGTGTACACAGATATGTTTGACCTATGAATCGGCATCTGCCATAGATGCTGACACCTAAATAATTGGTGTTGATCAGTTTTATTTACATTAAAACCAGGGTGACAACAACTATCAGACGATTACCTAAGAAACAGGAGTTCTGGGCAAGTAAAAATTACAGTTCATCCCCAGGTGGCCCTACAGGGGACAGGCACAGACCTGGTCACTCTGTGGCTGCAGGCCTGCCAACGTGCAGCTGGAAAGAAGGCCTGCCCCACACAGGGCTGCTGCAGGGAGCACTCAGGGATTCACTGGGATGGTAGAGACGAGGGACAGCTGCCATTGTTCCTCAGCAGCACATCTGAAGGGAGCGTGTATCGGCAGCTTTGTCTATTACTCTGCCTTTTCAAACTGAGTTGATAATGCTAGTGTCTGTTTCAAGTGAAGCATGTGCCTGATTACAGATAGCTAGCAATGGAAGTTGAGAGCTGCTAATTGTGAAACTTGAGAAGAAAATGTGCACATTCCTTTTAAGGCTGCTTTTCAAATGATGGCCTTTTTATCCCAGAACACTGTGGGTTTCACTTCTATTCTCTTCCCACACAAAATGCACGAAGTGCACCGAGTCTCTTTCACTTGGCAGCTTATATGTTGCACTCTTTGCAGGGACTGCTTTGGCTTGTTAAAATGTGCCCCATGTATTAAAATGAAATTGTCACTGCTGTGTGGTGCAACATAACATGGTTTGACACTAAGCGCCTGCAGCTACAGAAAACAGGCTATTATTGCATTTATTCTTCAAGAGACAAGATTCTCTAAAGGCTCAGTGCAGACATTCGCTTAGTTAAATCTGAATGAAGCCAAAGTGAACAATCTAAGCTGCTATGTGCTTGGACAAACAGCCCAGCCCACACGCCGTGCAATGAAAGCAGTGTTACAACATAGAAGTTACATTTTTTAATGATTTGATCTGAAACAAAAGACTTGAATATTAATCAATTTTTGTCGCTGTTGTTGCTGTTTGTTTATGTGATATATTTTTCTTTTGGGTGAGTGAGGTTGTCCATTTGAACTCTAAGCAAAACTTTTACCATAGGAGTCAAACTTCTGCTGTAAAGTGATGTGAGCGATCTAGAGTGCATGTTACTCTTTCCCCAAAGCCATGTGATAGAAAGAATGGAGGATAAAATAGTTTTTAAAAGATTTGAGTAGTGAGGAGTAAGAAATATTTATATTGGCAGAGTTACCTTGTGGGGAGTACCTGAAGGTAAGAAGAAGCATGCTGAAGCAGTGTTGAACACATTTTTTAAAGACCGTTTTTCTAAGAGATACAAAGCGAGTGTATTGCTTTAGTTTTATGATTAGTTTTTCTACCTCCAACTTTTCTATACCAATTGTGTCGCAGAGTCAGCAGACCGCTCTGGACTAGCATGCTATCAGTTCACAAGACCTGAACAACCTGTGAATTCCCTGATGAGGTATAGACGTGGTTTAGGATTTGACCAGAGGCTTGGTATACTTGGGCAGTTTGTTCAATAATGTATGTACTAGTTCACTGTTAATGCTGTAATGCCTCAATTCTGAAAGCTATCTTGAGGTCACACAGAATGAATAGCGAGTCATTTCACCTGCTGGTATTACATGCAAATCGTCTTTATCCAGAATTTGGCTTTATATAATAGGTACATATTCACTGCATTTGGTTTTGCTCTACAGCTCATCCTTGCAGGTTATTTTTTAACATTGCAATCCTTAATAATTGTTGCTTAATCCTCTGGGCTCTTCTACAAATCTTGTTGTTTCTTTTTCCCAACCCATTTGAAGTTATACTGGGTGCATGAGGAATCTACATACAAGTCATTTGCCTTTCCAGGCAGCACATGAGAGCACAAAGAATGTCCTTGTTCAGAGAGATCCCTCAGAGCCAGGAGGGAGTTGCTCATTGACATTGCAGTAGCTCACACACAAGCCGGGAGCACAGCTGCAGGGTTTGAGGGTGACAGGTCCTCTTTACAAGCCATACTACACCGTAATGAGCTCAACCAGTTTCTGTGCAGAAGTCAGCAAGAACAGCTTTGAAGATTTCTCTCAGCATCTGTGCTTGTCCTTCTTTTTACCTTCTTTTCCTTTTTGTTTTTGCTGACTGAGCATTTTTGTGAAAGTCTAGTAACTCTTACTGCCTCTAATCCCTAATCCCACCCTTTTCTCTTTTCCAGAATGGAATCTACAGAAAAATGTGAAGTAGTAATTCAGCATTTTAATGGCAAATATCTGAAAACCCCACCTGGTCTACCAGGTAAGTGTAGCCATCATTCTAAAATGTAAAATTTACATAAGAGTTTTGAATATAGAAGTGCTGGAATGTACGTTGAAAGTGGCTCATGTCATTGTCCCTTCTAAGAGATTCTACAGATTTACGTGGATGAAACCAATCATTTTTGTCCCATAATATTTTATTCCCTGCCCAAGTTCTTATATTCAAGCATTTCTGTCTGACAGTTGTAGATTTAAGTGTGTATAAAAGTCTTGTTGTCTTGGTCTGTTTCTCCCTCTTTAATGTGTATATTGTGTGTGATATTTTCCAATTAGAGCAAAGATCACTCAGGTAAATGCCACTGCTTTTCTAACAACCTAGGAGTATAACTAGATCAGCAACTGCATTAAAGGCTATAAAATGACCAGAATTTCAGGTCGTAGTAGCTTTCTATTATTCACAGTTACTAATATTAATAGTAGCAGCTTTTAGTACTAACTGAGGATAGTTCAAATACAAAGTGATTTTATACCATTTGTACTTGCCGTAGTTTAATGAAACCTTGTGATTTTCTGATGATATTCATAGAATACATTCAGCGGTGTGCCCCAGCCACATCAAAAACTCAGTCACAGCTAGTATATCTTGTTTTTGAAATCTTCAGCTGTCATCTTTATGGTCATCGACTGTAAAGTTTAGCGATCAGGTGCCTAATTCTTAGCGTTTGTTAAGGCCTCCCCAAGGCCACAGATCTTCAAAGACTTTTCCCTCAAACTGTCTGAAGAGCTATTTAGAGTTTCTGGCATTAAGTGAGCAAGAAATCCTTGCAAGAATTATGCCCTAAGTAATTCTCTTCTTTTTTTTTTTTTGTTTTTAAACTTTCATTATACTATTTCCTTTTTTGGTTACTTTCATTAAATTTCTCCTTATTCATTGCCTGATTCTTTATACAGAAGATGCACTAAATACTCTAATTAAAAGAGAGCCATCTGCACAGCTACTGCATACAGTAATTGTATGCCGCAATGTACATATAAACTGCAGTCAAACCTTCGTGAAAGAGTATAAAACTTTTAGTGCAAGCTGAAATACTTCATTTCTTGGCCTTCTTTTTCACAAGAAGTCACTGACAGATTTTCTTAATATCAGCTAATGTATGTTATCTGTGTAATGTACAGCAGACTCAGCTGTCTAAAACAACGGGCAAAGCAATGTAGGGAGAGACCTCAAACCTTTGGCATGCTTTTCTGTGTGCATACATTAAGTCACAGTTGTAATTTGTTTAATATCATAGCAACACCCAATGGAAGGAATGTGAACAGCAAGGATTTGGGAAGAGCAGTTTCATCATAAGAATCATGCATACTCCATGGTCACATTCCCAGTTGTCCCAGAGAGTACACATCACTTGAGTAAGAAATAGAATATTCTTACAATGCCTGACACAGGAAGAGCTATGTGATAACAAATGATAGCTAGTACCTGGAAATCATTATTTTATTTTTATTTTATTTTTATTTTAAATTAGTCAGGAATTGATACTCAACAAAAACAATGTGGCACATCAAAATAGGAGTCTTGATAAGATAATGTAAATACTTATTCTTGTTCCAAGACGTACAATGAAGTTGAATGTTAATGGTTGTAATTTTCGCTGCTTTCTCAGTCAAGTACTCAAATCTACTCTTACTTTCTTGAAGAAGACTTCCAGATGGCAAAGTTGTCTATTATTATTTTCTCTTAATTGCAGTGCGTGCATGTCACTTAGTTGCAAGGATTATCTGGGGACTGAGTATTTTAGAAGTTTTTGTTTAACTGAGTGCCATTCAGATGAAAACAAAGTATAATGCAGCATGGAGTAAAGTCAGTAGCTGAACTCAACTATCCACTATATATTTGTAAGTTCCCATTGTATCTTATTTTTGGAGGACAGATTCTTTGGCTGCAAACACAGATAATTAGAAATTATCGAAGTGTATTTGATACACATAAAAGACAATATCTGCACTTCAGTATTAGTGCAGGGCACGCTTTGAATCCATATTTAAAAGACTTCTTGTGTTCATTTGTCTTCCTCTTAAGAAGCCAGAGAACAAACACAATCATTTGAGCAGTTGGATCAATTTAAGTGATACTAGCCACTCATTTATCTTTGACAACTGCAAAAAAACAAGTCAGTCCTAGTTTCTTCTTCATGTAATTTCTGTTAGAGCTGCTACTCAGCTTATGTGTGTGTTATGTACTTGTACTTAAACTTCTTAGTAAAAACAGAAGCATCTTGTTTATCAACCTCCGGGCAGTTGTTTATCTTCCTGCATGGAGAAGGCAGGAGAAAGAATCTCCTAGTGTATTTGGAAAATCAGTCAGACTCTGAAAATTATCTTTCCAGCATCTCAGTAATTGACGTAAAAAGAAAATCATCTCTAGTTATTGCTGTGACCTCTTTATGGATTTCAGTTAAAACATGAGGAACCAGAGAACATTAGTGGAAGTATGCAATGCTATCTGTTATTAACCTCTATTTCTCAAGACATGATCTTACTGCGAGAGAAAGCTAATCAATCCTTTTATGGTTAAATGAAATTGATCGTGTATAGTCAGCTGGATTTCCTTTTGGCCCAGCAGGCAACTGTGAGCATCTTAAGTTTTTGTCCTCATTTCTCACCTAAGCTCTCATGTTTTAGTGCAAGCTTGCTGTCTAGTAACAGGTTGGATTAAGTCTGTAAGAAAAGTCATAGAATTGTAGGGTCATCTAGTCCAACCATCAGCCCATCACCACCACGCCACTAAGCGTGTCGTTCAGTGTATCCTTGTCTTGGATCAGTGTATCTTGTCACCTCCAAGGGTGGTGACTCAACCAACTCCCTGGCCAGCCTGTTCCAATTCTTCACCACTCTCTGTGAGAAGAAATTTTTCCTACTATCACCCAAACCTCCCCTGGCACAACTTAAGGCCATTCCCTCTCGTCTTATCACTGTTACTTGGGAGAAGAGGCTGATCACCACCGTGCTATAACCTCCTTTTAGGTCGTTGTAAGAGAGCACGTTGTAAGGTCACACCTGAGCCTCCTCTTCTTCAGACTAACAATCCCAGGTCTAAGTTGGCTTGGTCTATTTTGTATTACCCTGCTTCCTGTGGTAGTGGAATTATGGACCAGACAAACCACTTCGGCAGCTAGCTTCCATCCATACCATCTTCCCCAGTTGCATTCCCTAAGATGAAATGCTGGTGAGGAAATAGGATATATATGTGTGTGTGCATATACTGTGTCTGGAGGATAAAATATGCATATGTTGTGGTGCAGTTGTGCCTGATTATCAAGTCATGATCAAAGTGGGTAGCTTTCACATCCTGCTGAGCAGTTTTGTCAGTAAGGCCCCAGAGCTCTGGCTTTCACAGTGGCCTCTGTTATGCTGGCCTGAAGTATACCACAGACATTCTTTTTTTTCAGGTTCTTTCCCATCTATTGTTTCCATGGTAAATGAGATGTAAATTTAGTTCATTTTCAGGTTGTTTTATTTTGGTTTGGTTTTTTTCAACTGTTGTGTGCCTCGGCATTTGAGCACAAGCAGAAGTGACAGATCTAAGCTGGTCTAGGCCAACAGTACATCAGAAAAGAGTAAAGCAGCCTTACTTCTGCACACACAGGCCACTCTGAATGCTTTTTATTCTGTGCGTGCCCAAGGCAAAAGTATATCATTCTTCACTTTCTAACTTCAACTGCTGTCTGTCTGTTGTCTGAAAAAAAGCTATAGAGCTGAGCAGTTGCAGCTCCAGACTGCTCTACTTCAAGCCAGTGGCAGTGGAAGGGTTATTTTCTGACACTCAAAATGTTTTGCTGATCAGATGTGTAATGGCTAAGTAAATTGAGCACTGTTACATCTATATTAGTGAGTTATTCTTGCTAAGGGTGCTTCTCTGTCCAACTACTTGGCTTCACTCCATTCCAAAGGGAATTGCTCCACTGTCCTGCTTGCTCAACTAATAGGCATTTCATGATGTTCAGTCATAGAAATATAGTGCAAGATAATTGGTTGTCCCATAAATAATTAGTTAGTATCTTTGCATTTCTTGCAGACTGAAAAAGAGCAATTGTCTCAAGAAATCTGCAAAACATTAATGCTCAGCAGATTCCATGTGAAGTTCATAAATATTCGGAGTAGCTCTTGGTTGATTTTTTAGTGTTTTGTTTTTGTTTTCCATTTATTAGCACTGCTTTTTTGAGATAATTGACCAGGGCCTAATAGGTTCTTTTTTTTTTCCTGTTGCATTTTTTAATATTCTGAAAAGTGCAGCCCCACGTGAAAATAATTGTATAGGTCCCTTATTCCCCTTAGAAAGAGGAGTTAGCAAATGAATATATCATACCACAGCACTGTACATCTCAATCAAGCTGTTTAGGGCACTATTAATGATGAAGGTAGCTTACCCTGAGCCTTCCAATGCCACTTCTCTTTTTACTGGTATACAGGGGACTTAAAAATGAAATCCTGCTAATGTATCATATTTTTCAACTACAGAATTCAAGTAAAAATGCCTAATTTTGTCAGTAACAACTTGATCTCTTTTTCGATGTGTGAAATTTGAGTGCAGTTTTTGCAGAGTTTTTGAAGTGTTCAGCTCCCAGTCTACCTGGATGTCTTAAAAATATATATATATTTTCTCCCCTGAATACATGCAGAAGCTTAACAATACTGTTCTTAGTTTCCTCTCTGGAATTTCACAGAAATTTGCTTCAGTTGTGTTAATTATTCATTATGCTTCTTCACAGCATTTTCTAGTAACTGTAGTACTTCCTAAATTTTATTTGCTTTCTAAATATGTTTGGCTGCCAGAGTGCGTTGGTCCAATTCCTATTTCAGCAAAAACTTCTAGACAGTGAGACACATGGACACAATACATGCTCAAGTATCTTCCTCTTTCTTCTGTCTAGTCTACCTGATCAATCTGAGATCAGTCTGATCTAGTTACTTGATCTAGTGGTTGGCAACACAGCCAGTGGCAGAGGGTTTGGAACAACCTTATGATCCTTGGGGTCCAAGCCATTCCATGACCATGTGATTCTGTGATTCTTAGTAGCTCTATGTGGACTTTAGCACTAATTTTAGTGCCAGGTTACAAATGCCAGATAACCAGAAAGCAGAAGTAAACACTATTTTTGCATAGGTTAAGAACCCCACAAGAACAAGTGACTGGCATTTTGGAACTGACCTTTACTTAAACAGGAACTCTTAAGCAGGGAAAAATGATCTGCAGTGATTCAGATATATTTGTAAATACCTCAGGCAGGAAGATTGTTCTTGAAATAATGACTAAAAAAGATAATAACTAGTCATATGTTCTTCTTTTGAAGAGGGCCAGAGCACTGCATTTCTGTGGACTCATTTCACCAGAATGAACAGGTATTTCCTACATCTCTGATTAGTTTCAGTATTCTCCATAGTCATCTCTTGGATTCTCTTAAACACAAAGAGTAAATTCACATATTTAATCTTTGCTTCAGAGAGATAGACTTAGAACATGGAATTACATATTTAAGAGCTACATTTTTACTAGGAGATCATGACTAAGAAATGAGAAAAAACTACTTCAGTTGAGGATTAGCTGTGCAATGGATGGAAACATTTTTACATCATTTTTCTTTCTTTCTGATTGGATGAACAAATGGTATCTTATATGTCATTAGTGATGATGTCAGTTGTTTTTCTGAATGAATGAATGAACCTAATATGTGTTGTTTGAGAACTTCTTAGCTTCTTTCTTTTAGTTTGCTTCTTTATCTTTTTGTTTAATTGTGTCTCTTGATCTGTATACATAAAACACTTAAAAACTATTCCAAAACTGTATTCTTGGGGAGTTTACTTCACGTTATTGAGGTAAGTAATAAATTACTATAAATATCCATGTCTTTCTATCTCTCTTTGTATATACATGGATATGTATGTGATGTTTTAGACAAGACAAAACAGGAGTCAAAGGGAGAAACTAACTAGGTACTGGTTTGTAGTTAGCTTAAAACATTTGTTGAGTACTACAGAGAACTTAAACCATGCTTTGCTAAGTTTCATACTGGTAATACTCAGTAAAGCTGGTTTAAAAAGATTATCTTATACATATTGTTATCCTCAGGAAAGATCTGTGTTCAGAAAAATAAAATTTCCCTCATTTGCATCTTCACTTCCTTTAACATTTATGATTTTAATGTTATCTGAATCTTTTACATTCTCTACCTTCTGTAAATTCAATAATGTAAATATTTTCATTGTTATCTGATGACCGCAGTAAACATCCTTCCCTACTATATCAGAGAATACGATCCATGTAAAGACTTTTGTAAAATGACAGTTTAACAGATTTTCTGTTTCTTTATCCTGTCTCCAATACCTGACTGTCATTTTTTTTATGGAACCGCTGTTATCTTCAATTTCTGTGCTCTGTGAATGCATGTGCTCAGCTCATTGTTAGCAGAAACTTCTTTTACATCTTGAACCCTAAAAACATCCTTTTAAGTTCTGTCAGCTCATAATCTTTATCTCTGACAGACAATCTAAGTCTCTAATGCTTTCCTTATTGTCCTCCCCAAGTCCTGGTGAATGACCATGAGGTCAGTGTAACTCATCCCACTTTGCTCACCAGATGCTTCCCGTGTCCTGGGCAGTGTGCAGGCAGCAGTGCCCAGCTCAAGCTCCTATGGAAAACTGCTTAATGCAGGATGGGCTCTGTGGACTCCTTGCCTAGGTCACATTAGACATTAGAAGATGTCTCGGTGCAAACGCAGCCATCAGAAAAGTGAGTCCCTGGGAAATTATAGTTTGATTATTCAAACATCGTGTAACAATTAAAATCACATAGACTTTGGCCATAAAAATAGGCTTTCTTCCCAAGGAACTATAGGAGGGATACTGAATTAGTAGAAAACACACAACCTGCTGCTTCCCTACTTAGGTCTCTGTGGCTGGGTTTTGTGTCTCATTAAGGTATTTGTGGTGTGGCCAGCCTCGTCAGTGCTACAACTCTGTTCTCCTTCTAGTATTCAGCCAAATACAACTTGACCTTAATCCAACCTGTATACGCTCTTAAGTTATAGATGTCCACTATTTTATGACTTCAGCTGAAATCAAGTGTTCCTTGGATTGTCTCCTTCCTTTCAAAGACAAGCCTTTAAAAGTCAGAAAATATTTGTTTTGATCCTTACTATTCTTAGGAATTTCAAATGTGTCGTTTCTGATCGCTGAACAACAGAGGTTTCTCCATCTTTAGCTCCTTTCTTCTCTTTTCCAGAGTTATGTTTATGTAACCAGTTGTTCTTGCTGAGCTGCCATTCAGGTAAATTCTTCTGGTTTCATATCACACATTTCCATGTCTTGCTGTAAAGTTCCATTCCTGATTTCCTAGATTTTTTTTAGAATTTGAAGATTGTATATTCTTTAACAACAAAGAGATACTTTATAGGGAAAAAATCCCCTATCCAATCAAACCCTCATCTCATTTCCATTTAGTTCAAACAAACTCTCCCTTTTTCTAGCATGATACAGAATTAGATATCTATGCAGTAAAGTGCAGTAGCTGGTATATAGCTATTTCTTGGAGAAATGTGAGTTGGGCTAATTTGTATTTCAGACATTAGGAGGTGTGTATCAGTGCTAAATCGCACAGTTTGGGCTCTTCAGGGAATTTGTGTGAGAAAAGACTTAGTACCAAGTTTGTCTAAGACCTGATTTTCCAGAAATACATAAAGATGCTGATGGTGGGGAAGGTCTAAAGATCTGATGTGGTACATATTTGTCTTGGTTTATTTATGCTGGTACTGGTCTTTAAGTCCTTAGGAAAAGAGCCATATATTTTTGAATTTAAATAACCTTATTATGAAATGCTGAGTTTCGTAATCTGGCTGTATAATTAAAGAGAAATTCTTTCATACTTTTTTTTTTATTACTTTGCATCTGGAAGTAACAAAAGTGCATACGACCAATTTGTCTGCGGTATTGTAGTAATTCATGTAGTGATGTACAAAACAGCATTACTGCCGTTTGGATTAAGATCTTTGGCTTGGTTTATAAGACTGAAGTTAGAGAACAATATGGCATATAAATGAGAAAAGATCATTCTGTTTTTTTTTTCTTTCCTTTTTTTTTTTTCTGTCGCAGTGTCACCTGTCAAATCTTTCCTAATATTTCCAGAAGCCTGTAGCATAAATGGAGAACTGCATTCTTTTATCATTTGTAATATCTAGTGGTAATGAACTGTGTCACAGTTTATCTAAAGTAATTTTAATATATACATTATTCTTTTCACCTCATAGTGAATTTTTGCTTTGGAGAGTGACTATGTACATCTAATGATTTAGCAAATCTCCTTGCTTTATATGCAAAGACAGACGTATCTGCTGATGGGCAAAAAAGATTTTTCTACACGATACCACTGTGTAAGCAACACAGCTGAGAGCAGGTGCACTGAATTCTATCATGCTCATACGTCAGCCATAGAAGTGTTGACAAGTTGCTGGTGCAGGGACAGCGCTGCTCCTTGGATGCACTTGCAAAATCCAAGACCAGACAGACGAGTTGCGCAGGTGTTATAGCAGGCAAAATTTATGAGCCAGAAAGATTCACAGCTTGAATTTCGGATTGCACAGGTCTGAAGGGCTGGTGATTTAAAATAAAACAAAACAGACAAATAAAAGTATGCAAATAAGAGCATGGAACATTGTAAACTCATTTGTACATGATTCAGATTTCAGGGAGGAATTTTGTTTTCACATCAACTCTGGCCAGCAGTGGCAAAACTCCTCCTGTTTCTTCCCCTTGGCATAACTTCTCCTGCATTACTTTATTAGTCCCTTCAGGACAATTTAAATGATGGAGTACATCTGCTTTGCAGGCCCTCCTGCTGCAGTAGAGTGTTGTCACACCTGTGCCAACTAAAATGCTAACTTCAGCAAGGGCATCAATCTAGCTGAGCACAGTATAACAGAGGCTAACCTCCTGAGCTAACAGTGTGTTATGCTCAATAATATCCAGATATCAGTTTGTGTTCTTTTCTTCTTTGTATTTTTTTTTCTTTTTTTTTTTTTTACTAAGGGGAATTATTTCCTTTTCAGCTCCTTTATAGACAAACCCTTTCTTGCCTCATTCTTCCCTCACTCTCACTTTTCCACTAGCTTTCAAGTCACATTAAACATTTTGAAATTTGAAGAATGGAGAAGTTTCAGTCAGGAGTTTCAGTCTGAACCTTTGCCCTGTAAATTCCAACTAACCTGAAAACAAAAGTTTTATTGAAGCTTAAAAATGTACAAGTATAAGATCTTTGATCTACTCCTTTGGAGGTCCATATTTTAGCTAGAAGTGGAAGCCTCTGGGACTGTCCTTTTCAGATATCCCAATAAAACTGGGGCATCGATTTTTTTTAGCCTATTTTGGAACACTACTGTAAAATCAGTAAGCATCCAGGTGATATGCACCTGGTCCCTGCCACTTACACCACTCAGCAGGGACATGAATGATTCTGTCTCTGAACACATTGGGGTGGCAGCTTCACAGAGGTAGTTTTGCTCCATGAGGGCTGTACGGTGCGTTTTCTCCAAATTTTCCTGCTAGTTCTTGCAGAGAAACTGGCTCAAAGTAGATCATACTTATCCAATCTTCCAAGTGCTTTTGTGTTCTCAAGTAGTTTATGTAGATGTTTGGTACTTGTGTCTTTAATGGGAAAGGGAAGAATATATAACAAGAATGGGATATTCTGCCTTCCTGGTCTTTCTGCCATTTTCCATTCGTCCCTCAAAAAATAAATCTTTCCTTTGGCCAGGGGAACATTGAGGACTGCTTCACAGCTCCCACCTCAAAAGCATGAAGTGGCATGAAGTCTCCCAAGTAGCACATAAAGATCTTTCCCTTTGTAATTCATTCAGACAAAAGAAGAGCTTATCACAACAGCAGTTTCCATTTGTTTTGAATACCAGGAGCTTCTTGCATAATTGAAGACAGTCTCTCCCTTTTTTCCTCCTCAAATGGTACTGCACAACAGAGAAAAGCAATTCAGCTTGAAACTGCTGAGAAAACTGATGTATAACGTTTTATTTGATTTTTTTTTTCCACTAACAATGACATTATGATGATCAGCCATCTTTAGCAGCTGCAGAATCCCAATTTCTTGGCCATTTCTGTTAGTCTTTTTTGTCTGAATGGAAGTTTTGATCATAACATCATAGAAAGGTCTTTCCCAGGTTAAATCACAAGAACTTTAAAAGGCAAAACAGCCTTCATTTTACTGTGACTGCTATCGTGTCTGTGATGTGCCTGCAATTTGCCTTCTACAATGTGAGAAACATCAAGAGGGAGGGGAAGGGTGCTGGATGTCTGATTCTATATGCATCCTTTTTGTTAAAGCTCATTAAAACAGCATTTTGTGTGTAGCATTTCTACCACCACCCTATATATAATCCTTGAGTATACAGTATTTCTGAATTGCTACTGTTCAGCAAACAAGAAAGAAAAGACAAAATGAGAGAAGGGAAGAGAAAGTAATGCTTTAGCATTGATTTTATTGGTGTGGTATAAAAACGTACTTTGCAAAGAGCAAGCTTTACCAGTGTCACTGCATGTAAGACTTTCATCTTCAAAAAATGCAAATTTTAACCCTTCCAAAAATGCTTACCAAAAATGTTGCAATTTTTGTGGGTGCTCTTCACCTACAGTATTACCTTAATTAATACAATTTGCTTTTTCTGCTGTTGGGTTAGTGATTATACTTTGAATTGACTGAATATAAGCTTAATTTTTCCCTTCCCTTCCCTTTTCACTTCCCTTCCCTTCCCGTCCCTTCCCTTCTTCTCTGTTTCTCCAAATACCATAATGTTGTGATGGCATATAAAGTTTTGGAGTTCAGAACTTATTTACACCATTTTGATGTGTAGTTCCTATTCAGGTTAAGAAAATATGACCAAGTTAAGAAGATATGACCCAGCAGCCTACTATATCCTTGTGTGAATCTCTATCTATAAGCTCACCCAGTGCAGAAGCACCATGAACACCATCTGCCTTACAGTCATTAAATATCCTTAATGCATTTTTTGTGATATGCTGGAGGGCGCTTTTTCATTTTTGTACAAATACATTTTGCCTACCTCTAATTTCAATGAAATGCAGTCCTTTTGTGTATTGTGTGGCTCTGGTGACTGGTTTTGATATTGTCTAGTGGACATTTCATTCAAACTGGGATTTAGCATCAATGCTAAGAAAACAGAAGGCATACTTGGGACAGTAGCAGTTCAAGATGGAAAAAAATGAAGAATGTGAGCGTTACTGAATTTTAAAAGTTTTTTTTTTTTCCAAGACTTTTCTTTCTTTATTGGTTTTTGGCAAGTAGGCTCCTTGCTAACTCTGCAGTATCTCTTCCTAATATAATACCGTGGGCATTTTTAAAGTAGTTTGAGTGACAAGTACCTTAGTCCCATTAAAATACATTGGTACTTAGGTATTGAAGTATTTTAGGGGTAGTTGAAGCTGTTGATTCTTAATGTTAGTATTATCAATGTAAATTAATATGTCAAAGCAGACTGTCAGACCTGGGCAATAAAACTATTTGTTTATGCAACAAAAACGATTTGGAAGTTCAAAGCTTATATTTGTCGCACAAGAAAGATCAACTCTTAAGATCAGGAAGAAGATCCATCCATGCTTTAAGTGGAGCACTTCAAAAAGATGTTAATAGTATTGATTTTGATAGTGGGGT
This sequence comes from Chrysolophus pictus, assembly GCA_037305975.1. Taxonomy (NCBI): domain Eukaryota; kingdom Metazoa; phylum Chordata; class Aves; order Galliformes; family Phasianidae; genus Chrysolophus; species Chrysolophus pictus. The sequence goes on from JAYKPI010000006.1 coordinate 39,038,038, forward strand.
TTTGTTCTGCAGATGTTTGTCTCCTAGGAAATACATGAGGACCACCAACATACTTCAAACAGACCCCCAAAAAAGAGCAGTTGCCACATAATGGTTTTCAGTTACCACTAGTGGAGCTGAATCAATGGCTAATTTGATACCTCATTATCATTTCTCATGCATCGCATCCCATACCTAGCAGTGAACATGAAAACCTTTCTGCCTGATTGCTGCATATCTTTCAATTAAAACAAACAAACAAACAAAAACAACAACAACAAAAACAACACATACATAATTATATTAATCATTGTGTTTCTGGCCTTCTGCAGGAGAAGAGCAATGTAGGAACTGACTAGCACTAACTGCTGTAGAAAATGACATTGTAATCTAGCCCTTTTTCCAGGGACGTGATGAATCTGGAGTAGTCCAGTCTCAAGCTGAAGGCTGTAACAGAGCCCTGCAGAGGCCTGTGAAAGGCTGTAGCCAGCACAAGTGCATTTAATAAAATTAAATGTAGCTATCGGGACTTACACTTTGAGAGAGAGAAGCAGCATTTAGAACTACCATAAATTTGTCCTCTGGTTGCATGAGCAACTACTGGAAGAAGAGCTGACTGCATGGCTCTTTCCTTGTTGCTGAGCACCTTGTAGAGAGTGCTTCCATTGCTGAAATGGTTCCTTGTCGTTCTTCCCAGTTCCAGACAGCCTGGTGCAGTGTCTCTCCCTCACAGCTATGTTGCCTTGCTGTCTCCATCTTTTTTATGCCAACATTTCAAAGACTTCCTTCCTAGGTTTTGAGCCAACCTCAGCTGCACTGACCTTGTAAAAACAGTCCTGCATCTGCACATCCTGTGCCTGCAGATCTAGATCAGACACCATCTGCATCTTGTCGGTTCCCTGCTCCTACAGGAAGGGTTTGCCTGCTGATGGCACAGATTCCTCCACACTGGATCGGCAGTGCCTCAGTTGGGGCTCAGTGGCACAGACTTGGAGATGATCCTTTGCTGTCTCTTTCTCAGTGCAGTCTGCATTGCTTAATGTTTTGTGTTTTGACACATTAGACAGGAAAAACCTTCTGTCGTCTGATAACCTTGTCTGATAGCAAGTTTATATCATCAGAGCTAAACCTATATGACAGCTACTTGTCTTGCTTTGTCTGTTTTGCTTGGGCTTTTTGAGCTCTGATACATATGTAAGATACTGACTGGATATGCTTTGCATTGTTGATTTCTGTAGATTTAGATACAGGCTACCAACCTGGAAAGATTTGAGTTGTGGTCCAACATTTGAGCTCTGGTCATACCAGAACTGCTTGTAAATCCATTTTTCAGCAACACTGATTCTATATATATAAATAGAGTAATACATACATGTATATAAATGTGATTTTTTTTTTTTCCTGAAATAGTTGAGAAAGACTTCTCAGTGCATGCTGAAATCACCCTTACAAAATTGCTTTATTTTTGTCCCGAATAGCAATGTTCTCTCCCAACAGTGAGCCTTACATTCAGAGAGGTTCTGTACAGTGGTTCTAAATCTTTGTCTCGAAAGTTCATCATTCCGAACAGATCAAAATCAATTTTTCTGAATTGTTTGGGCAAGCTAAGAACTCCTTTGAATCACCAAACGTATAGTGGTATATCGGTGTCCACTTACATTAAAAACAACTCTATTCTTTTTCTACTTGGATAGCTTTGGACGTTTTTTTGTTGCTGTTGTTGTTCAATACTCTTATCTGTTTCCATTTCCTTCAATGCCGTTGGTACTTGAGCATCTCACAGGTGAATTGCCTCACAGGGTATTATAATGAGTGGTCTTTGGCCATTTTTTACAATAGAGAGACCAAGGACAGAAAGATTTACCTGGTCCTTCATAGCAAGTTTGGAGTGCTACGGATAATAAAAGCAATTGGTGCATAGCTCTTCCAAATATTTTTTGAGACCAGCAGATCTCAAAGAAATCTAATTTTTAATCCCACATCTTAGTTCAAACTCATTACCTCCTGAAGTCAGATTGTGTTTGTTTTCATAGGTTTTATTTTGTTTTTAGAGACTATAAATCTGCTCTTTTAGGTAATCGCTTTTAAGGAATTTAGTTTCCTGACATTTTACTTTTGTGTGCTAATTTTTGAGATTGTTCCTGTCTGCATCTTCCATCTGGATACTGCTTTTAATTTGTTGGCACGTGCTTTTGTGCTGAAATACCTGTCTCTTGGAATTAAATCTCAGATGAGCTGGATAGAGTTGAGCCATGAATGTTAACATTCACACGCATCAATCCTTTTTTTATGGGCTTTAGCAATTGAGCTCAGCTCTTAGAAGAGTGCTCATCTTCCCAAACAGAGGATATCCTTTTGCTCTTGTGGCATTTTAAAGGTCTGTCCCTAATATCTGCCAAAACCAAAATAACAATTTCTTAGGTATTTCCGATTTTCTCTTGCTCAGAACTCTAAAGCATCTATCAGATTAAAACAGTTCCTCATCTTCCATGCTAGCTTTTACAAGTTGCGTCACTCTTAAAAACAGCCAATTCTCAGCACATTCCTTTGCTTTTGAGATCCTGATATATTTTTCTTCTGCTGATTTTTTTTCTCCAATTTCATTCTTTTTTTTTTTTTTTTCTCCGTCTGTGTGTTTAAGCTTTTTCACTGTTTGTTGTCTGTTTGGAAATCTCAAAGCTCTACTCCAGACAAGAAGACAGCTTTTAAGATTCTGAGTCTCCTCCTTTGCCAAAATTAGAAACATGCTTCAAGCTTTTGTTAGATCCTGGTTTTAATTTCCTGGTTAAAGACTTCCCCTAGTTTCTTTTTTTTTTTCTTTTTTCTTTTTTTTTTCCCCTTTTTTTTTTTTTCCTTTTTGCCTATTTTCAATAAAGTTGTGTGCTTATTCTTATTTTCATGGGTAGCAAGTTGACAGAGTGCTGAGAATGTCTTTGGGCTGGTGAGCTAACAGACAGGCGAGGCTGGGGAGCAGGCACTTAATGGCATTATAACTGTTTTCCCATGGCTATTGCTGCCTGGTTGAGAGGAGGATCTGATATGCTCTGTGGTCTTTGTTATGATTATTTTGTCAGCGTATAAAAATAAAAATGGCAAGTTTGGAGTCTCTGTACTATAGACTGTAAGAAAGATAGTTTTAACAGCCCACATAAAATGCTTTTTCCTTCCTTCAGAGACTCTTTCTCATTGTCAGAATCCAATACTCTTTGAGCAGATTCTTTCAGGTATTCCACATGAGAAGTGTTCAATTTTTTAAGGCCTGATTTACTTATTTGGAGATATCTGACATTACATGAGACTGTGACTTAGAGGAACAATACAGCAATATCCCAAAACCCCAACATGAGCACAGTGTAGCAACTGTAATACACAATTATCATGCTGAAAGACGATGCAAAGCTGATACATATACACCAGTATAATATACAAACCCAATATAACACCAGTCTCTACACGTTCCTCTGACATGAAGAATGAGGTTTTGTCCTAATTGGGGAGATCTCAAAACATGAACTGAATAAAAAATAGCCCGGAAATCTTTAGGCTGCCTGCATTGTGAGGCATTATTACTATTTATTTCCCAATAGTTTGCATTCTTCTGCTTAATTTCTTTAAAGAAATACTGTACTTTTTTTCTGTGTTAAGTCAGGGCTCTCATTTTAGCAAGTACTTCTGAAGGACAAATCTTGTACTTTACTCAAATCAAGCTCTGAAAGTTGTCAGGGGAAAGAGAAAAGCCTGCATAGTGCTGGGAGTTATTTGGAGATTCAGAGTCAAGGACTTTGGGGTAATTGTGCATGACATTTCAGATCTGAAATCAGCCTGCATCAGTGAGGGGGGCAGCTCCCTTGAAACATCTCCAAGGATCAAGGCTTTTTCTGGCTCTATTGAGAGTTTCAAATTTAAATGGCAATTAAATCAGATGTAGTGTGTGCCATCAGCGTGGGGCTGCCAGCTCAGCTGTGCAGGGACAGGGTGGCCTTGTGTGCACTGGTAGGAAGTTACACCAGGACGTAAGGCTGCACGTGGCTAACATGGTATAAAATAACATCACTGCTGATTTATAAGGCATTTTGACTGATGGGAGGTGAAAGCAAAACCACTATAGTTAATTTCAATTTTCTATGGTCTAAAAGGGAGGGGGAAACATCAAGATAGAACATGGCTAACAGACATGACTAGTACAAAACATACGTATATGAAGCTATGCTAACATGTGAAGTACTTATAAAACCATTTCCATCAAGAGTGGAGCCATCTTTCAAGCAGCAGCAGACAAAACACAGGGAGCAGTGGACATTGTGCTTCCCATTTTCTGTGCTGTTGTGCCAGAGCCAAGGGTGCCTGATGAAATCTCATAATGAAACAGTTGAATGCTTTGAGCAGTTGAACACAGTTCAGCAAAGCAGAGCTGAACTAATGCACACTGCCTGTTTGCCAGTGAACAGATAATTGTACTCTGCTGTTTAATTGAATTTTGATATGATATTAAAATATACGTTTGGTAAAGTCCACCATGAAAAATGTGCTCTGCTTGTGGATCTTGTGTATCGGGAATAAAGATACTGAGTAAGGGAGAAGAAGAGTGTCTGGCAGATACACAGATAATTCCTGAGGTTAAATTGTTATAAAAATAATGAAATTTCCACATATTATGCAATTTAGATTATTTTAGCCAGAAGGGTTTTTGTTGCTGCTGCTGTTATTGGTAGTGATCTGTTCATAGTTGGATTGGAGTTAAGGAACATTATGGGGCCACAAAAAGTTCATTTGTTTTTGCAAAACAACCTTGCAGCTGCATCAGTCATACGCAGTTAGTTTGCATTTCTTGGATATGAGCCATTCTAACTGGTAAAGAACATAGAACTGGAAAATGGGAGAGGGTTTTTTCTGTTTTGTTTTTGTGCTGTTTTAAGTCAAAGAATCCTTCTGATTCATGTTCTTTCTCACAAGGCTATCATTTCAAAGGCTCGGCATGCAAGTTATGTCATCATAACCTCCTCTGTTCTTCTTTACTTGCTTCATGAGCAATTTTCACATGGAGGAAAGGCTGAATATTCTCAGGAACATTCCTACTCTTTGCAAATAATAATTTTCTGATTGTCTGAGGCACTGAGGGCAAGTTTAATAATTTCTGTTTGTTGCTTCATTCACAGTCACTTTCCATTGGGCATTCAACCTCACTCTTATTTATAATTCTGGGATTTGGTCTCAAGCTGGGCAATCAGCAAATTAATATTTTTTCTCTATATGCTGTATGGGCTGCAGTGGGGAGTTAAGCACATGCATCTCCCTCACAGCTCTTGGTGATGAAAGCTGCAGAAGCTATGCAGAGAATCTGTTGCTTGGTTTTTATATGTCCATTTGATTTGGATGCCCAAATTTAAATACCTGGAAGGTACTTTTCAAAGACAAAGTTTCACTGATCTAAAAAAAAGCATAGATTGGGAACTAGAAAAGCAAACAGAAGCTTTAGAGGGATAGCAGTATGAAGTGGGAGGTGGTTCTCATCATTTTCTAACTCCTTTCTTTGGTAAAGTACCTGAAAGAAAGGTAATTAAATTTCAGTGCTATTTCTGTCACTATCAGGTGAAGGTGAAAAGCACAGTCCATAATTTTTTGGACCATAGGTCACCTGCCAGCCTTCAGAAGCTTTTGAAGACTATCATCTCACCACCATTTTACTTAGAAACACTGTCCTCTGAGTTTGCTGTGAAGACATTGTTCTCTGGCCTCATTGTCCACAGGAGGTTTTACCATGGTTTGGACATACTCTAAGGTATCTGTGAAATGTCTGGAATAGCGTACTATTTGTCCATAGAGTCCTGATTCAGATGCTATAAGCATATATTCTGTAATAAAACCTTGTCCTTGCATGGAAGTAACTCATCCCCCAAGTCAATTTTAAAGTTCCTTGTTCAATTTAAATATTTCATTACATTAATTTTTCAAAACAACAAAACAAACATTCATCAAGTGAAACTAAGCATGTCACCCTTGAATCTGTACATCTGTTGCTCTCCTGCTGTTTTCCTGCATAATTCATTTTAATACATTTAAAAGTGTACCTCTCATTAAAATTCCTTACACATGTTTACATATAAAGTTTGCATTATAAAGGAGAAAAGGTGGTCCTCTCCTCTTCAGCCTTTTTTATTCACTTAACATAAATGTATACAAACAGTGTAGTCTATGAATCAGTTCTATTATTGGCCAAGAGGACATCTATCACTTGTTCAGACGTCATAAAGGAGTTCTTATAGGTTGGCTACGGCGCTGGAGAGGGTTCAAGTCAGGTGGTAGCTGGAAGCGATGACATTTTAAAGCTGTTGACTGCATATTTCAGCAAACCTAATGAAATTTGTTCTCTGAAATCCTTCATTGGTATTTAGGATTATGTGTGATTTCTGGTAATAGCAATAGTAGAGGGTAATAAAGTTATTAAAACCACTCATAAAGTGTTAGCATGACTATTGATGAATCGTAAGAAAAGTTTGTAACCACAGAAGAAAACAGAAATGCTTTGAGAGGAAAAGGAGGCTCATATTTGTTTAAAAAAAAAAAAAAAAAAAAGATAATTCAAGGAAGTTTATTTCAAGAATCATTCTTTAGGAATACATCACATCTTATATAAAGCAATATATAGTTGTGTTTACCTGGTTTCCTTGGACTTTTACATTCAGTTTTTGATGTATATCACTTAGAAACTTCTTGGGGAGTATATGATATATTAAATTAAAACATGAAGAGTACATAGTGATATTTTCTCTTTGACTATCCTTTTTCCTCAGTAACAATGGGAGTTGCAATATGCTTCCTTAAAAGTTTTTTGAAAGTTTACATGGGAAACTCCTTCTTGCTTCCTAGATACAATCAGTCCCTAAGGAAGAGATTAAAGGCAAATATATAAGCCCTTTAAAAAGATTAGGTCAGGTTTTTTGAGTCACTTTGACTTCCTTGAAATTGAGTAACAGAAAATGCAGCTGTGAAGGGAAAATTGAGAGAGTTCCCTTCTGAGCAAAAGTTATTTCATTTTATTCAGATTACCTACTTCCAAATAGGCAAAGTAGGTTTGAATTCAGTATTATGCAGCACTATCAAACGTAGGTTAAGAACTATGGGGAACAAGCTGAGCTCTAGGAGGTTGTGGATCAGGGGCTGAGGGGCTGGCTTGTACTGGGAGTCCCTCTTCTCACACTGCAGTGAGAGTTTGGTCTCTTCTCCAGCGGGTGAGCACAATTTTCAGGCACAGACCGTTGTGGGATGAATTAATCAATGTTCAGTGTTGAGAACAAAAGAGATTCATGTCGATGCTCAGTCTGTTGCCTGTGCTAGCCCTGGTACAAGTATGTGTTACTGGTCCTTACAGTAATGCAGTTGTATTATATGTCCTTTTTATCTGGCATAATCCAAGCCTTCTTGAAAATATAAGAAATATTACACAATAAAAGAACAGAAAGGGCAGAGCTTCGAAGCTGACTGCAACAATTTGTCTTCAAAAGATCTTAACAGTAGGAATGCCTTTGATATGAATTTCCTTGTCTGTGCTATTCCTTTGCAGTCACCTGTGCAGCAGGGTTTTGCATGAGAGGTGAGAGCAACACCATTTGTTTCAAAACATTTCAGCTACTGGAAGAAATTGGAAAACAAAAAAAAAAAAAGAGGAGTTGGGTTAATAGGTTGATTTTTCCCAAATAGAACCATGTAATTTAGTATGTATTCCAGTAAGATTAATGAGTGAGAATCCTGCAATGTATCTTAGGAGACTCAGAATGACAAGACAAATAATGTTTTCTTATAGGTCTTTTATTTCACAAATGTCTATGATCTGCTTTCTTGAACTTTCCTTTTATGTATTGAATAGAATCAAATCATAGAAGCATAGAATCACAGAATGGCTTGGAAGTGATCTTAAAAATCATCTGCTTCCAACTCCCTTGCCTTGGGCAGGGTTGTTGCCCACTAGATCAGGCTACCCAGAGCCCCAACCAACCTCGTCTTGAACACCTCCAGGGATAGGGCATCCACAGCTTTTCTGGGCACTCTGTGCTACTGCCTTGCCACTTACTAGTAAAATATTTCCTTCTAACATCTAATCTAAATCTCCTCTCTTTTAGTTTAAAGCCATTCCCCCTTGTCCTATCACTATCAGACCATGAAACAGTCTGTCTCCCTTCTGTTTATAAGCTCCTTTTAACTCTTGGAAGTCTGTAATGAGGTCTCCCCGGAACTTTCTCTTCTCCGGACTGAACAAGCCTGTCTGCCTCAACCTTTCTTCATGGGAGAGGTGCTCCAGCACTCTGAAGATCTTCATGGCTCTCCTCTGGACCTGCTCCAACAGTTCTATGTCATTCTTCTGCCTGAGGTCCCAGGCCTGCACACACTACTCCAGATGGGGCCTGATGAGGGTGGTGTGGAGAGGGACACTCTCATCCTATCTCTGCTGGCTGCTTGCACTTCTCTTCCAGTGGGAGGGATTTTTCTCCCCAACCCTTGTCTAGAGATTCAAGGACATGACAGGCGTGGGAAGCCTGACTGACAGTGAAGAATGAGGCAAAGAACTTGTTGAGTACCTCAGCCTTCCCCATGTCTGTTGTAGGCAGTTCTCCCTTTTAATTTATCAGAGGAGCTATACTCTCCTTGGTCTGACTCTTCTGACCAACGTACCATTAGAATCCCTTCTTGTTATTTTTCACATTTCTTGCACAGTTAAGTTTTATCTGTGCCTTGGCTTTCCTGATCCTATCTCTGCATGTCCAGAAAACATCCCTATATTCTCCCAAGACAACCCATCCTTGCTTCCACTGCCTATATGTGTCCCTCTTTTCCCTCAGTTTGTCCTTGTTCACCCATGCTGGTTTCCTGCCTCCTCTACCTGATTTCTTATTCTGATGGATGGAGAGCTCTCATGCTCTCAGAAAGGCATCCTTAAAGAGCTTGCAGCTCTGCTTTACTCCTTTGTCTTTAGAGATAGCTTCCAAGGGAGATCTCATTCAGTAATTCCTTAAACATCCAAAAGTTAGCTCTCTTAAAGTTCAGAGTCTTGACTATGCATTTTGCCAGGCCCATATTCATTGTGATTAAAAACTCAGTCAGAGCATGGTCACTACAGGCCAGACTGCCTCCAATCTTCACTTCTTTAATGAGATTCTTTGCATTGGGGAGCTCTAGGTCCAGTAGTGCTTCTCCTATGGCTGTTTTGTCTAACACCTGGACCAAGAAGTTATGCTCAATGAACTGCAATCTAGGAGTCTCCTAGATTTCTTCCCAGCAGACATCCTGGGTGGTTGAAATCCCCCATCAGAATGAGAGCCTGCAAGCATGACATTTATTGTACCTGAAGAAAGCAAGCCTCATCCACAGGCTCCCTCTGATCAGTCAGCCTGTAGTAGACACTGACCACCAGATGTCCTTTATATGTCTGGTCCCTGATTTTTACCCACAAGCTCTTGATCTGATCTTGATGATTATTTCTAAGAAGCAGCTTTTCGCAATCTATCAATTTCTTAACATAGTGGGCAACTGTCCCATCCTTCCTTCCTTGCCTGTCTCTTCTGAAAACTGGTAGCCTTCAAGCATCGTGCTCCAGTTACAGAGCATTGTCTGGAACAGACTGGGCATTGGTCTCATCAGGTGGTATTCGATTTCCTACAAGAAGGACCAGCTTTAGTCTGCCTGTTGTGCTCCCATTTGCTGTTCATTTTGGGCTTCCATGGCACTGCTGAAAATGAAACTACAAAAGCTACCAAAGTTCTTCTTTTCTATTTATTTAGGCTAGAAAAATATTAAAAAAAAAAAAAAGGTTCTTATCCTGTAGTACTTACTGAACACCTAATTAGTCGATGAATGTTTTCAAGCTTTATACTCTCTCAGTATAAAGCTCAGCTCATTCCTCACTTCCACTTGTTCTGTTGCACTACCTTTATTTAATTTCATCTTCAGTTATCTAATACTTTAATCTCTTGATGTCTGAGACTGGATTTGTCTATGGTTTGGAAAGCTCCCAGAAAAATGAGGCTGGGAAACATCAAGTGCTACTGCAGCACAAGTAATGGTTGATTAGGCTAAGGTCAGGGCAGTGGCTTATTCCTGATCAAGAGAGAATTTCATGTTCCCTTGTATTAAACTTCAATGATGTGTAGCATACTTGAATCAATAAATAGCATTTTGCTGTCCATGCCCATTGGAAATAATACATGATGCTGCAAGTATTGATCAAAGGGCTCTACTCTGTTAATCCCTTTGCTTGTAGCAATGTTAAAATATTTACAGATTCTCCTTAGTATCCCAAAGTGTGTTTTTGCCCAGCAAAAAATCCTTGGCCTGTCTGCTATATACAGATTCTACAAGTATTTTCTTCTTTTTTCCTTCTCTTTTTGAGCACATATATGACATAAAGCATTATACTGTGGTTATACTGGCCACTTTTAATGCTTTATTGCATTAACATGTTGAGAATGTATGCGCTGATTGGAATGATGTAGTAATTGTGAATTAAGCAGCAGAATGCCTCAGAGATAAAATCCATCAGTGCCTCATCTGCAAGTGGTTGACTTACAGTAAGGACAAAGAGAGGCTAACACCGTGCAGCATGTCTCTCTTTCCTGCAGAGAGGAAAGAGAAGGCAGGCAACAAGAGGAAATATTTATATAATGCTTATTTACCCAAATATTCATGAAATTATCTAAAAATTATCACTAAAAATAAGTTATTTTCCCTTTAGCTGCTTATTTTCTTCATCTGTATTCTCATCAAGAATCCCTGAGTGGTTTGTAGCAGAAGATACAATGAATCCTGTAGGCTCTCTGTCTCCTGTGCTTGTTCATTGACCTCATGTAAATGTAATCATTTATCTTCAATTTTTTATACTAATGTATTGAAGGCAGACTTGATATTGTCAGACGTGCAATGGAATACGCTCCAGGAAGCCTTCCTTCCAGTGGTGAGGTGACAAATGAAAAAGAAAATAAAAATGGATTTTGCAATTTAAAGCATAGTGTGCTCAGGGAAGAATGCATAGCCAGCTATAATGTGATATGATTCATTTCTATATATGCAGGCAAGAATTTTACACAAAAGCTTTATGGGAGATGTACAGGATATTTAAAGTAACATGAAGACTTTTCTACATAATGGTGCTTTCTTAATCTATCACAAGCTTGAAAAAAGGTTTAAATATTGTGTTTGCCCTACTATCTTTCAGTAAGATGTCACATTATGCTTCATTCCATTACCTCTTTAATCATCCTTTAGACTTGATTATATGTTTAAAGGAAAAGATTGGTGTATGGGAACTGTTGAGTCACGGCCTGAACCACTGATTGATCACCTGACTGAGTCAGCCATGGGAGCACAGGTGAAGGCAATTCATCTGTATGACCTCACAGACCTCATTTAAGGGCTGACTGCCATGGGGAAGGCTCTCTTTCTGGAAATCCCTCCTCTGTGGAGTCTTTCCTGTGAACCTAGATCTTTGAATACAGGTGAGCATTGCTTCCCTGTTTCTTTTCCCATTGTCACCACAGTAGTCTTTCCAGCTGTAACACCAACTGTAACAGTTGGCAAAGAGAGTAAAAATGCAAACGTACTTCTTTCACTGAATCCCTGAAGATCTTGTTTTTATCGTGTAAAGAAATTACATCTTAGGTATATACAAAGCAGGTGCAAATTAAGACAGTGCTTCTAGGTAAAAATATTCCAAGACTTTAAATGATTTCCTCTGCCTGTAGGTATTTTGGAATCAATGGCAAGGGAATTTTAATGAGTTAGTCTGTTACTGATACCCCATGAAGATTTGGGGCATGTTTTTTTTCAGCATTCAGGTTTCGTCTGGGCACAAACATAAATATGGAATATCTCAGGTCTGTAAAATGTACAGTCCTAAATATCAGCATCTGTGTTAGAAGAAACAGAACAGTTTTTAAAAACTTAGGTCATTTCGTAGGGTGGAAGCTATATGAGAATCCAACATTTGCTGGGGTGGCGCCTGGGAGAGTTCCATAGCTGATGGTACCACAGCATGGTAAACAGGGACTTCCTTTCTTGCTCCTCATGATTCAAATTTGTTTGTGTTTAGGATAGGTTGCAGGGATGTTCTCTCCTGTCTATCAAAGCTTTTCAAAGGATGAGATGTCTTGCTTTAGTCATCAGCATTTGGAGGAGCGTTTTCCAAGTATCAACTGTTCTAGCTTCTTGAGTTGGTTAATAAGAGGAAAATATCACATTTTCTCCAGGAAGGGACTGAGGCATAAGTGCAGTGAGGTGATGGATAGGGGCATTTGTTGCTTCTGCGCACGAGTTGATTTGGCCTTCCTGTTCTCTTTGTGAAATGCATGGGGAACAGAAGCCCCTACATTTCTGCAGACAAACACAGTTTCCACATCAAGTGATCCCAAAATAAAGGATGTATGTATCTCAGTGCTATAAGAACTGACTCTGGTTTAAGTGACTGGAACCTGTGCTTTTTGGAACGTTTCTGTTAAATATGTATTTTGCTGATTTTCACTGGAGTGTTTTTATTTGTGGCAGACAGCTATGTCTGGTTATATGAATTATTGTTTTGTATTAAACTTTTGAGCTGATTTTTCATCATGTGTATGTAAATAAATTGCACCACTAATCTTGGGAAGCAAACTCCCAAGGTTTGCCTAGCAGTTATGACCAGATGTATCCCCGGGTGTGTTGAATGAATCATTAAGAATAATGACTCCACACTTGCAATGCAGGACAGGGAGTTCACACTTAGGGGAGATACAACCACTTCTTGAATCCTCCATGAGCACTCCTGGGTATACATCAGCCCAGGCAGTCATCACTGAGTGACAAAAGCTCTCTCTCCTCCATATACAACAATGCATTTTTCTATGTAGATAATTGGAAAAGGATTTAAAGCTTGAAAAAATTCCTGAGATGTTTCCATTGCCAATGGAATTGATTAACAGTATGTGGAAACATGCTGCAGAGCATGAAGCACAAGGGTGTTTTTTTTTTTTTTTTTTCCAGTTTGGGGATACTTGCTTGATCAGAACTGTGTGATGAATAGCTCTGTCTTTTGTAGGTGGCTGTTCAGTAGAGTGTATTTGCTGCAGTTGCTGTCATTCACAGCAAAAAGCTCTTTTGTACCTTGTAAGCCCATGTGGCCTGACAGAGGTAGTTTTGTGTCAGTGCTGAGTGATTGCATGCTTTCTGGGTCATTCATGTTAACATTTTGATTACAGTGGTGAGTTAGAGGATGAGCTGCAGAGACTGATGCCACACTGGAATATACTAACTTAGATGAAGTAAAAGCATTTATCTAACTACTAAGTTTAGAGACAAAGTGAATCACTTAAAGAGATACTCCATAAAGAAACTGCTCTGGAGTTGTTTTCAGCTGATGTCTTTCAGAGTTTGCTGTGTTTTATAGAAGATACGATCTAGAGAAGTCTGTGTGAAATACTAAGATAAGTTCAGTGAAAATGAGGTATGAGCTCTTCTGTGTGCTTAGTTTCCCTCATCATTATGTCATGTATTGGGAAAATATGCTTGATCTTGGAGAGCTTGCAAATAAAACTTGTGTAGAAGAGCGAGGGACATAATCTTGCATGGATGAAAGCACTTTGCATTATAACCAGCTCTGTTCTGCCACTTCACCACCACCAGCAGACAAAAGACAAGAGTAAGTGAGCTGGTATTAAGTCTAAATGTTATGTCTTCATTCTTTTCTGCCAAGAGTACTTCAGATTAAGTGAACATCTGTACATTAGGCATGAAAATCCTACTTTATTTGGAATTTTTACATCCCAGTGCCTCTATATACTGACTGTGGATCTGTGCAGGAAGTCAACTGTTCCTGCTCTTTTCTGGGCAGTGTACAGAGCTGTATGATTTGGCTCTAAATGCAATTATTAACTTGGTGTTCCTTCAGAAAGCAATGACAAGTAAAACCGCAGGCTTTCAGTAAAACGCAGTGCAAACTCACCTTCCTTGAACTTGATTTTTAAGATTCTTATCTACCCTGGGGATCTCTGTTGCTCATTCCCTGCCCCTTCTATGCATAGAAGTTTCATTGATCTCAATGGGATTTCTGTGTGCTAGGCACCATCAGTATATTCAGCAGAGACCTGTGGTGCCGCTAAAAGGTGTACAGTGTCTGTTGGAGAGAAAATATCCATCCAAAGATTTCCCACCAAGAACGTGTAGTTAGCTTCTTACGTGGAGAGTGGCGCTGAGCTGAATTTATGTAAAGAGAAGTTTTGTTTCATAACATTTTCAAGCTTCGTTCATCTGTGCCTCTGTGAATTGTCCAGGTCCCCCTCTGCTTCCTTCAGGTGCTTAATGTTTGCTGAGATGGGTATCTTTGGCTATGGATCATATGTGTATGTAGTGCAGTGCGTTGGAAACTATGTGGAGGAGGAGGGGACATTCTGATAGTGCTTTAGTATTTATGGGAAACATTTATTTTCTGGGGGCACTGTATTCTGAAGGCCATACTGGGTACAGGATTGACTTGCAACTGCTATATACTCACTCTTGAATTGTCCCCATACTGCCATGAGGGAGCTTTTAGGATTAGCTTTTCACAGTGCAAGTAGGGAGTCATTATTATAAACACCAAAAAATAAGAATAGTTCTGTTTAGCGTGTAAACTGGAGAATAAATAGCTCTGTTATTATCTCAGCCAACTAATCCCTGTCATACTCTGCCCTGACTGAAGTGATCTGTTCATTTTGCCTTCAGGAGGGTCAGAGTTAAGGGAGAAGCCATTCTCTTTCCATTGTCCTTGTCCATGTACACAAAACTTTTAATAAAGCAAGGTCAGAGGAACTGTTAGGGATCTCTTCCTTGTTTTGGTGTTATTCTTCCACTCTGATCTTATACAGACTTAGCTCTCATTAGGCTCTTTTTTTAATTTAAATTGTTTTTATCTCATGTTGCCAACAAATCAATCAGAGGAGCCATCCCTATGAATGCAGAACATCTATGGAGGCCAACATTGATTTCTCTGCAGCTGCTTCTTATTATAAAGTTCCCTAGTGTGAGGAAGACGCTAAATAGAAGCTAATAGACATTACATCTCACATGCATTTTCACATTCTAATAAATATAGTTTGGGAATTTTTTTCCCCTCTATCAAAAATTCAGCTATTGTTGCTTGGAAAAGGTTAAAAATATATTTCTACTATTATTTTTTTTCCCTTAGAAACTTGCACAGATATTGTGAGTCATTATTCACCCTGATGAACAAAGAATGTCGGTGCCTTGCAATGACTTTTTGCATGGTAGAAATATTTATATTTCCTGCTGTGTTAATTGGTATTACTAGTAAAGTTTGGAAGAGTAGTATTTCTCAGCTACCAAATAGTTACTTGCTAGATGGTCTGATTAGTGAAGAGAGTGAAAGCCAGCCAAATTATTTTAATAGGATTTTTAGCATTTCCAGAGGAAAAAAAAAATGCAGAAACAAAAATAGACCGCTTGGAAACCTGCCACTTTTCTCTAGTAACACTTTGCTTTCTGTTCTGCATAGATGTGTAAACTACCATGAAATCAATGGTCATCATGGTCAAAGGCAGCTGAATGAAAATAAAGAAAGCCAATATAACAGAATTGGGCATAGGTTTTCCTTGTTGACAGGGGAAGTGGTCCAATCCTCTTTTGTCATCATAAAAAGGAGTCTCAAATTGAACCTCTAAAAAGCGAGTCCCGTTCCACTGTGTTTCTGCTGCTTTTCCCAGGAGTGCTCCTTGTTTGGGTGCTCTGTGTTTGTTACCAGTAGTTTTTTGGCTGAGCATCTCCTTTTGCTCCAATAGCTACACTTTCCCTCTCCTCTTCTGCTGGCTGTTTGCCAGAGTTCCCCATTATTGCAGTCCCGATGAGCACTGCTAGTCCAAACTTTATGGGAATAGGGTAAATGCACCAGTCATCCATGGAGGAGGGCAGTTTGCTCAAAACCTTTGCTCATGGCAGCTGAAATTCTTGCAGCAGCTTCTTACCTGGCATCTGTTTCAATTCAAAAAGGGGTCAGAGTAGGCTTCTGAATGCATCAGGAGCTTCAGACAAGCTTTCAAGCAAGCTCTTGTGCTGAATGTAATTACTTACCTTTGTTAGACACAAGGATCAAGCCTGCTGGGTTTAAAAATCTGTTTGGAAGTTTTAGAAGTTTGTTGTATGGGTTTTTTTATTCAGTCCCACCTTAACACTACCATGTGGCTAATTCTCTAAATGTACTGCATGTGGGATGTGGCCTTTTGCTTTTAATCCTCATGCATGTTGGTTTACCATGATTAAGTTAACCTAAACATTCTTCAGACCTCTGTAGCCTTGGAATTTAAACATAAATTGCTTCTCAGAGAAACAAATCAAATACTGGAAGTACATTAATATATATTATTCTGAAAACTCTTGGTGGAAAAAATTGAAAGCTTCAGCGATGCTTCTTTCACTGCTGCCAGATCCAGAGACATTTAAATCCATTTTGATTTTTAAATTGAGTTTCTTTCCAAATTCTAGGCAAGGCCAGCAGTCATCTCTGTTTCTCAGCATTTTCACTGAAAGTAACTGCTGTGCTTGACTGATGTGAAAGTGTAAGAAGTGAATGACCAAGAGAAGCAAGGGATTTTCTATTCTGAAGTAGATAGGAACAGAGTTTGGGATGTGGATCAAATATGAATGTCGCATTTTCTCAACCTACAGAAGACAATGACAATTTCTATTTTTTTCACCTACTCATAGAATGGCCTGGGTTGAAAAGGACCACAGTGATCATCTAGTTTCAAGCCCCCTGCTTTGTGCACCATATTACTCATATGGTGAGGATTGTTTACACAGTACCAAAGAGTGAAAAGGACAGATAATGGCACCTTGATTAAAATCTTTTTTTATTATTTTTTCAAATAGGTTCCATTCACTGTTTTGCACAGAAAAAGAGGCTGAAATGAATCTTTCACCCTCAGCTCTCACTCACATTCATCCATCACTATGTCAGAAATAAGAGCTGTTAAACTAAGGGATAAATTAATCTAACAGTAACACAACCCAAACAAAGAAGAGAATGTCCTTGTGTGTAAGCAGCTTCAGATACTATGGAAAGCTCCTACGTACACAGACTCTCATCTACACAGAGATGCCCATGTGTGCATGCAGGGTTTTTTTTATATGTTCATACATATTTTTAATATATGAGATCAAATTTTGAATTCCTTTTGGTTTTGGAAAATGAATTCTATTTACAGTATGACCACTTAACACGGTAACAGCAGAGTAATGTACCCTTAGTGTTTGAATAAAATACTGACATCAACTACAGCCTTGTCATCGGCAAGCAGCCAGCAAACTCTGTTTTTCTTAATCAATATCACTAAATTCCATACGGAAAGTGCTATTTCCTGCTTTCATACCTGATGCTATGTTTTAACTGTCTTTTTTTCTTTTCTACCTGTTTTTAACATGTTCAGCATATCAAGTACATTGCTTACCTAGCATTGCTGACAGCCAGACAGATGAGAAAATAATAAATCTCGCTCCATTTTGGTGAGCAGTTCTGTAAGTAATAATTTTAATCTTCAGGTTCAAAAGACTGAATTTGGTCACCAGGCTGAATGTAGAAGCCTGCATCCCACTACATCACGTCTTAAGTTAACAGAAGGAAGCACCAAGTGGTGTTTTAGCTTGTCATGGAGCAGATGTCTAAAGCTGATGTATGTCTCAAGCCATAAGTCTGCACTTTTCTCAGTTGTGTATAGAGGAATCTCAGAAGGACAAGCTCACATCTAGAGGCCTACACTGTGTGTGTCTGTTTTAAGGTGAAACAAATCCCACACAAAAGTAGGAGCTCAGTAAAAAAAGGTGGTCCTGTTTAGTAAATATGGAGTTTGTGTTAAAGGGCATCTTCTTTCTTCTTGTGACTTCAACTGCTTTTTGTGTGCTTTATCCTTTTTGTTGCATTTTCACTGCCTGTAGTGAGAGGGCATCTACCCTAAGTGGGGGTTTTAAACCAGCAAGTTTCTGTATAAACTTCATATTTTGCACTTAATTATATCATGTTTCCTATAATGAGATACTATCTGTTCTGAGATCAGAGGCCCAGCTGCCATTTAATTTCAGCAGTTGTCTGTACTGAAACCTGCTCAGTCTGTTTTATTTAGGCAGATTTAGGAAGAAGTAGGTGGTCGTCATCTCCATAGCACTGAGCATTGCTTAGAGAAATCAGCCTGTGAGGCCTCCCTCAGGCACTCTGCAGAAAAGGAGCCCATTGATTTAACCTACAACAAATATTGGACTGGTGTTCAAAGAGCATTTCTCTTCAACAGAAAAATGATTATGACTGCACAGTGCAAAGGGAACAGCAGCATTACTTTTTGCCAGGTCTTTTAAAAAATGGTTTGGAAAGGTGCAAACCTGCCGTGAGAGGGAAAAGTTCACTATTAAGGTTAAATACTGAGTACAGTAGAATACAAGAAATTACTTGAACTGGGGGTGGAACGTCACAATGTTTTATTCTGGACTTAGCTGTATTGACTATCTCATACAGTTCATTTTGGCAGAGAGATGAGACTCCTCCATCCTCCCTCAGAAAGCCAGTGTACAGATGAGCATGCTAAGCATAGTCTACTATCACAAGTTATAATAAAATATGCGATAACACAGCATGTTTGGCTTGAGGTTGGTAGTTTTTCAGCAATAAACATTATTTACTTTGTACAGTGAACACAATAACCTTGGACTGAGTTGTAATGTAATGCTGTGGTAATAGTGATTGATTCACTGGATGTCATACTGTAGGTGGTGCCTGTTACCATTATCAAATCAATAAATACTGGTATAGGACACTGAGAGAAAGTGGAATAAACAGTAAAGAACAACCAGGGTTATAGTATAAATGCAAGTTTCCTCCTTTTAAATGACAACAGCAATGACAGCAACAAAAACTGCAGAAGGTGAGGTAGCATATTAGTTTTCATCTACATTTTTAAATAAACTGATTTTTGAACTATTTGCAGATAAAACGTGAAATATGTGGGCTTAAGGGAATATGAATCAAACACAGCTCACAGTTCTGCTCATAGCATGCATTGGGAAATAAACACCTAGGTAGAATTTCTTTGTCTTAATATATTCACAAAATTAGCAGTCTTGCTGCAGCATGGTAAGATGTGTCAATTTAGAAGAGTTAAGAAAAAGAGAGCAAGGAATGTTTATATGAAGTGTGTGTTATTTTCAATTCATCTATTTGCAAATGTTTCAAAAATTCAAGGCTGTTTGCATTTCTCATTATGTTGTCTCCTCAATAGATATTATCTTAGAGTTAATTTCCAGAGCAGTACTGCATACAGTACTACCACTTTTTCTAGTCATAATTATATAATCACCTTCCAAGTCTTTTGGTATTTCATATATGATTCATACTATACAGATGAGTAACAATTAGTAATTGACTTTTGAATCATTCTGAATGCTTGTGGTGTTAGGATAAATGGGCATGGAAATGAAGTCCTTGAATGTGTACACATTACTTTGTTTTGCTGTTTTGAAAGAAACCCAGTGAATGGCAGACATTTTTTCTTCAAGCTTAATGTTAGAGTTACGAAATTCTGAAAACATAGAAACACCATTCCATGAAACGTTTTGTAACTTAAGAATTTTGTTTCATAAGGTGAGTTAAAACGTAATTTCAGTGCTTTCATATAGAAAAAAAAAAAACCCTCTAAAGCACAATATATGACAGAGAAGTAGAAATGAAATGTTTTAATGAAAACATAGAGAATAGTTAGAAAAAGGGACTTAAAGTGGTGAGAACAAGGACTCACAAGGAAGACATCAACTACAGCAACACTGAAGTTTAGTTGCTTTTATCTGTTTTCATTTTGTCACTCATAGCAGGAGAAGTTAGAGACAAAGACAGGTATCTCAAGACAAGGGCACCTGTTCCAGAACTCAGAAGAAGTTGACAAGTTGTAAAAGAAGTGTTGAATTTTTCTCATTTAAAACTGAGAAGGAAACTTTTAAATGGAAATGACATAAACTGAGAACAATGACAGAGAAATTTAAAGCAAATAAATAAACAACAACAAACAATCTGGAATTTGGAAGGAGACAAAAGTACCATGTTTTATGTTACTACTAAGTATTTCTCTTTTCTAAAGTGATATGATTTTCACAGAGTTTTTTTCTCGAGGAGCCACAAATATTTCCTGCATTATGACCATGAAACCTCAGATATTTCAAACTGAACATCAGTTTGAACTAACATTCATATGAGGTGTAACATGTTTTTCTTGATCCATCTCTAAATTAAAACATATAATCTTTTTATTTCTGTGGTGTTTGTATCTGGAATACATATAGGCATCTCTGAGTCACCATCACAGTTTTCCTGGTCCATATTTGAAACTGCTGGGAATAACACTGCCAGAAATTGACATGAGTTATATTATTTCTGTGCAAATAACGCTGCCATATATTGTCTACTGTTTCTGTTGTCTCTTGTTTCATACTTCAGTAGTAAACGCTTTGTTGTTTTGTTGTAGGGAACCTAACACAAATTACTGCCTTGCATTACAGTAATTCAAAGCTGTTATAATGAGGGTGATGATAGGATGTTTGGCCTTTTGTGCCATTTATGCCTTAATTTGTTGTTGTGGTTTGTTTAGCTTTGCATTATTCTGTAAGTGAAATCATAAGGTTACTGAAACATGAAACTGTTTTTAGTCAAGATTTTTACTTTTGATTTATTGAGTGCTGCTAGACTCAATTCAGCCAATTAAGAAGTGGAAAAGACTAACGAAAAACAAGATGTCACCAAATATGGAGTCATTCAGTGGAATAGGGAAGACTGGATTGATAGTAAATTGTATCAGAAGAATGTTGCCAAGAGAGAGCTGTCTTGAAGTGTTAAAGCACAGGGCTGTATGTATAAAGGACCATTTTGTTCACTTGCCATGCCATATAGTACTGAAGTGCCCAGAATCTTCAGGTATCCATTTCAGGTAAACTGGAGATTGAGTCTGGAGAGAATTTTGAGCTGAATACTTGAAGCTTTGTTTTCATGCTTTGAATTTTGTAATATACATATTTTCATGTTTCTCTGAAATTGGAACTTCTATTACATTCAGGTCTGCATATATATTCAAGCTATATCTAAAATGAAGTATGCGTATTTCAGAGATTGTGTGCTTTGGAAATTAGATTAGACTAGGACATTTGTCAGTACTATTTCCTTGATTCCTTGCTTACTTTTAGTTCTGCATTTACATCCTTACTAAACAACGAGGAAGAAATTGAAATGGCAACTAGATATTAGGAATAGTGAGACTGATGTACATGTTAGCTTGCACTTTGTTTTAAAATACAAATTGTAACAGAAATAGCAGGTGCCATTATGCAAATTCATTATTCTAACAGTGATTTTGACCAACTGAAGAAAATAAAGTCAGAACTATGCTTGGTGGATTTGCATAATTGCATGTCTGAAAGACCTAAGTAGTATTAACTGTTGTTGAATTACTTTGTGATATAATTTTTTAAAAACTCAAACTAAAGTTGCTGCAGTTACTAATTGAAGGGAATTAATTAGGCATGACTATTAAGAACAAACACAAACCAATATCAATGTGGTCTTAAAACTGAAATATGACTTTTCTTGTTTAGCATTACTAGCTTATCACTTGTCAGCCTTGCCTCGTTTGGTCCCTGGGGCCACAGCTTGCATGTACATATTGCTCTCCAGAAAAGCCTTGCAAACTCTGATCTGAAGATCTAATGAGATTTCCCTTTCAGAAAGTAATTTTTGTCCATGTGTTAAGGTGGGATTGAAAGTGAAGATTGTATTGTAGTTATTTTGCAGCACGCAATAAAAAAAAGAAGAATAGAACCATAGGAATACTTTGTAAGACGGATTAGGAACATTTTTCATGTGATAGTTTTGTAGATCTAAATGTATATTTTATTCATTAAGCTTCTTTAATTTTGGGGTGAGTGGGAAGACAAAAGGAAAACAAAAGGTAGGCACAGCAGAAGGAGCCTTGCATGTTGTCACCATGCCTGAATCATCTGTCAGAGGCGTGACACAGTGATGTGGAATACATTCCCCTGGGGTGGACCCTATATTATTTCCTTCTTTTTTTGATTACACTAATGTAAGAGAGCACAAGTACCAAGAATCTTTCAGCTGGTGGGTCATTGAGATCCTTGTCA
The DNA here is from genome assembly GCA_037305975.1 of Chrysolophus pictus. Classification (NCBI taxonomy): domain Eukaryota; kingdom Metazoa; phylum Chordata; class Aves; order Galliformes; family Phasianidae; genus Chrysolophus; species Chrysolophus pictus. The sequence continues at coordinate 39,060,190 of JAYKPI010000006.1, forward strand.
TGAGAGTCTGTTCTAATAAATGAATGCAGTCTGCTGCAAATGACAATGTTCAGATAGGTCAGAAACCATAGCAGTTCTGTTTCATAGCGAGAGGCCTTATGGACAAATAAATCTCCTGCATATCGTATTCTAACAGAGTTAGCAGATGTTGTATCTGTAGAAGAATGGACCAAGAGACAGAAAAATTAATAATGAAAAAAACATTTTTTTTATTTGACCTATTTGAAAAGCATATTTGAAGCGGGATCTTCTTTTCTTTCTGAAATAAGTTACTACATTATCACACTATCTTTCATTTTGTTTCTAACAGCCTTCTTTTACTGGATGTTCTTCACATGAGTTAGAATGGTCTGTAGGTCTGCACTGGTAGCACAGCAAAACCTCAGTTTTCTTACAGTTTTCTGCTAGAGTACAGTTACTGTTTCGTAGTCCTATTCCTGAGTCCAATCCCCAGCTTTTGCCAAAAACTACTTTCTGAGAACTGAATTCCTCCAGGCCTCAGGCCACAAAGGCAGGAAAGCATGCATGAGTATGAGCACTGCAGATTTATTGCATATCCTTCTACTAATATTAATTATTTTTAAAAGGTAATTTAACAGATAAAGGTAAAGCAGAAGGTGGCAAAAGTTGTAGAACAAAATGTAGTAGTGTAATGAGTTGAGAGCTTTGGATGTTTCTAAGTAATTATTCTGATCACGCACTGTAGGTTATGTATTTATGAAATATCCCAGGCAGACATGCCAGTTGACTTAAACCCATTAACGATGAATCTTGCAAGAATTCCTACAGCTTCCTATCACTCAATATCAGGCATTAAGATTGAATATAGGCATCAGCATAGAAGATTACAGTCTCTGTAGAACTGCAGCCGGAGAAAGGAGACAGGCAAGTCATCATCAGGCGCAGAATTCTTCTGCTCAGAATGATTGCCTATTTGCTCGGCATTCCAGCTCTATTCCTTGGGCTTAGATCCCTTGCACATCTAGTTAGAACTTGCAGAATTAATATCAGGTTTCCTGTCACCTCACTCATTATTTTTGTCAGGGGAATTCAAGGAGGAAAGTCAAAAACATGGTTTTTGGAGCCTATTTCTTAAGGACTTTTCTTTTTTCTTTTTTGTTTAAATAGAAACCTGTCTGTTAGCATGTCAGGTTATTTCTTCAGGCTACACTGGAAAGGACATCTGAATAAATTGCAATTTTACAATACAGGTATTGTTGCTTGAAGATGATTATTGCATTATCCTTTCTACCCAAGCCACACCTTTTTTTTTTTAAAAAAAAAAAAAAAGATTACAAAGAAGAAATAGGCTGAATAGCAGATTGGAAGAAGGCTTCCTCTGTTCTCAGTCACAGTGCATGGACCAGTACTTTGAATAATGTAGTAACACAAAAAACATGTTTAATTTGTTTAATGTAGTGCTAGAAAATCTCATTGGATCTTTGTGTAAAGAATGATAGAATATTGAGAATCTTTGCTGGAAAAAAGCATATCTTGCTCCTAGTCCAGTAGGTTTTTGTCAAAGGAATGAAAAAAGAGGGGGGGGGTGATGATTCTTTAGATCTTTTAAGTCATTTTCTTTAGAAAACTGACCTCTATGTTCATGCATTTATAAATAGAATTGTGATTGGACATAAACCCCATAAGACAAATAACCAGCATAGATCTATTGAAGTTAGTGAGATCATGTGATTAAGAAAGACAAGAAGAAAAAGGAAAGTAAAAAAAAAACCACGAAACAAAACCAGTTCAGTTCTTCATTCAGAAGAAGTCTGAGTAAGACATAAATCTAAGAATACTCTCAGAACAACTGATGCTGCAACTCCAAGGAGTATAAATGCTCAGATGAAAAATGAATTACTGGACTTTGTTATTCGCTCCCTCTGATTAGTGACTATATTTGGAATAATTACTCACTACTTCTCTTGCCTTAAATTTCATATTTTTTTCATTGTTTTCTTGAAACTCATATATATCCCCCAACATCTAGTCATTATTTCCTTTCTCTGTGTTACAAAAATGTTGTAATTTGCACTTCTTGATTAACTTCATGATCTACCTTCTGCCTAATCATTAATTAACTAATAAATTTTTGCTATAGAGTAACATCTGCAAGTTAGTATTTGACAGAAAAATAGTATTCTTATGTCATTTTTTTTGCCCAACCCAACTGTTCTTACGTGGCAGGTATTTTAAAGACTCGTGCACACAAAATATTTATTAGTTTCATCCGTAATTTTGGAATCATCTTGGGAAGCTAAGCGCTTCAACATGAGACAAAGTTAAAAATATGGGAAAATTAAGCTTTTCTTCTATCAATGATTTTAACTTTGTTGTTATTTTAAAATATTCCTTACATTACGGAAGTGAGGTTGCTTCACATAACACAATAAAACTTCAGGAAGAATAGATTTTATAGCAGAATTGGAAATGAAATGAAAAATAATGAGGAAAGAAATTTGGTTTAAAAAGCCAGAAAACCTATTTGAAACTGTGTTTTTATGTATTATCTAGCAGATCAAATGCCAGGGGAAGGCATTTGTGAAATAATTATCAATCATTTACAACAAAAAGGAAGCAAAAAAACAAAAGCCTATTTTTTTAAGTTTCAAGGACTAAATCCTGGCTGATAAATCCATCAATAAAGCAACTGCATGACATAAGTCTGATTCTGAAAGACACTGAACAGTCACAGCTTCCATTGTTGTCGTGCTGTCAGCAGCTTTGTAGCAGAACTTAATTCCCCAAACTTGTTTTTCTGTTTAGAAGTAGCACATTGCTGTTAAAGGGAGGGGTTTCAAGAAGAACACTGAAATGACATTCAGTGGAGCTGTTGGAGCCAGCTGAGCAATGCTGAGAATAAAGGGAGATGTGGTGCTGGCAGCGGGCCTTTCTAACAAGAGACAGAGCTTCACAAAAGTGGATATTGATTGCAAAGCAGCAGAGCAGTAAATGCAGGGAAGAAAATGGTCATCTTGTTTTCCCTTCAAGTTCCTCTTACACATGTATTTGGTTTTGTGTATGCTATTCTCAAAGGCCTCTTCACTTATTACCTAAGAGTGTTTGACACAGGGATATGATAGGAAAATCCCAGAGGTTTGCAAAGATGGGTAGGTTTTGGAAATCAGTTGTACTTTGCTGTTCTTGAAATCAGGCTGAAAAACTTCTTGAAAGTAAATAGGAACAAATCTATATTTAGCAAAATTAAATTTTATAAAGTGCAGACTTATCCCTGTCTTTTGGTAGCATCATTTTCATCTTTATATTAGGACATCAGGGACATGAGTGCAACCTATTAGGTGACATTGCCCTCTAGGGATATATAGCAGTGTGAGCTAGGAATTGCTAAATGTTAAAGAAAATAGCACGGGTCTTTTTGCAGGTTTATAATTAATTCACTTTGACTGTTCTGATGTTCTGTGATTGATAACTTTACACAGATACCTAGTAGCATGCACTTACATAGATGTGTGTGTGTTATGTGCTCAGACAAAAACATACCTATAATGGCATCCAATCCAAATTATCCTTACAAGCTGGATTTTCACAGGCACTGTACAACAGAGCTGTCTTCTGATGGAGCTTTTACGGAGTTGGTTGTGGTATGGCGAGCTTAGATTGTTGAAAGAAATCTTTGCTCAAAGTGGAGTGGGAAAGGAAACTGAGAAAATAAAGCACCTAGAGCTTATTGAAGAGGATTAGTCTAAATTCTGCCAAGAACTCAAGAGGTCTGTAGTCAGAGCCTGCGGGACGCTGGACAACTTGCAGTCTCTCTGTTCTGCAGATGGTCTTTATGTGAAACAAGAGAATACTATGTACTGGGAGAATGGATTCATTATTGCTTTTGAGGTCTTTGCAATGTCTACAAAGTCTGTGATAGGGACCAAAAAATAAATTCCACTTTATTAAGTATACAAAAAGTGGTAGCAGAACTTAGCTTGAAGGAGCATAGCATGACAATTTGAGAGCTATATGAGCATGGCCATACACCAATCCTGCAAAGCTACTATCAATGCATAATATAAATACAAATAGATCAGTTAGTATCATAGACTCTTCTAGAAAGGAATTATAAAGCAGGAATAGGAGATTCTGATTAAACCTGGAATAACCCATGTTCATTTTGTATGCTATGCAGATGCAGTAAGAGTTGATAATAAAAGCAGGCTTGTTTGGTCCAAGTTGACCATTGCAAATATTTTTTTTCATACTCTAAAGAAAACCTTCTTGGAGTACGTGCTCAGTATTGCTCTACCTTGGCACAAAAGTACCCTAAAAGCAAGATGCACTTTCATTTTTGCTTATCCATCAGCAAAAACAGTTTGGTGCAGGCAGACTGTGCTGAGTGCTGTCTCACAGTGGTTGTATTAGTTGTCAAATGTACTGGTATTTCTGCCCGGAAAATATTTTCTCTTCAGGATAAGAAAACAAAACAGAAGCAGGCAAAAAGTAACAGTGCACATACCATGTAGCTGACTAGAGAGTTACGAAAAAGTATAATATGGCTGTTCCACTGAATGTGCACTTCAATAGATGCAAATTAGTACTATGGAGCATGTCCAAGTAGTCGAAATCCCAAGGTACTTTAGACAGAAATGGAGACAAATAATATTACATTTTTCATCTTCTGCTTCTCCAACAAGTCCAGCACGGCCTGGTCAATAAATCTTCCTCCACCCTTATCATGTAGTCCTGTTATCACTTGTTGTCCTGCTTCTAAGTTCCTCCTTCTAAGTTCAGAGCTGAGTTGTAGAGCCTGAGTTTCTGTCCCATCCATTGATAAAAGCACAAGAGGTGGGTTTGTTGTTTAATACCAACATTTCTACCATTTCTTGGTGTTCCTTCTGGGAAAATCAGCTTGAATCCTTATGCTGAATAAAATCTAGGTATCCATTCTTTTCCCCCTCTGCTATTAAAGCTATTATGAAATGACTTTCTTGTATGTGTTAGAATTGCAATGAAGTCTCATAAAGAAGTTCACTATTTTACTATTGTGTTTATTAGTATAGCATTAATGCTGACAACAGTGCATTGTAGTTTGTTATCTGTAGATTTTTTTTGTACGCAAATCCCATCTGTAGTATTTGGAGAATATTTCAAACTTTAGAAGTGTTCGTGCTTTTGCTATTCAGTCTTTACCTTATCCCTGTTTTGAACTTTGTTGTTACAAAGACTTGGGATTTTTTTTTACTAGCTCTGGATCTGTACCAGAAAATGTTCTAGGAAGAAAAGTTTTCTCTCTCTCGCTTACGTCCATTTGTCTCTCATCAGCCTGCAAAGTTCAGCAGGAACTGTACTGAGCTGTCCTTCTCATGGCAGAAGAAAGCTAGGAGGTTTCTGCTAGGCCTGCCACATTCCTCAAAGTAGAAAAGTTGCTGCTCTTTAGTTCTTACTCTACTGTGTTGTCTTCAAGTTTTACTAGCATCGTGGGGTAGACTTTGCTTTCTGCCTCCAGGGAAATACTACATCATAAACAACAAAGCTGGCAAAAAAAAAAAAGAAAAAAAGAAAAAAAGAAAAAAGAAACTGAAGGTTATATTAGCATCTCTGTTAACAGCAGAGTGATAAATATGATCATGTTTGCAATGGACTTTTATTAACTTGCTGGAAATTGCAACTTAGTCAGTGGCAGCAGAATGTTGTCGTTCCCTGCTGGCTGATTCATGAAATCATTTGCTCTGAAAAAAATTGCTGCTTCACATCAGCTGGAGACAGCTTTTGTCAGACCTGATTCTGATAATGCTGTTTGGCTGCAATCAAGCTTTGAGTGGAGATGCACACAGTGTTCGCATCCTGCTGACATGGCTGTGTCCCTGGGCCTGGAAACCAAGGGAAGATCCCATACAGATGGGCACTGGAACTTTAAAGAATCGTGGGGGTTAGTGTTAGAGGCTCCTATTTTTTTTTTTCTCATAACCTAATTCATCTGTATGCAATGTCTGTAATTTTTCATCTATTGTGTAGTCATCTCTAATTTTATCTCTGTGGCATAGAAGTGTTGAATCATCCATAGGGTTTTGAGATAAACTTTCAAGTGACTTCGGTAATCGGGCCTTAGTACTTCTGTGTAGAGGAGACTCTACAGTCTTTTAAGTTTTATTTATGTTTTAATCCCATGTGGTGACTGTGAGAATATGAGCGTGTGCTTAATAGTGTAACAGAACTCATCTTCAGTCTGTATTTCCAAGTAAAAACACACGCGTTTTATAGACGACTTCTTTTTGATACAGGCAGTAACATTTAGCCCATTCATTTATTTGCTCAGTTGTAATGTATTTTTTTTCCTGTCGTCTTTGTACTAGTGAAGGCCCCGGTAGTCATCACAGCCCTGTTGTCATCCAGAAATTGTATCAATTGTGTTCACTTTTGTGTGAAGCCAGAACATTTTCAAAGGCATTTCGGAAGTATTACTCTTCCTTCTTTTCCTGTTTTTCTCTTCATTTCCTTAATGCATTTTTCTTTGCCTATTGCTGAATCTTATTTCCCCCTACCAATTTTTCATTGTTGTGCTTGGTTCACTGCTATTCTTGTTTCTCCTGTATTATTAACTGAAAAGTAAAGGATTGATTTTTTTTTATTATTTATTTATTTATTTTTACTTTTCCCATCTTATATTGAGATCCCATTCCTTTCCTAATTTTTCAACCCATGGCAGAGCAGGATGTAGCATCACCTTCCTATAGCCCCCAAGACATGAACTACACAGAGTTAAAGGAGATGAGGCCATTACAGAGTCTCTAATATGTCAGCTTGCCTCCTTGTCTATGCTCAGCTGAGAGTTCTGCACTTGAAAAATGCAGAAGGGTTCAGTGTTATATATTTAATATTCTAGGATGTTGTCTCAGATGGCAATAAATGTTTTTTAAGCTGTAAGGGTTAGAAATTGACTTTTGTTGTAGCACATTAGATTTAGCTTTGGTATCAGCAACGCATTTTGAAAAGAGCTAAGAAATACGAGTTAGATCTTCTTTTGCCTTGGGAAAAGATTATAATTTCACTTCTTTGTCTTTCTTTTGGATAAAATGCTGTGAAAAATAGGTGACTTACTGGAAAATTCCCAGTGTCTTCACTGTGCAGCTTTCTGTCATAGAAATCATAGGTACAGTTATGCCTTGAAGGCAGACAAGTACTGCAAGCTGGAGCAAAGCCCCAACATCTGCAGGTGGTGGTAGGTTTCAGGGGCACATTGTCACCTTGCCCTTCCAGGAAATGGAGTTGCTGAGTTATTTTTTCCATGGCCCGCCCTTCATCTCCAAGCAAATACATGCCAGTGCCACATTTGCTTCCAACCCACAGGTGTTTGGTGAAGGGAAAAGTGAGATTTGTTTTGGTAGTACCCAGAAAAGCCTGCCCCATGGACTTGAAGCATGCATGTTGGCCTTAGGAGCAGCATGTCCTGCACAGCCAGCAGTCTCTTCTGCCAGGAGAAAGAGGGAAGGGGCATCAGTGTCCTTACTTATGTGTGGTTTCCGAAGTAATCCCTCCCTTCCCCTGGGTCAGTTTACGGGAGAAAATGGTGGAGTGCTCAGGGAGGTTTTGTAGCACACGGTAATTAGACTGTCCAAGGTGCTTAGTGTGATTTGGGTATTCTCCACCGCGGCAAAATGAACTCCTGCCTCTAAGAATCAGTCAGTCACCCGTCTGATAAATGCTTTCTGCTGTGTAACCTATGTCTGCCCACACTTCTGCTGCAGTCAGGGTCAAATCCACTTTTTAGAGGTGATCCCACATTTAAGCAAGGAAGCTGGCAATGCTGCCTGTTAACTTCTAGCAAACTAGCTCATTTTATGTCTTTCAGTGAAGGCAGAAAATAAAATGGAAGAAGGGTAATAACAATAAAAGGAATTTTCCCTTCAGCTTTTCCTTCTTTCTCACAGTAGTGGCAAAATGGTATTGTTTGGCTATGTTTTAAATTCAAAGTGATTTTTGCTTCTGCACCCAGCAGTCATTGCTGGAATGTGTGCTAATTAGAACTGATTTAAATAAAAGGATCTTCATTAGGTGTTCTGAGAAAAAATATATTATTAACATTTTTAAGCTGTTGAGCAGGTTAAAAATTGGGATTTATGTTTCATTTACACAGGAACATTTCATGCATTGACGTGAATCAGTACTTTTAGGAATATGCTGTTTGAGCTCTGATTCTGGCCAGGTGTCACTGCTTTGACCATGCACACCACATTTCTGTGCAAACCAAACTTTTTTTCCTGTCCTAAGAGTTTCCCATTGCTACTTTTTATCAAGGTATTCTTAGTGCTGCAAATAATGAAGACATTATATATATGTATGTCCACTTCTTTATTGCAAGGACCATTCACAAAGACAACGCAGATGTTTCTTTCCCCACAGTCTGCAAACAAAATGTAGTATTGAAACATGCATGTCTGAATTAAATAAGCTAATGATCATAACTGAGACATCTTATCCTCATGCAGTTTAACACTGGCTTGAATAAGCTGTTCTGAACATTAATGCTATGCATATGTTGGAGTGTGAGCAGAGAATGCCAAGACTCAACCTTAATTAGTAAAAAATGGATGTCTGTATACAGCAATTATAATAATGCTGGTGGAAAAAAAAATCATTCTATTGACATAAGGCATTTGGCCAGGTTTCCTTGTTTATATTGAAAACATATGTTTGAAATTATTATTTTTTACTTGTGGTATTAGTTCTAGAAGTGTTACACAGACAAGGAATAATGTGATGATAATTTACTGGTTTATATAAATAAACGCTAAATAAAAATTTAATAAATAATGTAATGATTTAAAATTGTAAATAGATTCAATGAGAAATAATAAATACTTAAACAGGTACATGAAATAACTTTGTATTAGCAAAGCCAGAATTAATTCTTTTTACTGCATTAAATTCAAATGATTTTGTCTCTGGACTGTCAGTACAAGTAGGTTTTTCTTAGTGGGATAATAGCAAAGTCTCTGTGATCAATAACGTTAGTTTATGTGAATAGTAAAAATAGATTTTATAGCAGAAGCACAGACCTATTGTTTTGAGAAACAGCAATAGATAAAAGCTTTGCATTTGCTCTTTTCTCCTGGGAGTACTAAAGAGAACACTAAAAACTAAAATGGGTGACCACAGAAGCAAGTAGGGTCACCCATTACCAGGGATTCATTTTATTTCCATTAGAGGGGAACCAGAAAGCTTCTCACACTATTTGTACCTGATTTTCCATTATAAATTACGGTACATGAGATCGTTTAAAAATCGCTGAGCCTTTCAAATGAAGCTGACTTTGTTGCTGTTCCTTAAAAATTGAACAGTAAGAAATACAAGATCTCCATTTTCATCCAAACAGAGTAACTTCTGAAACTGTGGGAGAGGGCAAAAAGGTATATTTTCCTAGAAGGAATTTAAAAATGATTTGGGGTTCACTTTTCGTGGGTGGTTTTTTTTCAGTTAACTTCTATGCGTAGATTGCAGTTCTGGGATAACATGCAAAGCTTGTCTGTCTTGGTACAGGAGCGTTCAGGTGTTACCAGTACAAAGAGAATGTGCTAAAGTCAGGGTTCTACTTGCTTACAAAGACCAGCCAACTCAAACCTGTCCTCTGCTTCACTATTGCAACATATAATCTTGTAGCTGCAATGCTATCTGGTACAAGAGTCAACACAGTATGGCAGAAAAACCTGGCTGTGTATGCAAATATGTAGGAAAACTTTTTTAAAAATGTTTTTCTTTAAAAAAAACTTTCACACCTGACTCTTATCAATGGGGAAAAGCATGATGGGGTACTACTGAAATAGCATATCCTTATATTCTGCTAATTGTTCACATAGTTTACAAAAGGCCTGTGTAGGATTGGCTTAACTGAGTGCCTTGCTTAGTTAGTCTTCCATGAGAGAAATAGATAGGAGCTGTGGCACATAAATTCCACACAGAAATTTATCTGACATGGAAAAGTGAGTTGGATTCTTAAGCTTCCACATTTAACAATTCTGTTGAGAACTGTAAGGCTTTTCCAGTTTAACCAAAAAGATTTATATCGAATTATTTCAATATTTATTTATTTATTATCTGTCTGAAATATATTGTGCAAAGTGCTTTTAATGTCTTGTAACCAATATTGTTCTCCAAACTATGGTACAGTGGAAATTCTTGGTATGCGGTTCTTCCAGTGTGGTAGGAATCCAAGGGGATGTATCATAGTGTTTTTCCAAGAAGTATTAGTCCAAATTTTAGGATTTGTAATTGTTGCATGAAAACAATGCGTTCAGAATTTCTGTTGATCATGGAACTGTCTTAAAATAATATAAATTAGAGGTCCAAGCACAGGCACATGAAAAATTCTCTGCGAACTGATGCACATAGCTATTTTGATTGCTTTGATATAAAGACATCTTCTCTTGTTGCAGAGTCTCTTTGAGAACTTTATAAAAGAACAAATCACTTCCCAAAGATCTCACTTCCATTTCATCCAGTTGCAAAGAGCACTGGGTGAAAATTATGAATGACAACTGATATTTTCAGCTTTATGTCAGGGAACCTCCAATAAGGCTGAAGTCTCCTGTGCCAACAATTGTGTGTGTGTGGGGGGGGGGGGGGGGCTGCATTGTCTGACAAAAACCACGGGCCTGAATCTACTCTTCCTCACAATTACCTCGAATTTACATTTGGATTCATTATAGTAACTTTGGATTCAAACTCAAAGTAGTTTTAGCTGAGTTGCTAGACTCTAAAAATGGGAACTTAACCTGGTGGATATGAGGACAATGGATGTTAATACATCGGATGTACTGTTAACTCAAGAATTACATCAAGCACAGAAACAAAGTGACTAAAAAAAGAGCTGCTGTGCTCAGAATTCTCTTTGGTCAAATGGCACTGAGGCTGATGCCAAAATCCATACAAGTACTTTCAATACAAGTACTTAGCAGTAAAGATTTTTTTACATTCAGCTCATTATATTTGCACTCCAAATTCCACTGAAGTTGCTGAGAGTGTCTGCTCAACTTCTGTGAGCTCTGGCTCAGGCTTTTTGTTTAAAATAAAGATAAAATTCAACATCAAAGTATGTTATATTAATGAATCAGTTACTAGTTAATACATATGATTAATAAGCTTCTTAATGCTATACTGGATTTACTGCTCACTTATTCATGCCCTACAGAAGCCAGCACTAAAGTTGGCTGAGAAATGGAGTTTGTGAAAATAAAGCTATGCTATTTTGTTACTGCATTTCAGCATTACTTTAATATTTCATTTCATCTAAGCTATTTGGATTGATTTTGTATTTTTATTTAAGTTCCAGTGCTGTTTTGAAGCATCTGTTGCTGTATGTCATCTCCATAAAATAACATACATATCTAGTTAATGCTCTCTGTTACAAAGGTTTCCCCTTATCAGCAGCATTAGAAAGGAAAGTTTTAATAGGCCTGAACCAGATGCTCTCAATCTGCTGTTCTGTAAAAAATTTGAAAACTAAAATAGATTTTTAAACAGAAACAAACTTTAAAATAAATGGTGCAATTTCTCATCGAAAGCAGACTGTCATTTCTGATCAGCTCTAATAAACCTTGGTTGTGGCTTCTGCAATTATATGATTAAGTACAGTTTTTTATGTAGTACATAGAGTGTTTCCATTGATTGCAGTAAGACCTGGATTGCACTTCACAGTCAGCATGCTGTTTCTCCACCGTATGCATGGAATTAGCTGTTCTACCTCTTCTATATAATTTGTGTTTCACATAATGGAAATGCTAACTTTATCCTTGATGAACTATTTCTCCCCTAGGATTTATTTTCCTTTTCTAATATACTCTTGCTTTTTAGAAATAATTATTTTACAGAAAGATGAAAGGATTGCTTCCCATTTCTTAAGACAAAGAGGTGAACTAGAGATAATTACTTCAGCTATAATACAGTTTATCGAAAGTAAATCACTTTTTTTTCTTTTTATTACTAGCCAAGCAGATGTTTGCCTTTTAACTGTTGCTTTGGAGTACTTTTCTGTTATACAAAACTGTTTCCTCAATTTCCACAACTATATTGTGAAAATCATACATTCTAGAAACAAAATGCAGTATTAACTCCTTGTTTTGCTTTCATAATCAGCTGTGTAAGTCCACTGAATATCATCTAGTTTAGTACTGAAAGAGGAGACAGATATAATGTATATTGCTTGAGTTTATTTCTACAATTCTAAAGATGTCAACTTCCATTCTGTGCTTTTTTAGGATGCCTGTGTGTGTAGAATCACTGGCTCAATCAGTAAGAAATTATCTGAACTTGCACTTTCATTCTGCTTTTACCTATATATGTTAGAGTTTATCCTGTGATCTCATATCCAGTTTTATGGACATGTGGGGGAAAATCTGTTACCCCACAAAATGGTCAACTCTGTCCTTCAACAAGTACTTCATGTGGAACAGGATGATGCATTTATTTGCTTCATTACTTATGGTTTCCTTACTCAGCTAATGCTTTGCCCTTATGTATACTTCTGTCCTTTTGTGTCACGTGCCATCTTTTGTAATTTTTCCTCTTCATTCTCCAAGAGCAGAATAGCTATGATAATGTTCTGTGATCTTCCTTGAGTTTAGAGTTTTGTTTGTTTGTTACTTAGGGGTGAATAACTATTGTGTGTCAGAACTTTCTTAGAAATCAGTTGACTCATTAGCACAATGAGTTGCTCTATTGATCGGGAAGCTACTGCGGTTTCAAAACTTGAAGCTGCGAAATTCATTTTGTAAATAAACTCTGTAGGTTCTGAAGAGCCTGTGGTTCTGCTGGGTACATCCATATCAGCACCTTAACTTGCTCAGTCGTGCCTTCCTTTTACAGTTTTTATGTCTCCAGCATCTCCTCAAATACTGTATGAGTTAACAGGTCTGCTTGCAAAGTGGATTTGGAGTTACTGTAGAAATAATGTTTGATCTGTGGCAGACAAATGTGGTGCTGCTTGCATGGATGTTTCAGTCCAATAAGTACGTGAAAGTGCTGCCGGAATAGTTAAAATTTGAAAGTGAGTGAAGAAAAACAGTTACTAAAACAGATCACTTTAAATGTTTGGTGTCACTGTGAACTCAATTATTTGCTCTTCTTTTTTATTTTGGAGGAGGATTTGCCAGGGCTGAAAAATAAATTAATCCAACCTTCTCCTGAAAACATGCTTTGAAAAAAATCATTGACTGTGCACTGACCATTCTTTATTAATGGCATTGACTTCCTTATCATTTTTCATCACATTAACAAAACAAAGGAGTTTAGAGATCCACACGAGTGTTCATATCGCACTTATTGCTAAGGTCTCTGCTAGCAACGTTATCTTCATTTTTGCACAAGATGAGATTACTTTCTTCCTGACATGCTGAAAAATATTGTCCTCAAAAATATTCATAGTGAAACAAGTTAAAATACATAAATATGTTCTAGTTATTACTTTGCTGTATATGTAATTCTCGCGACTGCTGGACAGACGATGTGATATGACTGTGAATTGGAAGTGGCGGAGGGCAATCTTTTCTCAGTGTATGATAGAAAAACTTACTGAGCACCTGAAATAATGAAACGGATTCACTGAACGCAAATGACAGCTTTCATCTTCCCAATCCTTTATGAAGCACATGTTCATGAATATATACATTTTTGTATATGTAGAAGCTTGAGTGTTTCAGCTTTCCGATGAATGAAAGAAAAACGAGATTATGTATTCAGAACTAGTTAGGAGTTCGCTTTTTTGATGAATTCTCCAATTTAGTTGAAGTTGCTTTCCTGTCCTGGAAGATCTGTTGAGAGGCTGCCATATGGGAATGCCAAATATGGGAATGGGACACTATTATCCCAATCTCTTTCCATCTAAAGGGTTTGTCCTATTTTAAATACCAGTGCCTTTGGAGGTACAGTGGCATTTGGCAGTTTGGTGCTGTCTGTTCAGTCAGTCCACCTAAAGTACCAGAGCATGAGAAGTTGAGTTCCTAAAGGAGCTCCAACAATATTGACAGCCTTGATTGACATAAAACCAGTCTCTCTCTTTCGACTTCACTGAACTCTCAGTAAATTCAGGGTCTGATTGAAGAGAGATAGGGCTTTAGCCATTTTGTTCCATGGGAACAGAATTTGAATACTTGCAGCAATTGCCCTCTCCTAAAGCAGCCCTGAATATCTTGGCAGTTGCTGTTTAGAAGCACTATCAATTTGATCCTGTTTCCTTCTCAGGACTGAAAGCCAAGTTCAGAGCTATTTATGTCTTATTAACTCAAGCAGGCTCTGGATGGGAACTGCAGCAAGCATTTAAATCTTTTCCTTGAAAAATGGGTAATGGCTTAATGAACCTTGTTCAGGTTAAAGCTGTTACTTATTCTTGATATTTTTATTTGTTACTGTCAGGTAGAAGTCAAAGAAAGAGCAGTGCTTTGTACCTTGAAGAGTTTATTGGAATGGAATAGCTTGAAATTTATCTTGAATGAATCAATTCTCACTTTTCTGACAGGAAAATACCAACAGCAGATTTTCCAGATATGCTTCAAAATACCACACATGCTGAAAAGTTCGAGGTTGTCAAGAGCCATGCAAAAAAATATGTGCTTATCAGTTCAAAATATGACCATATAAAGATACCCAAATTACATTTGCTATTAAGTCAGCAGTGCAAAAGGTGAGAGAAGAGGTGTATTTATTTCCAGTCAGTGTATTCATATATAAGAAAAAGAGAAAGGTTAAAAAAAAAAAGTCTATATATTCACGAGCATTTGTCTGGAATGGAAGGTAGCAAAAACAGGAACAGTTTGAAAGACTCCCATTTTTTTTCTTCCTCCCCTTCAGAAGTATTTAAGAGTGAAATATCCCAATTCTCTACTCTTAGTCACATAATACTGATATAGTTTGAACAGTTTCTTTTTGAATTGGCAAACTTATTACGTATGATTTATTTTTTTTTACTTCTTTGTCAGAAGTAAATTTGCTTTTTTCAAAGCACTTTTGACGTTTCTTAAAACCATTCAAAAAGAATTCTACTTAGAAATAGTTTTTCTGATATATGGAATGGGATATGTTCTCTTCAGAATCCTCTGTTGTTATGTATTTGTTTAGTAAGAATGATAGTAGTAATGTCAGATATTCCTGTGCATCTGAGCTTACAAAGGTTAAGAGCCTTACAAGGGGTTTCAAAAGGGCTGAAATAAATCAGACTTGAGTTCTTCTGGGTACTTACAGCAACATTTGAACTTTTGAGTTTCTTTTACGTTCTATTTTACTTCTGAAATAACAAAGATTTAGTTCTTTATATTTTGAGGTTATTACCAGAGTTTTCCCCAAGTGTAAACCTTTAAGATCTAAATCTCTTCAAATCATTTTCTGTTTTACTAGATGTGATCTGCTACATCCCACTGTTTTGTTTAGTTTTTTAAAAAAAAGAAAAATAATCAACTAATAAAGAAAATCTGGACTAGACTCTATCTTCCTGCCAGAATGTTTTCTTCCCATTTTTCTGCTTATGTTAATGTTGATTGGCATGTGTTGATCTTTTTCCCAGAATTCCTGTCAGTTTTTTATAGAGGAAGAAAGCTTCCTATTGAAGAAACTTTCCTGTGCAGGGCATGGTTCATTTGTCCTTTTCCATCTTCTTTCCTAACCCCAAAAAGCCAGTACAGTTTCTTTTTCCACACTTTTTTAGGTGTGGTGTGAAGTTGTTTGGCACATCTGTTCAGTGGTGTCTGCTAATCTCGGTTAACTTTAGGAAGGCCCAACTTAGCAATAAAAGATTGTCATATGGTAGTGCTCAATAATGGGAAGCACAGAAATGGCAACAGCTTCCCGTCTTCCCATTTGTGGTTGGCTAATTTCTAGGAAGGATATGTAGTAAGACATATGATTTACTTGATTGCTATACCACATCATAGCATATAGACTAACAGCACGTGTGTACAATAGCAGATGATCATGGCACATGTAAAAATGCAACATTCAGATTGTTTTTTGCATACTTCTGATACTCCTGATACCATATGTTGATTGATAGTTGTTCAGCACTTGAAATAAAAAGCTTTTGAAGCATCAAATGTGACATTTAATAGGACTTTCTCAGATGCTGGCTTAGCACCTGCTCCTCCCTCACAATCACATCAAAGTGAATTGTAAGTAACTGCTCTGAAATTATGCTGCATCGCATTGTGGAGTAAAAGTGGTAGAAGTGCGGGGCAGTCAGCCCCATAAAATCTCTCCGATTGCGGAAAGAATCTCCACAGCCACCTGGATGCTTTTAAACCTGCATTATTTAAAATTTAAAATGGTTGGCTGAACACTGCCTCTACCAAAATCTGATACAATAGCCGAAGTCAGAGGTGGGGAAAGTCCTCTGGGGTCACACAGTCGAGCTTCCTGCCAATAATGGATTGTTCCCTGCAGTTCAGTTTCTAGTGACCTTGGAAATTACTAACCTGGTAAAATGGTAATGAAAAAAACAAAGCTGTTAGAGCTTTGAAAGTAGCCAAAATGATGCAGTCCCAGTGAGAAATTGTGGTATTGATGTGAGATTCTCTGTACTTTGTTATTGTTTTCAAGTGATCACATTTTTAATTTCTGCTTTCTGATCCATTTTGAGCTGGCTATAACTAAGAGGTTGAAGGAGGAGAGCTTGTTTTAATATTATATAAGCTTATTCAATCCTCCAAGCAAATAATTATTTTTATTACAAATAAACGTCAGCAACTTGACTAACCCCTTACTGCAACATTTCCTTCTTGTGTCCTTCTTATTCTTTCAACACTTCTTGCCTCCTAGAAACAGAAAATGACAGGAAAAGCTATTTTTCTTGCCTTTTCCTATCAGACCTTCTGGCTAATTAATTAGAGTCTCAACTTGTAATGGCTGGGAACCCAAAAGTTTCCAAAAAGTTTCAGATGCGAAACATCACTTTCAGATATCTTTCAACCAAACCAAAAATGATTTACTGACCAGTTGATATAAGCAGTAAAAGACAATCCTGACATCCACCTAATGAAGTGGGTAGACTGTGGAGGCAGCCATGGCAGGTTCCCACTACCAAGCCATGTACGGCTTGGACTGAAAAATGTTTTAGAACAGACTATTAAAAGCTGGTTGGTGGGAAAAGATCCCAAGACACAAAGTTTCCATCTTGTGGCACCCATTTGGTGTATGGTAATTCCTCCACCAGCAGACCCTATTGTGCACTGGAGTTTTGAGTGTGTAGCTCTGGGAATGTCCATCATTCCTGGGGTTCCAGCTTCCCTCACTATTTTACTCTCTCACATCAGAGCCCAGCTGGAGAGGGAAAGAGTTTTCTCAGCTGCCAACTTGCTTAAAGGAGAAGTTAAGAGGAAAAGAAATCTAATTGTATTGCGCTTGGCAAAACTGTCTATTATATTCTGTTTATTCAGAATTTAACGTATTGAGTGCAGAGAAACACAAAAATACTGAGAACACTTATTTTTTAAACAGATTCTTGAGAAGTTTTTACAATGAAAACAGAAAGCTGCGTTAGTAAAACAGTGTTTATCCTTCAGTAATGCTGGTCATGAATACGTGTCTAACTTAGCTGGAACTAATGCCTGACTCTACTGTTTCACTTCAGCAACTTAACATTCTGCGTAGGCTGATTATTTTTTCAACAATATTTGCTAAATTCTTTTAAGGGCTGCCAGTATATATTTTTTGAAGCTTATTTAGTAAGAACAGCTGCCAGTAGAGTCAAGGCTGAAAGAGGCAAAAAATATCTGCAGAAGGCAAGATTTTACTTCAAAAGATCAGTATTACAAAGCACTACTGTTGCTGGTATAATCACTTTCTTTGGGGGGTTGCTAATATAGACTGGGTTTCTTGTCTTCACAGCCCCCACTGAGCCTTTACTGTGCAAATTTGCTGATGGAGGGCAAAAGAAGCGCCAGAATCAAAGCAAATACACACAGAATGGAAGGCCGTGGCCCAGAGAAGGAGAGGTAAGTGCCACGTGGCAATTACTTTCCAGGGATTTGGTAGAAGTCAGCTGTAGATCTGAAGGTCTGCCTTTCAGGGCTATGAAGAAACAGGATTGCGCAAAAAATACAATAGTTTCACACCAGACAAAAAATGACCAATAGTGTATACGTGGGGGAAGGAGGAAGGTTCGTAATAGTGAGTGGGGTGTAAAGTTACTGGAAAAAAGAATTTCAAAGCTGGATGTGATGCTCTGCACAGCCTAGTCCTATTCCAAGGGCTCTCTGTTGCCAAACTTGAGCCCAGTATTTTTTTTACTGGTGTGCAGTCAGCGCGTGTGGTGTACCTCTTGTAAACCCAGCATCAATTTGCACCTAAGCAACTCAACAATGTTTTGCTGGGGTTTTTTTTTTTTTTTGTCATTCAAGGAACTGGGGGACATCTACAAAAAGCAAAGATATGCTTGCATGCATTTAAACACGTAATCCATGTAAAAGCTTCCCAAAAGCTTCTGTGAGCTGGGATCTTCATTCTGTCTAAAACAGCACTGTTTACAGTAGCCTGAGATCTATCATGTATACAAAGTTTTTTTAAAAAAGATTCTATCAGTTGCTTTTTGCTCTGCTGTAAATAGTCTGTTACTGGAATTTCCTTTCTATGTACTTGTAGTGATTCCAAATGTGGGTGAAATAAGAGAAATATCTTTGACTCTTCAAGAATTTGTTTATTCTCCTTGGATGTTGTTAAATGATAAAGACACTTGAATAAATGAGGTGAAGTTAATCTGGTCATAGTACCTTCTTAAAGAAAATTATAACTGCGAAGGCAGAAAAATTTACAAGTATTTCTATTGTAAACACCTATTCTTTGTGTTTATGAATGAGAATTCAGAGACATGGTATGTTGTTCAACTGTGACCCACTAAAACCAAAATCCACAAAACCAAAGTCCTTCTCCTTCCCCTTCCCTCCTTTTTTTCTCCCTTCTCCATTCTTCTCCCTTCTGTGTTTTTTTTTTTTTTTATGTGATGTTATGTTCAATGTTACTATGCAAATAAATGAGAAAACTATTTGGTATTTCTAAGATAGGTGTTTCAAGAGGATTTCTGCTTTATTGTAGCTTCTTTTTGCTAGTTGATATCTTTTTGGATCATTAGTTTATGACCTACAAACGCTAGTGCAATTGTTGAACTCTTAAAGGAAATGTGAGGTCCTCTTTAAAGCATAGAAGTGTCTCTGTCCAGGAAGGTGCTTGTTGTACACTGTTTCAACAAAAGCACTCTAAAAGTATTTTGGCCTTTTGGGCTTAAAATGCCAAAAGACAACCGCATTTGCTACGAGAGATTGCAGAAACCTCCAAAGTTTTGTTGCAGTATCTTATGTGTGAGGAACAAGTACTCAGGAATTACTTCAAGTAGTAGACTTGGGCCATTGTGTGCAGGGCTCCAAAAACAAAGGCATATATATATAGGAGGCAATGACAATCCTTGAATAAGGTCAACAATATTTTAGGGACCTCTAAATCCCATTTTAGCATATGCCATTGCAGCTATTATCTCCACTGTTCTATACTTGTTTCAGTTCAAATTCATTAAGAAAAGAATTTAAAATCAAAGCCAACAAGCCACCTTTATGCCTATGGCCTCAGGGCATCCATCAGCTTCTTACATCATATGTAATTCATTTGTGGCTGATGGAGTGGCTCAATACTAAGGACAATAATATCCTTGTTACCAAGAGGCATGGTGTGGCTAATGTGTTAATGACATCAACATTCAAACACTATTTTTCAGTGATGGGAGTCATAATTTTATCTTGTTTCTTGCAGTCAACTATCAAACTACACAGCTGTTATCATGGGGTAATCTACAAATGTGGAAAGCTAGTCTAGATACAGACTCACAATATTTCAGGCTAGGAATCTGCTCTGTAGAAATTGGCTTTCTCAGATTTAATAACCTCTGGTTAATACCTTGCTTCAAGTTGGGCATTTACTACTCAAAGCATCGATGGTAATGCATGCTGCTGAATTTCCTCCAGATTATCATATAATTTTTTTATTCCCTATATGAAATCCTTCTGTGAAGTTAATCTTCTGTTTTCTTAGCATTAATGATTTTACTCTAAGCAAGATGTACCGTTAAGTTGTTCAGTGTGTAGCAGAGCTCAGGTAACTTTCCTACAACTATTCCTGTCAACTTTAATTTCTCTAAAAAAGAACAGGTAGTGAGAACTCACGGATATATGACAAGTGTCATAGTTCTGATTACAAATGGAATCTGAAAATGTTCCCTGCACCTTTGTTCTTTCTCAGTTTCTAACCCAAAGGAAAAAATAATGGAATACCATCCAACTGATTACTGCCTCAGTATTTCCACCCAGGCCAAATCCCATGGTATCTAGATATCTAGCCAACATGTATTTGGCTATTGTTCAGATAAGCATTTGCATTCTTTAATACTTACATGAAGGGCATTTCTAAAACTTCTGAGGTTTGACCAGTGTTAATACTGAATTCATGTGAAGATTATTGCTCAGAAGGGCAGGCTCTAGAGAAATGACACTAACAGTTTTGTCGCTCAGATTATCCCAAGTAGAGACAGACAGCTGTGCAAAGCACTTTGTCGAAGGGGGCAAAGGAAGGAGATTTAGTGGGGAGAAACAAATTGCTGCAGTGCTACCTTTGGCTATGCTATTCTCAGAGGTTTTGCTCTCTTGTATGGAGATCTTCTGTGGAATATAAAAGGAGAAATATACTTTTTTTTTTTTTTTTGTAAAGCTTTCAGGCCATACTGCAGAATATAATAGAAAATCTTATTCCTACCACACATTTCTGTAGATTGTTTCATAACTGTATAGAAATGCTTTAATTGGCTGTTAAATTCTATCAGCCTGCTCCACTTGCACAACACACCCACTGAAATCCCAGCAACAATGTAATTTGACTTGAAATGTTCATTGTAGAAACATTCTTTAGTGAGGGCGGGGTAGAGAGAAACAAATTTCTTATTCCATGTATGGTTTGTGCAACTGTTGGAAAGGCAGAGGTGGGATCTGGCTGCCTGTAGGCTGCACATCACTGTGTAAAGCCCCAGCACTCTGAAAAAAAGCAAAGGAGGAACGTGGTCAAAAAAGAACTGAATGTTGTTAGCTATCACCTAATTTTACACTGGCATTTGAGAGCAGATAGATTTCTACCTTTTAAAGTTAAGTCCTTAAAAATATACTGGATTTCTCTAGGGTTTTTCAAGTTTTTTTTGTTAGTTCTTTGTTACTTGGGGTTTCTAACCAAAAGCCAGTTGTAATGAGGGAAGAATGCTTGACCTTGAACAACGCTTTTAGTCCTTACCCTTCCTCTCTTGGTTGAAGCCTCAGGAAACATTCAACAGACTGAGAGAGACATTTGACTGAGAATTTGTGCTGGCTGACCAATTCCAGACTATGCATCCAAGAGTTTAGATTACTGACGGCTTTTTAAAAGGCTGTCAAACTATTTATCTAATATATAGGTGCAGTAAATATGCAATGGCTGTACACGTTGGATGTGAAACATTTGAATATTGATTATTCATATTTGAATATGAAACATATTTGCAGTGAAATTCTAAACTAATAACTAGCTCTATTTATGTCCAAAGTCCGGACAGACTTACCTGAGTCACGCTAGTTCAGTTCAGTGCTCTGTTTTGAAATTTTCTCTGACAAGATCGTGTTGAGGAAATGATGATGGAAAGTAATCATATTCAAATTCTAGCTGTAAAATATTTGATCTAATTTGCGTGCATGATATTTTTCCAAAAAAGTTCATTAGGTCAAAATGCATCTAGGGAATCAGGAGAAGTTCCAAATTGGGATCAGATTTGATTGAGAACTGAAACTTAGATTTTATGGCTTAGTCTTTTATTGCAGATTTTTTGAAACTTTGTTTGGAAATAAAATCTTGTGCTATGCGCATTCAAGTGATTGAAATTTATCTGGTAGAAAGGGAGAAATATCACATAATTTGACAATAAATGAAATGCTTTGAATCAGTCCAAGGTTAACTAAGAAATCATAGGTTCTTCTAGAAAGAACAGTTCTAGAAATGATAGCCTTTCTATATCTAGTCAACCCAAAGAGATTTACAATCACGTTATTATGAAACATTTTAGCACTCCAATTGCAATCTTCTTTAAAATTCAGACCATTTACATATTTTTGTCATCTTTCTTGCCAGGGGAATATCGTCATCAAAGTCTTGGTGCATATATCACAGCAATGATACGCACCACTGAATGTGACCCCTCTCTCATTTAAATTGGTCTGATGTCTACATGGATATTTAATAATTTGCACTAAATAATTCCTGTATTGATTGTTTTCTTCTGTTTTTTGTTTCTGTCTAGCCAATAAATTAACCCCTATTTCTTCCCCTTCCCCCTCATCTCCTCTTTTTAATTTTTTTAATTATCACCTGGTGAAATTTCCAAAAAAAAAAAAAAAAAAAAAACCCACCAAAAAAAAACCAAAAACATTTTGACTTGTTTCTAGAAACAATAAGAAGACAGTAGTTTGGGAATATTGCTTTTGTTAACAGTTTCACCTTTTCTCTGCTTCTTATTACAATTTTGTCAATACAGGCAGTTACTTAGAGAGAAAAACATACAGCAGGTAATTTGAGAAATAACTCAGATTTCTTTAATGCTTCCAAGGAAATAGGCAGTACTTAGATGTTCTCCATAATCCACAGTGTCTAGGGCTAATCTGTTTCGTACCTAGACAAATTAGTTATTCTTTTGGTGAGGAAAAATTTGCAGGCCTGCTAAGAAATTTGCAAACTTCAGCGCTCCTCATTTAATTTATCAGATAAATTGAAGTGGGAACAAAGTGGCTCAAGAGCAAGAACGGAAACTATGTAGATCATACTTTCAGTCAAGTTCTGTAGTACAAAATGTTTCTAGTTATTCATGTGGGTTTCTGAACTTCCAATTGTGTATAGCAACTCAACCTCTGACCTTCTGGGGTTCGTGAATCATTTGCCATTTTCACCTCAGTATAATGTATTTTTCCTCTCCGTAACTACTTTCTTCTCAGAAGCTGCAGCTGCTCAAGGAACACATGCATGTAAAAAAAAAAAAAAAAAAAAAAAAAAACAACATTTCCCAACACACAACACTGGGAAATGACCCATTTTTTTTCATATTCACCTATATATTTAAAAAGTGTCATATTTACATATTTAGATTTCTCCTCCTCCTCTAAGAAGAAATGGTGTTTTTTATTCAGAATTAAATTCAGAAACCTTCCTAATAATGTGGAATATTTCTGACAGAACTGTTCTAAATAATCAAAAGACGAAACTCTGCCAAGTTAACTTTCCTGTTGACTGAGCTTAGTTATTAAATCAGTATTTTACAAAAATCTCATTTGTCTTGTTGGTTCTTTCCCTCTCCTCTCTCTTACTTCTTCAAAGTGTTTTAGTTGGAGTATCTGCTGTCAGGGCACAAGAGATCCTTGTTCTGTGATGCCTGGCAGATATTAGCGGTGGTAACAAAACAAGCACAGGAAATTCAGTGTTGAAAATTCAGTTGATTCTGCTGTAGTACCCAAGAGCAAATCCATTGACCTGGGACAGCAGCTTGCAGTCTTCTGGCAAGATAGGATGAGAGACTGAGTCAGAGGAGATGGGGCAGAAAGGATTGTCCTCTCCTCTAACTTCCACCTCAGTTTACCAGAGAAATCCCTTGACTCCTAGGGTACAATAATGCTTTTCTACATCTTTCCTTAAGAAGGAGAAACCCAGCGACCATACTGCTTGGAAAACCACCACATTAGTGGATTTTTAATTTGTTGGCTTATTTTTGTTTGTTCAGTGGTGTCAATAATTAGAAAATTGCAGTAACAGAATAGCAGATTTTTTCATTCCTCTGTCCAACGTTCAAACACTTCAGTAAAAATAAGCAGTAAATAAACACGAATGATTTAAATAATCTTTTTAAAAATAATAATTTTAACCGATATGGTTTTACCGCCTCTGATATTCTGAACATAGTTGAGTAAATATTGAGAATGTTCCTTATTAATATGTGAAGAACTGGTAGTAGATATTCCTTTTAATTTATTCTTTAAGGAAATGAGTATTGAAATGTTGGGATGCAGAATTTTCATTCAGGAGCCATGCGTCTGTTATCTGGCATAAAAATTCTGTGGCTCAGTCATTCCTTAATACAAGATTTATCTGACAAATATATTCCTGAAGCAACACTTCATCATCAGTGCTACGCTCAGGTGGCATTTCATCAGGAAGTGTCACTTTCCAAAGCAGGAATAAATTCCTGTTCTTCCACTGAAACATAAGCAAAACAGTGGTGAGAAGACCTGGGAGAAGATACACTTCAGCATGAACGAAGACTGCTACAGGGGCATCAGTTAGCACCCCAATACAGTTAATACCTTATCAAGCACTGTGACGGCTATATTCACTTCTGTGTTTCTGAGAGGGTAATTTGGATCTCTGTAGCGTGGAACTCTGAGGCCAGCCCTAATATTCTGTATTTGGTATTTTTGGAATTCCTGTTTGTGTGTTATGGAATAAAGTGCAGACAGTTTTCCGGTAAGTTACTATTGCTCATCAGTTTTTATTAGTCATGTATGAGGATGCTTCAGACTATAAATCATTCACTAGTCCGGGCTAACTGTTGCCTCTTCTGGGCTTTTTGCCAGCATAATTTTTTAGGGAGAAATTACACAACTTGATGAGAAAGAAGTAAATAGTCCTCTGTTAGCAGCTATTTGAAATAGCAGCTGTTTAAGGCTATTCAGCAATGGCAGAAATTAGCAGTATTACTTGGGAATCTGTAGGTGGTGTGCCATATGCATGTAATGCCACATGCTGTGCCATATTTGTCTAATGCGAAACTCTCACTGTTAATCATATTTATAGTGATCACTGCAAAGTATTTGGACAGATTCTGGTAACCCTTCACTTTTTAGAATGGACATGGAGTTTAGATAAGATGAGAATCTAGATTTTAATATTTTGGACTCACCAAGCGCACAGCAGTTGCTTGTGTCCCTTGTTCCAAATACCAGTAGTGTGTAAGAATGTGATGTTAATATGGGGAGAATAGAGCATATGCGGTTTGTGTTCACATGCAAACGTGGAGCATTATGGTGTTGGAAGGCAAGCTGAGGGTCTGCGTTATTAACGTGTGCTCTAACGTTCATGAGAAATGTAGCTGAAAGTAGCATACTGATCCTCCTGTGAAAATCTAGTGAAAGAGATGCTTCAGTTTATCCTTTCTGCATCTTCATATTTATGTTCATCAAAGAAATTAAAAGCAGTTGTCCATGTTTCCCTTGCCTCCCAGCCCTCTCTTCCTTGCTGTGGCTTTGTCCCTAGTTCACAATGATCCAAACTGCGGGATGGACAGAGTGAGCTCCAGACTATCCTGAGAACCTGTACGTCTAGAAACTCCCTTAATTGGGAAGCTTGGATCCTTCCTTTCTGAGGGGTTTATAATTTGCTTTTTTTTTTTCATCAGTTCTGAGTAGATGAAATGTTAAAATGTCAACACCTTGGTTTATAAAGAACGTCTTTGGTTTTTGTTTGTTTGTTTTTAAAATATTGTTAAACTAATTATGTGTAGGGCTTGTGTGTACTATTCGAGTTGTCTTTACCAGCACCAGGATATAAAAAGAGAGTAGTAATAAATTTTACAAGTGCTGAAAGGAGAAAGGAAAGTGTGGTGTTTTTCCAGAAAACGTATTGCAGAAAAAAAAAATTGTTCATGATTTTAAAATTTTATTGGCTTTTGGAATGAACTGTATACCTTTATATTCCTAATAATGCAATATAATGAGAATGTTTAAGATGTAAGAAAGCAGTTTAAATAGAGAACACTTGATTATTTTCTAAACTATTTTATTTTTTAGGTCAAAATTAGCAATGGTTGTCTCATCCTAAATTTGATCATTTGACATTTTAAGCTTGCAGAAACAGCCATTTTTATTTTTCTTTTTACAAACTGAATGCATTTATAAAAACTAGCTGTGTGTCTTAGCCATTAGTCTTCTAAATCTTTTGCATGGGAGCTTGTACGTATTTTACTGAAACAATGGCATTTTCAGTAAGTAAAGCATTTGCCCTAGCACCTGCTTAAAAGAATAATGAGAAAAATACATACATTTCATAATGACCAAAACTTTTTTTTTCTTTTTTTTTGCTGTGTCGGGTACAGTGAAATCTGTGCTTTCAGATCAGAAATGATTTTTGGCCTCTGGAAACTGGGGCCATCTCCTCGTAGACTGGTGAGCAGCTGCCAGGCTAACGTGTCTCTTCCATGAGCACTGCCGACCCACTGCTTGTCCCTCACCAATCCTCTTGCCCTTGCAGTTCAGTTGTCTGCATGGGAGCCAGCCAAGTGCAGACACTTTCCTAACAGAGCAGCCATCTGGAAGGGGGCAGATGCGGTTATCCAAAAGTACTTCGGTATATGGCTCCAGGGGTGATAAAAGCTCCCACCAGGAGTGCAAGCCCTGCCACACAGTTAGTGAAGCACCTGTCCTTGAAGTGAATGCTTCTGTCTCTTGTCTCCAGCAGTGCGTGGTTCGCATGACAAGTGGAGAGGAATAGAGTGCCTCAGGGTGGGAGGGTGCCCTGGCCGTTTTTCAGCTGCTCCTAATGCGAGCAGAGCACCCTGAGGAGCCCTCTCCTCTCTCTTCCCACCCAGCTCTCATTGCCATCTTTGAGTCTGAAATGGACTGGGAAATTATGGCTCCAGCTCTTCTCACTCCCCACCTTTCTTGCTGTTTCTGTACATATGTTTGCTAATGGTGGTGATGGTGACGCTGGTTAACTGGATGCTGTGTTGACATCTCCAAATCTTCTTGCATGGGTCACTATTTGCTTGGTGGTGAAGGGCAGTTGAAAAGCCCTGTGTAGGCCATAAATAAATCATTGGTCTCTCTAGACCACTAAAGTACTTTAAAAGCCCTGTTTAAAAGCTCAGGCGCTTTCTTGTTTTGGTTGATCTTTTGTGCTGCACAGCCCACTTGTTGTCTCCTGTCTCATGGTGAGAGCACGACTCATCGCCCAGGGAAATGACAGAGGCCTCGAGTCATGCAGGGTCAGCCTTGGTAGGAAAGATGAGATTCCTGCCTGAGAAGTTCTAATGAAGTTGGCTTTAGGGTATTTACAAACTACCTGTCAGACCTGGAAGAAGATTTGGCCCTGTTATGTTATACTGTAAATGCATTGATCCGGGTGGAGACATTGACTGATACTGGGGCAAGAGAATAACCATTTGGCCTAAACGTTATGGGAAAGCATCACCAAGGAGATCTGTTTCTCGGGAGCCTGTTGGGCTAAAGAGGAAGCCAAAGTGTCTGTGCTTCTTTGGACCATCTGAGCTTCCCTGGAAAAATTTTTCCTTCTAAGTTGTATTCAGTTTTTATTCTCACTGGCACAGAGTATGTTTAATGTCTTTTTTTTTTTCTTTTTTTTTCTTTTTTTTTCTTTTTTTCTGCAATAATAGTAAAAATCTGTTTTTCTTCCCTAACTGTGCAGGCTGGCATGGCTTTGACTTATGATCCAACAGCTGCTATACAGAATGGGTAAGAAATGCATGTTTTCTTATGCCTTTTTAAAAATTATTTTGAAATACCATATTCTGTTTTCTCTTTCTGTGGTGAAACTCATTCAGAAGCAAATTTACTTAGTCATATTTTTTCTGAAGCATGTGATGCTATTCTGTCAAGTTCTTCTTTTAGTTTCCCTTTTGTTTTTATGCCCTTTTGTTTGTAATATCCATTTGAATGGGAAGTTGTTCCTCCTAAGAGTTTCCATCTCTTTTTGGCAAATGCTAGTGGTTTTTTAATCTCTCTCTCTCTCGTGAAATGAAAACCAGTGAAGTTTCCCTTTACTGACTTTGCTTTTGTTAAAATGATCATTGAAGATTCCAGCATATTTTAGATATTAGAGCTGTTACTTAATCTGGGTCCTCTCTGCTGCCTGGATGGCTTCCATGGCATTGTCTGAACAGAAATGCCAAATAGTGCAAAAGCCTGATATCTGTATGCAAGCAGATGGGATTCGGGAGTAGAATGTAGAATAACACTCCTTTTCATTCCCCAGTTACAGCCTACTCAAGAACTGAAACTTTTTTCAAATTTGCAAAGAAGTTACATCAACATATTATTTATGTGCATGATTACATTTCCAATTATTTCATGAAGTAGAAAAACAGATCCTTGAGATCCAGCTACCCTTTCAGATAGATTAATGATAATTTGAAGAGAAACAGGAGGCTCAGCCCTGAACTCTTTGACAGTTACTCTTTGATCAGAGTGATGTTTGATATGATTATTCTGTGCATACTCCCATCTGCACTTTCCAGTGGTAGAATTGAATGTATTGATATTGAGCAGAGTGGATTTATTTGTTAAATGCTGTTTAGGGCACTGCTAGTTGAAGCATTTAAAAATCCCTAACAGTGAGAGTAGCTTTAAAAAAATCGACAGTAATAGTTTGTGTATTTTGCTTAATTGCCCTTCGCAAGCAGTATCTTTGTAGGGCTTGTGATATTCTCATGTTGTGGATGAAGCAGCCAAGACAGAGTAGCTCAGAAAAAAGATATATTTTTTTTTCACGCAGCTGTGAAAAGAGGATTTCATAATCCTCTGCTTTTGCTTCTCTGACCCTCCCTCCCCCCTAAACAAGTCTTTCTGTTCTATCGTCATACTTTCAGCTGGTAACATATTGTAAGCTATAAATGAAACCATCACCAGTTCATAATCCACCAGTATTTCATCCAGACAAATGGCTTTTATTTCAAAGGATTTTTTGTATGTTGGTTGCATTACATATTTGGAAACTGTAATTTGAATAATCCTTTGAGATTAGTATCATTTTACTTCAAGTATATATTTTTTTAATTATGGAACTTAACTTAGACTCATGCATGCTCAGGTGTTTAGGATGCTTAGGGGGTTTGGTCACTCGGTTGTTTGAACACGTTGTCAATGATCTTTTGAAAAATAAATAGTAACCAATGGAGGTTTTTAAATATTCTTTTATTTGTAAAGCTTGAAAAACTACAGTATTATGTACTGTTGTAAGAGTGACAATTAATTACTGCTTGGACATGTCTCTTATTTCTAGAGCGTCAAAATATTTTGTTTCATCAGGACAAAATCTTATTCAAATGTCCTTCCACTGAGATTTTTTCTGACTGCATACACTATCAAGAGGAGAAGCTCTTACAATAAGGGCAACATTGATTTGTCCTCCAAAAGTAACATAGCTGCTATTCTATTCTCTGGTTGCATCTTCAAAATGCAGTCTCCTGACGATCACCAGGACCTCTTTTGTTTACATGTTTTTTGTTTTTTTTTTAACTCTCCAGACATTCACTTAACAGTCGTCATATATCCTGTAGTTATAATTTTTCACTATTTTTCATAAGCTCTTTACTTACAAGTTTCTGGGTTTTATTTTGCCTAAGTCTGAGAACAATTTGGTGCATTGCTTGTAAAATGTGCAAATGCGATTTGTTGCTCTCAATACAGCAGATGGGATCATAGCAGGTGTGTGGCCACGATAAAAGAGAATGAATTTAAAGACTCTTATAAACTATGAAGTGAAACAAGTCAACTTAAACATCCAGTAAAGGTGTGTTAGGCAAGCAGATTGCTCTTCACAGTGAGGACAGTCTGGAAGTGACCACAAAGCTGATGCTTGCAGCCTACTTGTGTTGATATTGTGCCCATACTGTGTGGGTGAGATGCTGCGTAATGCTCTGCAGTAAAGTGGACCAAGTAGATGTGTTTTGCATGGGGGAATCTATAAAACAAAGATGACCTCCTTGTAATATGTCTATTTGGTGTAAGCTGGTTAAGTGGGTGTTGTCCCTGCATGCAGCTCAGGATTTGTTGGTGGGCTGTGATAAGCACGAGTCGCTCAGTCCTTCACGTGCCTGCCAGCACAATGTGGATCAAGGCTAGAGATGAGAAATGTCAAGATGTGTAAGCCAAGGTGAAGATTTGGATTAGGTTATGAGTTGCTAATGAAACTCAAGAATGATTCAATTTATTAGAATCCTGTATAAGATTGGTAGATGTATTTCATGCATTTTGATGCGTGTACGTTGCTAAGTCCATGCAGGATACATAGTGAATGGCAGTCTATTAGTGAAATGTGTCACTGCATGTGTCATGAAGAGGTATTTAAAATTTCCTGTTTGGATTATACTGGCTTGTTTTGGGGCATAACCAACCCTTAGGGAAGAATTTGGATTCTTAAATGCTCTCCAGATGAAAAGGCGGGTTCTTGTTGCTCTCAGAGTAGTACTATCACTTTTATTATAGTATAACTGCTTATTTGCCTAGAACATCTATGACAGAAATAAAACAAAAGAGAGAGATGGAGACATTCACTAAAAATAGCAAAGGCTTTTTCCCCACAAAGGAATAGATTTTTATTTTTATTATTTTTTTTTTTATATTCTATTGCGTTGTAAGGCATGACTCTCCATTTCATTATATTGTTTTTATGCCCATGTAACTCTGTTTAAGCATCCAGTGGAGTTGTATCAGCATAAAACTGGTGTAATGGAGTGGAGAATCTGGCCCAACATATAGCATAACATTACAGTATGTGTTACTGAAGATGTGGTAGTCATACACTTCAGTAGATAAGCTCTTTTCCCCTGCCAATTGTTCCATGTCTTTTTTTCTTCTATAATCAGCCTTTTCTGAATTGCATTTACAAAAGAAGTCGGGCCTTATTCTGGGGAGCAGCGTGTCTTTTGTGAAATGCTACTGATTTTTCAATTTGTGATATTAATATTGTTTTAGTGGTTTAATGCACTCATACAAAGAACAAAATAGAGCTCTTGTATTTGCACTGTAAAGATACTCATTTAAAATGTTGCTGAGACTTGAGTTCTCCTGGCTATTTGACTAAGATTGCAATGTACTGTATCAGTTTAATATCTGATATCTGGGGGACTATACTGTGCATTTGCAGGCCAATGGGCTCAATATTCAGATAGGTCTTTTTCATCTCAAACATCTGACTCTGTGGCTTATTGCAACAGAAAATTGCTGCTCTGATAACGCTTGGTAATACTCTTACATTATGTGAGCCCCAGGATACTATTTATGAATGTAACTTTTTCAGTATTGCCTGCAGGCACGAGGCATGAGCAAATGGTGTTTATTGCAGTGCAAATAGGGTCTTGCTCTTGTACAGATTCTGTGTGGAAGCTTGCACATTCTCCCACAGGATGGGAACCATATGGAATTTTTTTTTCTATTTTTTGGCAGGGAAATAGCGACCAGACGCTCCAGATAATGTAGTCCCCAAATGCAGAGGGAGGGTTGATGTAGGATCGGAATGTGTACTTTTTCTGTTAAGCAGCAGACACTGTTCTTAAAGCCTTGCCTATGTGTGCTGATGATGTACTAGGGAATGTGGTTCTTTTAACATCTCATAAAAATATTTTCATTTGAATCCTTTATAAGCCCTTCCTCACGAACATTCCAGAAATCTTTTTGTCTCCTAGTGAACAGTTTTTCTTATTCTTATAGAATCCAGGCGTGCTTAGAAGGACTATTTGAAATGCAAGGGCAATGTCTGTTTTGCCTCTTTCCTCCCACCTGCCTTTCTATGCTTTTGCTTCTAGCAATACAATTGCAGACGAGGAGCAGGGATTCTGGCTCACACCTGCATAAAAAAACAAGACCTGCATGGGCTATTGTAGGGATGCAAGCTGCAATTGCACAGAATGCAGCTGAGTCTTCTGGAGAACTCTCCTTAGAGCTCTCATGTTAACTACCACAAGGTTCATAGCTCTCAAATTTAGTACCAGAAACTGGTATATGTTTCAGTGCAAGCATACACAGGGCCATAATTGAACTGTATATCTAAAATGGGTCAAAGCTAGTATAATTCATATCTCTTTTCACTCCACTTTCTAATGTGCATATTCCAATGACTGAGAATCCTACATCCCTTTGGACTGACTTACAATATCCTTCTTCCACCTTGTCTCACTTCTCTCTGGGCCTGAAGGAATGTTGATGCATTCCAAAGGCCTAGAGTATAAAAATCGAGTATGATTAGGTCAGCAGCTGCGGATCTTATTGGGGTGCCTGAAAAGCTTTTATTGGAGCAGGCCACTCTTGCATTTTTGATTCTCTTGTGTTTGTTTGTTTTTTTTTTGAGGTCCACACTTACGCCACCTACATACCTGGATATTAGCCTGTTTACATATAAATGTAATATGGGAAATGCCTCCATATCCCATGGGCAAGAGCATGATGAGCCCTCCTTTTGAGCAAGAGCCACTGGGGATGTGTGTAGCTGCAGCACTATGGCAGGTTGAGCATCTTGAAGCTGGAGGATGTTTCTCTTGAGCCTATCCTCATCATTCCACTGTCCTCTGCGTGTGACAGAGACAACCTCAGAATATACTGGTTCAGTTCTTGCTCTGTTGAATTTTCTAAGGCAAATTACAACTCTTCCAGCACAAAATAATGCTGTGGCAGGAAGGAAAACCTTTGTCTCCAGGTACAGAGAATTCATGATCGCAAAATGTCTGATCTACAGCCTCTCAGTGACTCAGATTGTTAAACTCAATTTATTATTATTGAAGTTGAAATTTATGAGTTGGATTTTCTCACATTGTCATTTTCTGTGTCAAATTTCCTTCTCTTCTTTAACACTCTGGTGCATGCATTTTCACAATATAAATGAGTGTCCTGATAGTATGTTGCATTTGATGCCTATTTGAAAGCATTCCAAACTGCATCAGATAAATGGTATTGGCAAAGGTACTGGAAGGGTTGTATTTTTCACATTACCAGAGTGTCTATTCTAGAAACTTATGTACTATTCAGATAACAGCATCTCTAAGCTGAAAATGAAATGGTTAGCTGTCTGTCAAGTTCTTGGCTTAGCACACATTTCCTATAAATTTGGTAGTATTTACTTGGATTTATTGGAGAGTTTATTCCAAAGGGTCAGTGTTAGTTCCAAATGGAAAAATTTTGTCTCGTGCACTCACCTTTGTCCAGGTGATTTGTACCTGGTGTGAGCACAGCTTCAGTGCCAGGACAAATAGAATTAGAACTGACAGAAGAAAAATGTGTTGTTTCTCTAAAGAGTATTGTTTTTATACTGTCCTTTGTTTTTCTTAGTTTGTACGTATTCCTGTTATACATTTAACCTGTAGAGTAAGTTCTGCCAATCTTCTGTGGACCATTTTCGTTTACAGCACAAAGCATTTCTTAGTTCATCCACTTAGCAACTACATTGCCAAAGTGAATTCTGGTTAACCTTTATCTGGGAAGAAGATCCCTGTAATAGGACTAAGATAAAATACATATCATCTTAAAGCCATAGATAGACCTGGCTAGTGCTGTAAAAATCCTTCCTCCCCTAGCCCCATATTTGTACAAGCATAATAGGATGTGCTTGATACAAGCAGAGGGATATAAATATTTCTAAGTTCTCTTAATAGGATATACAGAAAATTGGGCAAAGGCACGGTTTTAAAATAGTCTCTGTGCAAGCATTGTAAGAGCAGATAAATGTTCCTAAAATAGCAATATATTTCTATTAAACAAAAAATCACTCAGACGCCACCTGCTGCTTTTGGCATTTTAAAATCTTGTTTGGAGTAGAGAGAACTGATTGCTTCTCTATCTCCCTCTCCCTTTCTAACTCTGAATGTTTCCACCCAACTTTCAGAGATGGCAGTCTGTATTTTCAAGCCTATTGGTTGGAGAAATTCAGTGATTATTTAAGCCTGCATCCAAAATGAATGCATCCAGTCTGAACTAGAATGATTAGTACTAAATCTGGGATGCCAGGGTGATCAGAAAATAGAGCACTTGTTTAAACACCAGTAATGGGTTGGTTTTTTTTGTTGCAGGGAGAATTGCCTCAGTGCAGGGAGAAAGAACACAAAAAGGCAGGGAGAGCAATTTACTTCACTGTTACAGAGAACATATGTGCAAAAGCTACTGTTATTCGTAGGGTTGCCACGTGCTATACAAGAACAGTATGCATGGGGTTTGAATCAGACCAGAGGATGTTGTGCAGAAATACATTTCTCTCCCTTAAAGATTCCAAAATATCAGCATTTTCACAGCAGTAAGACCACAAACATTGTATTTTTAAGCTGCATTGTTTGGTGGGTTTTTTAATTATTATTTATTTTTGTTTACAGTTAAAACTGAAAAAACAACAGACAAAAATCTGGATGAGTACATGGGTATTAAGTACTTACACAGTACATCAGTAGTGTTTTTTTCCACGTGAAAATATTGTCAATAATCATTTATCCACAGGGAAATAGAATGAATATACCATTTATTATCGTCAAGCAAGATATAGCGAAACTTTTGTTCATTGCATGCAATAGTAGAAATAAAAACAACTAGATGTGGGATTTTCATTGCTGCCTGGGGCATGTAGACTCATCATTTTTGATAAATTTCACCAGAAGGTAAGTTTTGAGCTCATGTAGATGAGTATGAAAATTTCAGCCAGAGATTCTGTACCCATCCCTTAATAAAATAAATCAGGCGTATATGTGGAATGTGTTATTCTCAGCACTGAAGCATTAAGATCTGAAAAGAAAACAGGGCTGCATGTAAAAGTGAAATCAGTTATCATTGTCTTCAATATCGCGTAAGAAATTTCCTTTCACTAGATAGCACTCTGGAAAATCAGCTGTCTTTGCATTTCATATAATTACTTCTTGTGTTGTGAAGTTCTATATTTGTGCTAGTTCAAGTGAAAAAAATATGCTTTGTGTAAATATTCCTCCTCCTTTCCATTTTCAAAATCTACTCAGTGAAGCCATCGCATCTTCCTTATTGTGGTTTTGGAAATAGGTGGACATAATTACCTGTGTGGACTCTTTTTGTCTTTGCCTGGGAGGCAGTGAATTAGTCATTCAGCGCCTAGCAGTCAAAAGGTTCAAAAAACTTGCTTTTGTTCTCTGTTTGCAGATTTTATTCCTCACCGTACAGTATTCCAACAAACCGCATGATTCCACAGACATCAATCACACCATTCATTGCTGCTTCCCCTGTCTCTACATATCAGGTACGTCAGATTTGTGCTTGTCTACTATGTTTCCCAGTTAATTATGTTTTGAATGTGGATGAAAGCAGAGTGGATGCCACAGAAAACTACACGAGTGCTTGTGCTCTTGAGTCATGCTTTAAACAAAAGGCTTTCTAGAAGTATTCAGGTATCGTTTGGTTGTAGGGTTTTGAGTGTTTCCTGCATTCTTAACACTAGCAATGAAAGCTACTGTAATTTTTTCTTATTTCAGTCAGCTTCACCATCAAACAGCGTTCTGCTTCGTTTCCATTCAACAATAGCAGATGCTTGTCATTCTTATTGAAATGTTTTGTCATTTTGACTCCATTTCATAAGCCAAATGTTTTAAACACATTTTTTTTTCATAAGTTATGTTGTCTGGGTTATATATTGACCTTCTGACCTCTGTTGTATTTGCTCCAGTAACAGCATCCTTTAACAGCACTCTTCTTTTTTTTTCCCAATAATCCCTGACAAAGATTCTTTGGGATAATTCTCCTCATAAGCTTCTTCAGTCTTCAACACGTTTTCTCTTTCAGAATTCTTCTTTTCAGCATATTCCAACCAGCTCTCCGCTGGGAAAATATTGCCATGTTCTAGCTTTGTGAGATGGAAGTCAAAACTGGATTGAATAATATTATTATTAGCCTTTTTTTTTCTGAGAACATATGTAAAGCTGGTCATTGGCCGTACATTTTACCATTTCAGTCGGAATCATAGAATATCCCAAGTTGGAAGAGACTCACAAGGACTCACAACTCCTGACTCCACGCAAGACTGCCCAAAATTCAAACCTTATGTCTGAGAGGACTGTAAAGATGCTCCTTGAACTCCAGCAGCTTGGGGCCATGCCCACTTCCCTGGGGGAGATTGTTCCATGCCCACCACCCTCTAGTGCAGAACCTTTCCCTAATCTCCAACTGGACCCCCCACCCCGACACAGCTCCATGCTGTTTCCTTGGCTCCTGTCGCTGTCACAGAGAGCAGAGCTCAGTGTTGCCCCTCTGCTCCCTGTAAGGAGCTGCAGCTGGCATGAGGGCCTCCTTATACATCTTGCCCTCCAGACCCTTCCCCATCTTTGTAGCCCTCCTTTGTATGCTCTCTCATAGTTTAATGTCTTTTTTATACTGTGGCACCCAAAGCTACACCCAGTGCTCGATGTGAGGCCATACAGCACAGAGGGACAATCCCTTCCCTCACCTGACTGGCAGTGTTGGTCTGATGCACCCCAGGATGCAGTTGGCTCTTTGGGCTGCCTGGCCACACTGCTGACTCAGGTTCAACTTTCCACTGACTAGAATCTCCAGATAACTTTGTGCAGGGCTGCTCTCTATTCTCTCACCCCCGAGGGTGTACATATATTCACGACTGCCCTGGTTATTGCTGTCCTGTGCTGCCAGCACTCTTGCAATCCTGAGTCCTAGGTGTGAAACTGTTCTTACTGTTGAGATTGATTTGTTTGGTATGTTTTTTTGGGGAGGAGGTTTAGTTTTTTGGGGTGTTTTTTTGTTGTTGTTGTTGTTTTTTTTCTCAGATAATGTTTATTTATCTACAGGCAATGCTCTGCACAAACTGTGCTTTAAACCATATCGTCACAGATAAAGTATTCTTGTAATTTTCCTTGACTTCTGTGTTGTTTAATTTTAGGTAGCTATGTAACACCAAACAAAAAGTTGCTTTGGTGAGATGAATTCAGTAAATTTGCATCAGTTCATGGTTTGATGCATTCAAATCAAAAAACATTTTGTTGCCATTTGTTTTGTTTTGTTTTCTAAAGCCCAGATCATTCTTACTTGGTAGTTTATAGTTGAAGCCCAAAGACATTTGCCTTGGCACAGAGGAGGAACTACAAGGAGGGGAGCATTGAACAGCATCAAGCTCATTAGAGCACTAATCTTTTTAGCTACTGGGGATTCACAATAGAAAATTTTGTAGTAGGTGTGTATTTGCATGTGTGCGCTCTGGTTTTGGTTCTAAAACTGTTACAGTGAACTTGCTTTTCAACAAAAACTCTGCTCTAGCCAATTTCAAAAAATGCTGAAGCACAAAACTACACAATTAATTCTCACTTGCTTCATGAACAAAATCACAGGGTATATGGAAAATCAGGACCTTATGGCTTTCTCCTACATATCCTAGTTCATGTTCAGCCTGAGATACCACATGCCCTTCTCTGTGAGTGTGGAGATAGTGACTGCCCACTGATGACTATAGCACAGATATATTTTCATGTACTTCTGATGTGTTGTGGTCCCCAAACTGACGCAGAAAGAATAAAGACTATGCAATTCTTGAGATTGGCTCTGAGTAACAATAACATGTGGGCCATTCATGCTTAACAGAAAAGGTAGTTACGGCTCAGAAATGCCACCACAAATACACAAGAACTTTGTAATGCACTTAATTATTAGTAAAATTGATTTATCTGTGGAATCTGTTGTATGTCAGTAATCAGACAAAACAAAAAAGAAAGGCTTCAGTGAGGCATACTGAGTTCTGGTGAGAATGCATGCCATGATGCCCAAGGTTGGAGCTGCTTTTATGGACAAGGACATGGTCAACTACGCCATGGAAGCTTTCAATCATAATAAGCTTCAAAAGCTCTGAATTAGATCTTGAGTTCTTCCTGAAAACAAGATACATCATTCTAGAATCTCTGAAAATGTTATACCTCTTGAAGTTTCAAAGGCATGTTCACAGTTACATTGATGGACGAAAGCAAACGATACAAATGAAGAATTAAGACAACATGGAATATTGAATAATTCTTTATGAGATTAAATAATGTGGATCACAGAGGTGGTGCAATCTCTAGGACTTCTGAATTTGGTGGAAATATCAAATACAATTTGAAAGCTTTTTCCTTTGTCAGTAACTTTATGATGCATAAATGATGTTTACATTGAGCTACATGCCTTGAGTCTTTTTCTAAAATTAGCTCTGTAGTTGCAATATAAATAATATTTTCAAGTAAATTATTGGAGTTCTGTTTTAAGCTTTTCTGTGCTAATAGAAAGTATTTGATATGCAGGTCCAGAGTACTTCCTGGATGCCTCATCCGCCATATGTTATGCAACCAACAGTAAGTAGATACTAGCTAATATTCAACTAAAAATGCTTACACTGTAGCCTTACTCTGCTTGTCAGCCACAAGAAAGTCCTAGGTCGTGTAAGAGCAGCCAGCTGCTCTTTTGACAAGAGCCCTCTGCTGCAAAGATTTTGCTTCTTTAAGGAACACTACTTGATTTAGTGAAAAGGGGAGGATGGGTGATATGTTATCTAACTGCATTGACTATAAGAGAAAACTAGATCTAAAGTCTAGCTTCTGAAGCTTTGCTTCACGGTCTGCAAGATAGCTACATTCCTGCATACTTTGAATTGCCAGGTTCAACACATTAGCCCTCCCTTATATGCTTATCCATCAAATAAGTCCTTTGTAGTTGTATATGCTTTAAAGAATCCTCAATGCCTTAATATTGCATTTCAAGCACTGAAAAAGAGTGAAATACAGCTGTCTTACAGAGTCTCTGCTTAATCTGAATCTCTTTTATGATTTGACCATCCAACTCTTTTTATTTCTGAGTAAATTTCTATCTTTCATCAGCTTATAGCTACCATTTGTATCTGCATTAAACTTCTAATACCATTTGTTAGAAACAATGCGGCTGTATTTTTTTTTAACCTGTTTTGATGCACTTTGCCTAAATATTAGTGATGTATCAGATGGAAAGAACATATTGAACAGCACTACCTACAGATTGTTTTAGTTTTGTTTCCTCCGTTTGATCAGTTTCTCAGGCATGGATCCACTCTAAAGTGTCATTAATCAAAATTCAAATGTGTACTCCACCTGAATATTGTTATTGTTATATCAATTCAAGTGAGGAGAGTAAAACAAAAATGAAGTTCTGTAGTTTAGACTCGTTTGTTATGTATACATTAGGATATTCATTAAGTTAATTTGTGTTCAAATGTTTTGAACTCCCAATAGATTAACATCTCCTGTTGTTTTCTGGTTAGAATTTGCTATGCAAAAATCTGGATACCATTACCCCACATACCTTTTTAGTAGTGCAGGATTCTCATCTCACTTCTGACTCCCCTTCTGTATCTTTGGAAGGGGAGTTAAAAGTTCTGTGTTTTTAGGAGACGAGGTTTTCAGTTTTGTCTAACTAGACAGTGACTGTAGAGTATGACTGACTGTTTCCAGGGAGCCCAGTTCCCACATCTGTGTTGCTGTACCGCTCTCCAGGTCCTGGCAGAGATTTCCATCTCAGTGAAATAAAGCTATTGCTGTGTTTGTTGTAGGAAGCCAAACTGTATTGAACAATCAATTCTGTATGCTAAGTATTTGGGTTTACTTGCAGACCAAAAGAAATTTAAGAAGTGTGGATATGAGGAGCTATCAGACTTGTGGAA
Organism: Chrysolophus pictus; assembly: GCA_037305975.1. Taxonomy (NCBI): domain Eukaryota; kingdom Metazoa; phylum Chordata; class Aves; order Galliformes; family Phasianidae; genus Chrysolophus; species Chrysolophus pictus. The sequence goes on from JAYKPI010000006.1 coordinate 39,099,601, forward strand.
GCCAAAGGATCACTGATCCTTGTGGAAATATTCCATTTCAAAAAGAAAGAACATAAGCACTTTACCAATTCCAGTCTTTATTTATATGTGTGTTTGAGTTTTATTTGACCATGTTCAGCAAAGCATTTTTCTGCACTACCAGAAGCAGTGAGTATTTGATTGGACGTGCTTACCCCTTGGTAAAGGGCTGTGAAGAGAAAAATAATTTTTATAGTGAGTAGCATCCTGAATATGCCAAGTTATATTTGTGCTCATTGCTAACCAGAGAGTTGTCAATGAAAAGATGTGTACTTTTATGTGGAAAAGCAGAGGGAGAGTGCATAAGAGGTTTAACATTTCAGTTTCAGTGTCACTGCCATTGTAGGCTATCTCTGTGTGTTGTCTGTAGCAATTCCAGTCTTTTCACTGAAAGATTTTTCCTACGTGTTTCCCAAGATTTATGTTCTTAAATAAATGGACAGGAGGCCTTTAGTACTGAAGGCAAAAAGGCAGAACTACCATTCTCCAGATTTCATTCAGAGATGAATTCTTTATTAGAAATGTCTGAAAAATGGCCAGAGAATTACTGCACAGCAAACTATGAGAATTGATGGCCTATTTTGAAAGAAAATAAAGAATCTGTGTCCATAGTAAGTTTGCTTTAGTTTCATGTTAAGTATAAACTCTATTCTAAGCAACTCCATAGCCTAAAAAAGTATGAAGAAAAGATTATGACAAGGCTGGCAGAATGTAAGACCCAATGATCTGATGAAACTGGGAACTTTCTAATTCACTTAGCTTTTTGTTTCTTCTGTAACTTAGTTTACCGTGTTATTATCTAAATTGCTACCACTTTACTTCACAGTATTTTATGAGATGATTGATTGCGGTGCATGATATCCCATTGGAAACCAGTGCGGATAAATATTACATTCCCCTTGCCCCGGGAAGGAGAACATTTTGTTAAGCCTGTATTATTCTTTCTGAATAAAGATGAACTCTTACAGAAAGCACAGTTTGAATTGCTCAAATGCCAGCGGTTAATTCTTTGTTTTTATTATAAATATCCACTAAATTATGTTACGGGATGATTAGTTTTTCATTTCAGAAGGAAGCTCCTACTTGATACATATGTATAATTTAATACCACATAGTGTCCCCCGTGACAGAAAAAGAATCAGGCCCGTGCTATAGAGAAGACAAAGGAGGTTTTCATTCAGCATGCCGTGCACAGACAGGACAGCTTGCTCCCAGACTGGCAAGCTTGCTGACAGGAGGAAAGAGCTGTGCTGTGCAGCATCACTACCCTGCCTCTGCCGGCCTCTTTTTGCATGCCCATCTCTGCTTCTATGTCACCTCTCTGTCCACTGTCATGTAAACACCATGCTCTGTTTTCGCTGATATCCCTCTGCAGTAGGTTGGCTTGGTGGAGGTTTAGCTCATTTATTTCCCTTCCCCATACATCTTCTTGATATATGCATTCTGTTTTTGTTTACTTGGTGAATTCAAAGAACACTATAGTAAATATAAAACACTTTATCTCTGATTCTTGCTATAGCTTTTTAACTATGATTCTAATAGATAGCAGCAACATATCCATTACCTGGAAAATACATGCAGATATTGCTTTCCCTTCCCCAGCCTTGTCTGTCTGTCTTTTGTAATCTCATTACAAACAATGAATAACCAAAATGATTTCCTGTGAGAAGAAAACTGTCAGAAATACTGGCAAATTTTTTCTCAAGTCAAATGGGGTAGCCCAGGGCTCCTCAGTTATAGCATAATTTACTCTTGATTTTCCCTGTAACTTTTAAACTTAATATAGTGGGTTGATGCCTAAGAGCGATAGCATTTTAAAAAGGTGGGGGGAGTTAGCTTTGAATTTCACTAGCTTTATGCAAAGAGCCATGGAAAAGTAGTATCAGATGTTGAGGAAGTACTGATGTTTCAGAATAACCAGTAATATGCTGAAATAAAAAGGTCATAACTCCCAAATCTTTGTGCTTGCGCAACCTTCAAAGTTTTGGGAAATAGGATCCCAGATTCACATGCCTTTAGGCTCATGTGTGACTCAAAACAGTTGAAAATGCATCCTTTGTCAATGGAGCCTTCACCATTTTATGACCATATTGATTGTACTGTGTGCAAGTAAGAATGCCTCACTTTCACCAGTTTTCTTGGTTTTCCATGTGCCGTGGTCCCTCATACCAGCTCCAATGGAAGACAAGCTCCCAAAGAGTTATGGCCATGTGGAGTTGGGCTCGTATTGACACAATATGTAATCTACTGAACACAGTCTAGGCTCTAGACTGTGATCAGTCTACATCTTTCAAAGTACAGTTCAAACTCATCCCTTCTTGAACGGATTCTTGTATTTCTTCACTGCCTTAGGATAAGGGTAGATGGATAGCAATGAGAGAATCAAAACATATAAGGGATAAAGGTTATTCTAGAGATTTATAATATTTTGCTGTATTAATATGTTTTTCCTGCAGTCCCTAGAGGCCATTTGGTGGTTCAGGGAAAACATTAAAAACCATGGTCTAAGCTCAGTTCATGTACAGATAATCTTCATTTTTATTAGCGATGACATTTGTGTAAAACTTTTTTTATACAGGTCTTTATTGCACATCATGTGTGTACTCCTGCCTCTAAAGGCAGTTTTTTTAGTGAACCAACAGAAATGCTCTACACTAGTACTGTGTGTACATACTGGTTTTTATTTTCTAATAAAACTGCCCCCACAACAATTAACTTACGTACACAAATGGTGTTCTTCTCAGTCTTGAGCAGTTTGTGGAGAAGGAATATGCCAGTGGCAGCACAAAGGGGGCAAGCAGAGCAACATATGGAAAAAGTCTACTATTGATAAAGTGCATTTGGGAGAAATTCTCTTCTGCACATTTCTCAAGCTCGTAGAGCCCTTTTAGAAAGGTTGATGTCTTAACCAATGTCCTTATTATTGTCTTTCTTTAACATCAAAAACAAAAACATTTATTATTTCATAAGCAGCATGAAACCCGTTTTGATGTGACGCGAGGCTGTGTAACGACTCCAGAATCTTGCCTTTTAATTGTTGTGCGTGAATACAGCATAAAAAGTACAAACTGTCCAACTGAAATATATCAGTTTTCATTTTCTCACTAGCAACTCTGTTGTTTTGGACAGTACCCAAAATACCACAGCAGTTTCAGTGTTTTGATTCCTACACTCTCGAACAAAGAAGTTCCTTGTGCTCCCTTCGGTGTCCCTCTCCCAAGACTGCTTTCTTTACCTCACGTTTGTTGCTCTACCTTTTTAGCAAACAGAGCCAGGAGTCGATCTTGCATTTGGATGTATAAGGGAACAAAGTATGTCCTTTGCAGACAGCTGAGTCCTGCATCCAAAATGAAATGTGAGAGTTCAGCTAGATGGTATGAAAAGTAAACAGGAAATAATCCTTGGAAATTGGAATCTCCAGCTATTCTTTTAACTTTTAGATGTGTGTTTTTAAGAGATCCTTTGAACGTGAACTTACTTGAACTTTTAAAGCTAAAGAGTTTAGAGGTTGAAATAACTAACCAAATACCAGTGCCAAAGTTTTGCTGAACAATTTTAATTTCAGTGTTTCCCGAGGCAGAAAATCAAGGACTGCCAATTCTATAACTCTGATAATCAAGACGGTAATTGGCAATGTTCCTTTGGGACAAGCAGGCTTGCATGAGGTCATTTCTGCCTGCCTCTTGCCCAGCACTGGCCTTTTTTAGAAGTTGCCTCTTCTACTAATTGGGTAATTTCAGCCTCAGCTGGGCATGCTCTGACTGACCCTCTCTAGTGCCAGCTGCAGTGGTGTAAGGAGAGTACTGGGCTGTCTGCCTGAGGAGGCTGGAAAACCAGTGCCCGTCAGCCAAGCTCACACCTCTGTAAAAAGGAATAGGTGTAAACGACTTACCCAAGTCACACATCGTGCTCAAGCATAGAGGCTTGTATGTCTGATTATTCAGTTCTTCTGGAATCATATCAAAGTACTGATGCAGTCATTTGTTCTGCTGTTGTAGAAATTAGTATGAATTAATCTGAATGGCAGAAAAAAGCCTTATCTGAGTTAGATTTCCAACCCTTTTTTTTGACACTCTGCTGGAGCCCCCTAGTGAAATTGGGTGTTTTTGTGATGGCAGAAAGACACCACATGTGGATTCAGTTAGAAGATGTGGACTGGAGGACCACAAGCCTTTCCAGCAGACAATCCATTGCATTTGAGGAACTTGTGTGTTGCTCTTTAATCTTAAAAAGACATAGGAGTTTTAGTAAATTTTATTTTCATGTTTTCTACAGATAATATGAATACTTAATGGATAAACCAACAGTCTAAAAATTTTAAAGGACATTCGTATTACTGGAAAAAAAATATATATATATATAATACAAGTCTATAAATGGAAAAGGAAAAGATATTTGGAAAAGAAGGCTGACACTAAATCTTAGAGATACTCCAGAGACTCTGAAGCCAGGAATTTCTGGTTGAGAGATATACTGGTTATGGAATATTGATTTCTCTTTAACAGAAAAGATGTAACCTTAACTGTCAACTTTCATTGTCAAGAAAAATCTTGACATGACAACTGTTTAAAAGCAGTAAGGTTTATCAAAGGGGGCTATTTTTTAAAATGTAGTTATTAATCAATAGACATTAGAGTACCTTCTGTGGAAGAATGTAGTGCGTTTAAAAAAAAAAAAATCAATGTCTAATTTTGTACAAAGCCTGCAGTCTGTTTTATGTTTTCCAGTTTCACGTACATTTACTAAGACTGAAAATCACTAATTCTTTACTTTGTATAACGTATATACCGTGTGCGTCTTGGGTTACATGTAGATTTGTATTTACACAAAGTTTTAAATTTATGGAGTCAAAAGCTTGAGTACAGCCTGCAAGGTTCATATATAGTGTTTGCCATTTCGAGCAAAAAATTTCTCATTTGATCAGCACTCATCATTTTAGTTATTGTCCAGGTTGTAGACAAATAAGTAGAAAGAAAGTGATAGGATCAGTAAGGAGTAATGGACTACATAAGCACATGGTATTAATTATAGTCCAAGAGTTAGAATGATGAGCATGCAAAAAGTCACAGGCTCAGCAGAAGGGTGAATTAGGTGAGCATATGATATGATTTCGACAGATGATTTTTCAGTTTAATTCACCATCAAATATTTTTCCATGTGTATTGCGCTGTGGTTTTGCATGCTGTGTGCTGTGAGCAAGCGAGGCCTGTGGTACAGGTGTATTACAGTCTTGTCAGAATTATCCTCTACCATGGATCATCTCTTATTTTTTTGCAGTAACGTCCATTGTTTTGCAGAGGATGCTAATACTTCAACCTCTGCAGTGAGTGCTTTGCTACACTAGTTTAAGTGAATGTAGATTTCTGTCTGATATTCTTATAGTAAGCAGGACACAATCACCCTTGAAACACAGATGGTTGTATACTGTAATTGCCAAATGTGCATATTCTGTGAGGGTGGAAAGGAAAGGCAGCAATTTTCATCCACCACCAGCAGCGAAAAGCTCTGAAAAAGCTCTGTGCTCTGGCAGCACTGAGGATTCGCACTATTAGTGACAAGGCTGGGAGTTATCTACTGTTGTTGCCTGCTGCACACGGTGGTGGGTCTCTTTCCCATGATGAAGACATGGTTCTCATTTCCATAATGCAGATAAGGATAGAGGTTGTTGCTGCAGAACAGTTCTCCAGCAGAAAGGGAGCTGTATTTCCTTTGTGCTTTACAACCCCCATCCGTGCATTGCAGAAAAATGACATTTCCATTAGAGGTGAGGCACTGGGCAGCTTTGGAGAACAGAGCAGCCTTGTGAACCCAAAAGAGCAGTATTAAGGAACAGTATTATTATACAGCTAGCCTGCTCTAGTGGTTGACGACCCTGGACATAGCAGGGGGGTTGAAACTCGATGATCATTGTGGTCCTTTTTAACCCAGGCCATTCTGTGATTCTAGAGAAATGCAGCCCTGTAACTGTGATGATTCCAGCGTAAGAGTTATGAAGACTGACACAACCTCTCAAAGTCACAAATGTGAGTTCCTGCTAGTGAAGGGACAAGTCAAGTTGGAGTCTTTTGACAAAATATCATTTTGTCAAAATACATAACTGAAGAGGAATGAGTTATGAAGGAATCAAAGTGTAATTTGCAAATTACTGTAACTTTTTTTTTAAATATGCTATTCATGCAGGTTTTTGACATAGAGAATCCTGTGAAAGCAAATTCCAAATAGAAATCATGAATATTTCTTCATGTACATGTGTAATGTATGGCAATATTCATTTTTGCTGGAGCTTCTTTCTGACCTAAGCCTGCTTTTCCTCACACCGGTTTCAGAAGACTCACACACTTAGATGATACACTTAATGATAAGTGATTTTTCTTCTGCCACTGATCTTGTGCATGACCTTAGGGAAAACATCTTTCTTTTCAGCCTCAGTTTCTCATTTGTCTTTTGTTTTCTTAGCACCATCTATTTAGATTACAGAACTGTCATGCCACAAAATAGCTTTTACTGGCTGCATGTGAAATGTCTGGTGGAACAAGAACCTTTAAGCACAACTTCACAATTATATTATTAACATTTAGAGTTGTCTTGTTAAATATTAAAATAAACCTGTCTTGACTACAAGGGGAAATGTTGGGTCTAATTTTGCTGGTATAAATCAGGAGTTAACCTGACTTTAGAAAATTGAGTTACAAAGGTGTGAGGTAGTAAGAACGAGAAGAGAATCACGCCTGCAGCAAAAAGTTGATGAAGGAGACTCTGGCACACACATAATTCTTAGAACAAAGCACTATCATAAATTACCATTAGGTTATGCAAGTGCATTCAAGGACCAATTTATCTAAGTAGGGGAAATTAGCTAATGTATATATTACTTGTGATTACATCATGATTATCCAGCAGAGGAATTGTGTAAAAAAAAATTAAAAATTGTCCTTTAGGGAGCTAGTGGCCAGTTTATAAGACTCAGGATTCCAGCTGTATCCAAGAACCATGCTATATAATCTCTTCCAAAATCTGATTAAATAGTTAGATTTTTTTGCCTCTTGCTAATTCTGTCTGGAGTCTTATTTCAGAACACCTTTGCTCTGAAGCTTAGAACTGCATTTTTAATTTCCAGCCAAAATGTACTCCTGCTTATTTTACATCTGTCTGCTCCTGGCCAAACATTCCCTTCTCTCTTCAGAAAAGCTCTTTTCTAGATGTTTTCTACATTAATTTAAAGGCAAAAATTTTACCTGCATCTTTGTTTGCTGAGCTGATTATGCTGACATCACAATGCATTTGCAGTCGCTTAGCAGGTTTGTACCGCTGGCTCTTACACTGACCGTTCTTTGAATCTGTTTCACTTTGAATTCATTTTTCTAGGACAGCCAATGCACACAGTATTCTAACCCTTTTTAGAACAACATTAATACTTGTGTCTCTTTTTCTGGAAGTACTTTATTGCATGTGACCCTGCTAATGCAGCTGTCCAGCAACTTGCAGTTATACCTAGATTTTCTTGCTGTTTTCCATCAATTGTTTCTGTGTTATGAAGGAAACCTTTAGTAGTGTAATTATCTTCATGAATCTGCTTAATCCAGTGTTTCCTGTAAGGTAGTTTGATCTACCAGTTTACTGTCAGTGCCTCCTAACCTCATCATTTCCTCAAGTCTTTCTTTTTTCTTTTTTCTTTTTTCTTCTTTCTTTTTTTTTTGTTCCAGGAAATTATTAAAAATATTGCCTGAGAGCAATCTTTATGGAGATTTTAGTGACCCTTCCACCAAAGCACTATAGTTTCTCATTCAGCACAACCTGTAATTTCTTCTTCACTTAATTCCTTATCTTCCCTAGATTTTATTAATTGGTGGTGTAGCACTACCTGAAATACTTTATTGACCTTCAGAGAGCTTAGACCTGCTGTGTCCTTTGTCTAGAAAATAGGTCATGTTATTTTAAAAAATTAGATTATCTAGCTCTATCTTTGGTTTATCTATGTTCTATCTTAATTAATATCCTCTAGTTCTAGCCTCTGGAACTGTGATTACATATGCTAGTTCTTCCATTATTCCCAAGTAGAGAAAATCCAGACCTGGTTCCTTGTTTCACTTGTACCCACACCTTGAGCTCACTCACTTCTTTGTTTTTTTCATCTACTTTGACTGTATTCATCCCTCTGCCCAAACTTTCATTCTCAAAAAGCTTTCTGCCTCTGCTATGTGATAACTCACGCAGGAAATGAAGGCAATGTCCTTATTCTGTTCAGGTTTCTTCTGAATTACCTTTAATCTGCACCTGATCTTCAGCAAATGGGGAGCCTGTCTCTGGGTTCTGTCCTTATTTTTCACTTATCTGTTTGAAAAGTCTTTTGTTTGGTGTTTGAATGTCGTTGGAGGCTCTCACATAGATTTTTAGCAAATGTTACTTCTGGTCTGTAAAATGCAGCTTTTTCGTCTTTTTATTTTTCATTTTATGCTCATTCCTGATATTCCTACCTAGGTGTCTGAATAAGTGGTTGACTAATTAATGCCACCTCCACCACTGTGGCTGGTGAAGCATCTTAATAGCATAATTATTTTTTAATTATTTTTGCAGATGAAGTGCTAACTTTTTTTAATATCAAACGTATAAATGTACAGTTTGATTTGACCTCCTGGAAGTTAGAAACTCCCAAGATATCATAAGTAATAGCTCATTATTGAATATAGTCTAACAGTATTTGCCATTCATTTTTTATTCTATTAAATGAAATGCTTTCTTTTCAGATCAAATGTCTTTATAAAGAATGTAATATTGACCTAAGCTTTGCAGTACAGAGACAGCTCTAAATAAAATCATGTGTATCTTTGCTAAGCTGATTTCAGTTCTACTAAAGTTAAGCAGACTGATCATTTAGTTACACTTTTTAGGCTCTAACCTCATGCCCTTGTTTTCTTCTCAAACTGTTGCAAATTAGGAATGTCCGTGTTTTCTTCTCAAATTGGTATAAATTAAGAATAAGTCTGTTCTAAGTCCATGCATTCAAGTGTATGTGTCAAAAAGCCTCTTGTTAAGAATCAGTGGTATCTGCAACATTGCTGAGAGTATGGTTTCAACTTCTTTTTCTTACACGATTGCAAAAACAAATAGAGAAATATAATAGTATAAACACTGAACATTCCTTGACTGTTTCATAGTAGACTGATGAAAATGAGTTCTGTAAAACAGTGATATATCAACAAAGTCAGAAGAATTTTGAAAGAGTGCTGAGTTGTTATTTAGTCAAACCGCTGAAGGATTATTTTTTGGACTACCTGCCAACGAGAGATGCAGTTCCAGCAGAGTAGGCTTTCTTATCAAAAGGTCTATTGTTAAAAGGAAAGGGGAAATCAGAAGTTGAAATTTCACTTCTTCTAACTGTGGTTTAAATGCATTTTGTTATTTTTTATTACTGACAACAGCCTTGAATGTACCTAGTTAAAGGATGTCTGCAGAGTTTTCCCAGTCCCTGCCTTTTGAATAAGTTATCTGGGAGCTTTTGTTAAATCACTGCAGGCCTTGTTGCCCAGAAGGAGCCTCGTCTCTCACGTCCTAAATCCCAACTGCAGCACATTTATAGGAAGCAACTGAGTGGAAGATATCCCTTTCTTCTGCACACAAGCACACACATCCCAAAGCAGGAAAAAAAATTGATTTCTTCATTATCAGATGTCTACTTTTGCCTCTTGAAAAACTGTAACACTCAGAAAAAAACATGTGCAGAGTCCTCACCCAGGATCTGGTCCAGAATAACTTGGAACATTTCTTCAGCTCAAAGCTGAGGATCACAGGGTTGACACCCCACTATTTATCTCTGTGGTGGGACAAGAGGGTTGCATATGATTCACACAGCGAACGGCTTGCTTTCAAACAGCCTTTGTACTTTTCCAGTATGACAATCTGTAAATCATTATGCACCCCTCTTTGCCCAATCCACACAGGATGTGAGGCTGTGTCAGCTCCCAGCTTGATAGCCTTCCTCTTTAGTGCGATCAATAAAGGCTCCTGCTTGCAGCTTTGGAAATTACTGGTCTATGGCCTGCTACTCGCCAAGAGCGTGGGCGTCACTTTTGCAGATGTCCCGCATCTGACGGGGCTGAGACTAGAGACATATTTCCTGGTGGCAGGTAGTGGGAGAGACATGCTGTGGTAAAGCTGGTCCATCTATGCTGCCGCCACTGCTCCTGGCTTGCCTGACTTTCTCAGTGAGCTGACAGTGTTTGCCCACTAACCCGTGTTAGTTCCACATGTACATGTTTCTTAAACACGTCCAGGGCAGTCCATTCCAGTGCCTAACCACTCTTTCAGAGAATAATTTTTTCTTACTATCCAACCCGAACCTCCCCTTGTGCCACTTGAGGCTGTTCCCTCTCATCCTATTGATGCAGCAGCCTTTCTCTCTGATTCATGTCTGCAGAAGTAGCAAAGCTGTAGTTCCCTCATTAACTCTCACTCTAAGTTCACCACACACATCAGTACAGGTGTATGGGAACTGCAGAATCACGGCCTGAACCTCTGATTGATCACCTGAGGCGAGCAATGAGTCAGCCACAGGAGCACAGGTGAAAGCAATTCTCCTGTGCTGCTGAAAGGGGTGGAGCCTGGCTGCACCTCACTTAGACCCATTTAAGAGCTACCAGTGAGGAAGGATCTCTTCTGGAGATCCCTTCCTCTGGAGTTTCATAGTGAGCCCAGGATACGGGTAAGCATTCTATCTGTTCTGTTTTGTTATAATAGCTGCTTAGCCAAACTCTCTTGTTTATTTCATAATTATAACATCTGTACATTCATTGATTATACAGCAGGTTAGGTGCTGACCCGTTGGAAAGAAGCTTTTCGAACAAACACGTGGATGTCCTGGTGATCCACAGGTTGGCCGTGAGTAAGCAGTGTGTCCTTAAGGCCAAGAAGACCAATAGTATCCCAGGGTGAATTAAAAAGAGCATGGTCAGCAGGTCAAGGGAGGTGATTGTCCCCATATACTCTGCTCTGGTGAGGCTATATCTGGAGTACCGTGTACATCTATGGACATGTCAGTTTAAAAAAGACAGGGAATTTCTGGAGAGAGTCTGGAGGGGGCCACAAAGATGATTTCAGTCCTGCAGCATCTCCCTCACGAGGAAGGACTGAGAGGATTGTTCAGTGTAAACAAGACTGAGAGGGTGTATTATCAATGCTATCTAAATATCTAAAGGGCAGGAGTCAAGTGGACAGGGCCAGGCTCTTTTCAGTAGTGCCCAGCAACAGGACAATGGGCAATGAACACCGACCAGAACATATGATGTTCCATGTGATCATGAGGAAATACTCCCTTATTTTGAGGATTACAGAGCACTGGAATAGGCAGCCCAGAGAGATTGTGGAGTCTCTTTCTCTGGTGATATTCAAAGCACACGTGAATGCTTTCCTGTGAAATCTGCTCTAGGGAAACTTTTATAGCAGAGGGGTTGGACTGGAAGATCTCTAAAGGATCCTTCCAATCAATATGATTCTTTGATTTTGCATGTGATTTAGCAATGAAAGCTACCCATCACATTAGCTGAAGTTACAACAGGCCACATCTTCCCCCCCAGAAACATCAGAGAACTGACAAGAATTCGAAGAGAAAGAGTTGTTTAATTACCCCTGCTCTCATGCTGCCCTACACAGAGCCTAGTGCCGAGTTCACATGCCTTACCATTCTTTTGATAATTAATTTTATAACACTTCAGCCTAGATCTTCACAGCTGCTCAACACCTTGATTACATTGATTTTTAATCTGAGTTGACTATGGGGCCAATATCAGTCAGTGCTTTGGACGTGGTGGGGGGGAAAAATGGTCCTGAAAAGGTGGTCTGGCAATGTTGCTGCTATCAAGAGTGATTTTGGGCTTAGTGCCCAGATTTGATTTTACAACAGCGAGCTTACTTCTAATCTATGCCAGTGTACATTGTAGAGTCAGGTACAACTCTCCTAGAGTAGCTCCAAGTCCCTCTATACTATTTTTACCCTCTTGTCGCCACTTTCCAAGGTGGTAAATCAAGACATATTTATCCACTGGTGAGAATTCAGCTTTGACTCTAACACTGAGAAGACTTTTCTCAGGATCTGTGTAGGTGTTGTGCACAGCTTTGAGCTTCTGGGCTTTGTACTTCTGTGAATAGTAACCATAGTAAAATGTTTTCCCTTGGGTAATATAAATAAAATATTGTATATAACTGTCACCCATTCAGAATATTGGTGATTATTTTGCTGTAAGCCAAATGAGCTTCTTGTAAAGATTTAACACGAGATCTTGGAGAATTTGGGCGTAATTTAACCAGAGAGAACTGGTATTACAGGAACCAGAATGTTATCTTTTGTCAATCTTCCCAGCATTTTACATGCCATTCAAATCTGTCCTCTAGTTAGTTATCAGTAGTATAAGTCATGGCTTTGAGAGTATGAGCTCCGATGCTTAGCCATGATCCACAGTTAAGATCATCCAAACTGTCACCAGGCTGAGAGAAACAAAAGAGAAAACGCACCTCTGTAGCTGCTCATCTCTTTGATGATTGTGTGTGCTTGTCTACCCAATATACCAATGCATTCAAATCATCTTTGAACCTACTATCATCGTTTTGCTCAACAGACATGTAGACGAGTAAGTAAGACTGTGCTGTGAGTGCAGTTGTATCAAGTGGTGTGTGATATGCCTTGCTCTTTCATTTCATCTTTTTGGCCCAGCTGGGCAATATGTAAGCCATTACTATGCCACATTAATTCGTTCTTTTTCTCACAGAAGAAAAGGCTATGTTAACTCTTTTGTGTTGTTGAAATTCTTGTGGGTAAAGGGTGATTAAACTCTTTGAAGTTAACAATTCCAATATCCAGTATATGTCCTAGGCACATCGTAAGCATTGCTTTTATATGTTTTATGTTCTAAAGGACAATAGTTTTGCTCAAATGTGGTGGTTTCTTCTAAGAAGTGTCTTCTCTATTTCAAAGGATGCTATCTGTCACAATGACATGCTCCAAAATGAGTATACCCGAGCCAAGCAAGAGCAGAACAATCAGAAGGTTAGAATGTGTGGCAGAGAAAGACTAAGAAATACCAAAAGAGTCTTCTGCCTGGCACCCATTTTTACCCTATATATCATTGGTTACTTAATATTGATAAGTCAGTGTGCTTTAATATGAAATTGTTTGACTTCCCTGTGAAGCAATCCATTTTGCCAACCTCTGACTTAGTAACTATAGCAAATTCCATGTGCGTCAGTGAGCTCCTCAGGCAGTGAGCTTTTGCTGTGATCTGGTTAGACCTTCAAGCAGCTGACCCATGGTTATATCTGCATGGCAAGTCTGAAGCTAGTATGCTTGATCAGAAGTGAAAAGATGAATCATCATCTTGAAAATATAGGACAGTTGCCAGCAAGTTTTAAAATCTTCACTACAGAGTTGGAATGCAACTTCCTAAAACTGATGAATCAGTTCTGAGGATTGGTACTAGCCTCTAATTTTCCTGAAGGTTTTCAAAGGCTTTTGAAATGATTCTGGAATATTTCAATAATTGGTGTTGTACAATATTAAAAATCCTGCCAAGGTACCTAATTAAATGCAGCCATAGTTGCTTCTCCGAACTGAATTAACTCCTTGGTTTGACGTATTGTGAGCCCTCTTACACAGGTGGATAATTCAAGCTCCACAATGAGTTTTGGTCACCTAGTTTCTCAGTTCAGTAGGTCTGCAATTGAATCATTTCCTCTTAATGGGTGACTTGACTAAGGGGTTTGAAAGTAATTAGCAAACCCAGTGGATCTGATCTTGAAGTGTACGATCAGCATCTTATCAGGAACTGTTCATTTCCTATGGGAAGCTGTGGTTGACTTCTCAACAAATTCAGAGCACAACTTGTTCCTTCTTCTAAGGAAGCTAATCAAGAAATGGTTGCACCATCCCAGACATGTTTTGACTTGTGATAAAATAATCCCAGCTGATTCTAAGGGCATTCTCAGAAAGTCTATTCTTTATTAGTACTGGATGTTTTATTTGGTCACTTTAAAGGAAACAGTAACTGACTTCTTACAGATGCAGCCTTTTTTTAATCCACTAATACATTTTAATCTTGGGGCACAGCTATAAATGGGATATGCTTCCACTTCAGAGCAATTCAGATTGATTTTGTTTCTACTTCAGAAATATATTATAGAAAACCCACAGTATGTAGAAGTGCTCAGTGTGTTGAGATGAACTGGCCTTGTGGTATATGCAGCTCCTAATGGGAGTTCAGTACATTTAGGGAAGTGGTAATTGATTGCCTGGTGCTTGGGCTAATTGATATGGCACTGAGTTAGTCAGAAGCTCTCAGCTCCATCAAAATCACACATGACAGTGCTCCAGCACTTCTTAATATTGACTGGGTAGTTCATACAACAAAAACAGCATGTTGTGGAGGAGACTTCCAGAGCTGAGTGAATCTTCCTTCAGCATCGGTTACATTCTTTCCAGAAAGGCTTCCTGCCTGGAGTAGCATTACTCCTCCGCTGGAAAATTTTTAAAAGGATGTTCTCAGGTCTGTTTATTTTTTATGGGCTTGGATGCGGTCACTGAGATCCTGTGAGATCAGAAGTATGGAATGAAAGTGGCCACAGATGACACTTGAGCTATTTCCACAGCTGGATGCACACCAGCCAGAGTGGGCGGTCTTCTGCAGATGAATTAGTTCGTTGAAGTACATGATACAAAACATCTGTTACAATGAGAACAAACAAAAACAATGTGCCTTTGAAGACAGCGATTTGTTGGGAGCTTCTTGCAAGGGTGCTGAATGAAGCAGTTGTCAGCAAGGAAACATTTTCAGGCTTGCCCTTGCATGAACTAAAACAAAACTACACAGTAAAAATACCTACATTCAATCAAGCAAAAGATCTGCTTTTCCCAAATGCTGTTAGACTGATTCCTGATACAGCAGTGGGGAGGGAGAGAGTCCTTCTGTACCAAATGTCTTTTATACCCTAAACCACTTTTAATACAATGGTACCATTCCAGCTGAGTGGCTATAAAAACTTAGAAGCTACATTGGTACAATAACTGTTATTCTGTCAGTCGTTCCCCACACTGCTTTATTACCAGCTGTCTTGAAGTGCAATAGACATTTTTCATTGTCACTGCCACCTGATGACAAATAAAACCTTCAAAATGTTTTGGCTCAGAGGAGTAGCTCACAGCTCCTAAACAGAAGTGAACCTTTCATGTCACCTTAATGAGCAGAACTGATCCAAACATTCCCACTCCGTTTTACCCTTATGAGGCAGTTACTTTTGGCTGCCTTTTGTTTTTTCTCATGTGATCTGATAAGAGAATAGAAATTCTAGATATTTTTGGACTAAACATGTATGATATATGCATAAATGTCAGACAGATCAATAAGGCAAGGTGTTTGTTGGTTTTCACAGGTCAGTATTGCTCTTGTAGAGCAGTTTACAGAAAACGCATTGCTGCTGACATGGTATTTTAGCCATGAATTGGGGGCAAATATATACTTAAATACCACTTCCTGCATTTTATTTTCCCTGAAGTGAACGTACTATGACGCAGTATTGATAGATGGAGAACAAATCCTGGATGCATAATAGAAGCTCTACTAAAGTATGCTCCTGAAGAGGGTTTTTGCCCCATCTGTGTGCACATGAAGTGGATTGTAGTAGTAAAATAAATAAATAGAAATTAATTTTTTAGATCAAGTAGTAGAGATATGTGATTTGGGACCTGGAAGACCTGGAAGTCCTTTACTTCTCCCTCAGCTGCTGACCTGCTGTGTCTGCAGAAGGCAGCACATTTTTGTGAAAGCTCAACAAGTGAACAGGTGCTCCCTTGGGTCTTGGGGTGTCAGATGAGCCTGTTGGGAGAATATGTTTTTCTCTGGATGTACATCTGTGATCAAGTGGTAGGTGTCTGGAGAGGCTGGAAGCTGCTGAGGAAGCAAAGTTAAGATTTTTATTCAGTCCAATTGGTTCTAGTTTATGCTTTCCTGATGAGAAGTGTCATTGTAGACGTCGTCATAGTTTATTATAGCTGTACAAGACAATTATGTTAATTTTACTTTTATTTCCTAATATTCTTTGATCTCATGCACATCAAAGATATAAAATTTTAGTCTTGTTGGTAATTAGCTAGAAAGCAAATATGTTGTCTGTCAGTACAGAGGATACAAAGCACAAGAATTTGTCCTGGGGGAGTCTAGGCTCTAGTCTAATTTTTTTTTCTCCTCATCATATTTTTATTTCTCTTTCATCAGTTGCCTCAACCATTAAATAAATGTACTGGAAGTAAACTTGCCGTTGTGAAATTCATTCAGCTTTTTAAACCACCTAGTCACTCAGTATGGATCCTCAATTGAGGCAAAGCAGTTTGGTAGATAAAACAAAAACGTACATCAGTGTTTCCCAAATTTGCAACAACCCCTTGCAGTCTGTATTGACAAAGGTTTCACGCTTGCTTGCTGTTAGTTTTGTGCAGACTGAGGCTAATGCTGTGCACAGCTCTGGTTTAATTCAACCATTATAATCCAGAGGCTTTGATTCCTAACTTGTGATTAGTGCTCTGGTCAAGGAGAGCAAATGGCTATATGCTAAATCATTTCGATCACAGTTGCTCTTTAAAGTTGTCTTTCTGGAAGAAGAAAACACACAGGGATTATTTTAAAATTTCTGCAGTGAATCTCTGCATCAGTACTTTATGCCTACAGCTGGTGGATTTATACATCGAGATTTATTCTGAGGATTGACTCCCCCCCCCCCTCTTTTTTTTTTGTTCATGAATTGCAAAGAGATCATTATCTTCATAAATTTGTTTACTGTCCAAAACTTTTGTATGAATAATTTATGGCAACATTTCAGCCTAAGGATTGTTCTCAGTGTGCATAACAAGTATTTATTAGATGGTTTCATACTGGAAGTTGTTATTAGTGTCGCTGCCTTCCTGTTCCCAGGTTGGTTGTCCTTATCTTTATTAATTACTTTAGCTTCTAGACAAGATGACTGTCTTTCCACAGAATAAGATTTTATTTCTTGATTAAACAAGTCTGCAGGCAGCCATCAGTTGCCTATATAGTAATCACTGCTGAAAATAAAAATAACAGAAAATTTAGAATTGGACTGTTTAAAAAAAAAAAAAAAATTACTGAATCACAATCTAAATCTGAAGACAAAAGCAGAATCATTCTTGCTTGGTATAATTAATTAATGACAATCTGTAAGTGGTATAAAAATCTATTAGATACCTGCATAGTAATGCAGAGTTTGGCTTCCGTCTCTGAAGATTAAAACAGTGTGAAACTCCGGTAGCATTCAAGCCAGTGACAAAACTAATTGATTTCAATGGGGCCAGGATTTCAGGCCAAAATTTTCAAATTCACTAAGCTAAAATCTGTACTTTGCTGTTGTTGGATTATGGAGGTTTTAACCACTGAAATTGTAAATAGCTAAAAATTTGTCTCCATCTAGTTTCAAGCATTGCATTTATTCATTTCTTTTTTTGGATTTCTATTCACTCACAGTCACACAAGGCCGAAACACCACAAAACAGCATCTTTCATGATGCTGCAGTTCCTAGATAGTAGAAATAGTACAAGAAGATACCACAAAGAAAATACTACAAACAAACCATTTTGTGTACTTTTTAGACCCACAAATGGATTTTCTGTGTGCTTGGAAAAGCCTCTGTAGAACAGAAATATGGCTGCCAAAATGTTGGTCTCTATTGGAGTTTATCAGAACATCTGCTGTTAGTTATGTTGTATCTTTTGATGTCAAAGAAAAAACAAGGGCTTGTTTGGTTTTTGGTGAAGGGGGTTCAAACAGAATGAAGATTCACAACCATGCAGTGCAAAGAGTCCAGCCCTTGAGTCTCCATCACTCTGGAATTAATTATAGCCCTCTTTTTTCTATCCACATAGCTCTCAAGAGAAGATGGGAGTATTACCCACTTGCCTATCATCTTGCTCCTATTTATCTTCCTTTAGATGTTTCTTGTTTCCTTTTCCTCTGAGGCTACCCTTTGCCTCTGGCTAGGGCTGACAAGGCTATTACATATATAGTACTTTGTGAATAATAAAATTTGGCTTTGTGGGTTGAATCAAATAATAATGCTAAGACTTGTCCCGAAGTGAAAATCTGCAGAAGGAGAGGGTAGTGACATGGAAAAAGTTGTGAAAATGTTGTTTCACTCAACTCCAGGAGACAGCTTGGGAGTGGGAAAAGGGAGAGAAGAACAAAGACAAAATGTCTATAATTTTTGTTTTCATTTCTGGTCTATTGAACTAATTTTAGATTTTTTTTCCTTCGAATTTAGATAAATTCTGAAATGACATGTCATTTTGAAATATGGTAGAAACACTGCATTTTGACAGCTCCAATTTCTTTCATTCCTTTGGTCACAATTATGTGCCAAGTGTGACCTGAATTCACAGGATATTTTATACTCCCTCAAAGTGCTCTTTCAGAATAATTTACTGTTCATCTCAGCAGTGGTTGTGTACTGTCCAGCTGGCTTTTTTTTCCTCCAGCCTATAGTATGTCTTTTAACTCCGAAGCACTTTTACCTTTGTGTAAAAGATGTCTTCCTGAGCTCCTGGCTGCCCAATCTGTGTTACAAAAGGCTAATCATTCAGCTTGGGTCAAAGATTTGCTCTGGTACATTCACCACAGTAGTGGGCAACAATCTTATTTTTGTGTGGCAGTGGAGCAAGTTGCTCAGCACTGTCTGAGAAAACGATGTTTGGTAGTAGACTGTTTTCCTGCTAGCTGGAAGAATTGGCTTATGTTGGATGAAAGAAGGGTTTAGAAAAAGACCTTGACAGTTCTTGACCTGTTCTTTCTTTGATAATCCTTAAGACCTGTGATTTTTTTGTCATTGTGTCATTCTGTTAAATGCTTTACATAGTGACTCGTAGAAAATGGTGGTTCACCTAAAAGCTATAATAAATTGAAAGTGTAAATAAATGTATGCCAAAGAGATTTGGCTAATTTACTCCAATAAACCCATTCACATTAGAAAACTGAAGCAGGAAACCCAGTCTTAATTTGTCCACGTTGCTTTGATGTTCTCATTTGTTGATGAGCAGAAAATTGCTTTTAAGCAAGTAGCCCGAACCCAGAATATGCAGAAGTCTTGGCATTCATCTGCCAAAATTGATGACTGTTTTGAAGCAGATTGAAATGAATTATAATGAGAGGCAAATAACAAGTAAGGTATTACCACAGTGTAGAGAGAGGTAGTAGTAAAAGTATTCGGTAACTCTAGGCATTGCAATATGCGTGTGGCTGAAAATGTACTTTGGTGTCTGCTTTCTGCCTTTCATTTACCTAGTATCACTGGAATTCCTCTGAAACTGGCAACGGGATGGGATGGATGCGGTCCATTCAGTAATGTAAAAAGTGGGCTATTTGGGGATCAGTCTGTTTGGGGAAAGTAACAACTTTTTGATAAAGCAGAACATCCTGACATGACACAGCAGTGACATTCTCCGTAGATCAGTCAGCGTGCAAGGCAGCAACCATGCAAGCCTGTCCCTTCTGTCTGTCAGTGTTCTTCTACATGGAGCTAACCTGCAAAAAACTATCCCCCACCTTTCATGGGCTTTTGGACATCACAAGTTGCAGTCTTTTTGTGATGGAGAGCGTCTCTCTGTGGGTAGCTGATGCATGGACAAAACTGAACAGCTGTAGCTTGATAACGACTTTCAGTCCCAGTAAACTTCAGCAACAACCCAACCCGGTGACCCAGCATTGGGACTCCCTATTCTATTACTGGTCCTCTGAGCCACTCTGTTCCCTCCATGTACTTTCAACATATTTAACACGTTACAGCTGCGCTCAATGCTATACAATAGTTAAGAGGGCTGCCAGCATTTCCAGTATGAACTCATATTTTAAGGATAATAATTCAGCTGTAAAAATGTGCTTCAGGCTGAAACTTTATAAGGAAGGTCTCTACCCAAGAGTGACATTATCTGGACAAAGAAAAAGAGGAAATATTTCAATTTAGTCATTCTTAATCAGTACAGATGTATTAAAAATAAAATAACTGATTCTTGTAGGATCAGTTGCTTTTTCCTCTTTTTAGCACAGCAATAGCTAAAGTCTATCCTCCTTGAACTTTTCATGTCCATTTTTTTTTAACCTGACTGGACCGTTTTACCTGATGAAGCTTTAACTCGTGAGGGTCAGTTTAAAGTGCATTTCATCAATATTTTCATCTTCCTTGAAAAGAAAAGAAATGAAGTTTGGAGCAAGGTAGATTTAAACTAACCATTTTCTATTAATTGTCTGCACAGTATGAATTGAGAGATTAAATGATTCCTCTTAATAATTAATTTGAACTGGTGGATGTGATCAAAACCACCTGTTCCTTTAGGGCCTGGAACTGTAATGACCCAAGCTGCATCCCAAGTCTGAACACTCATGAACCTGGGAAAGTTCAGATGTTGATCCAGATGTTGATCCCGTTCCAGGACCCTAATAACAAGCTAGCACTCAAGGCCTCTATATATCATGCAGTTTGTAAAGCACTTAGAGGTCCTTTCTATTTTTGTAGAAGGGAGACTTACGAATGTCAAAATTGATTGTAATATACAAGCTGGTCTCACTGGAAATACTTTTAAGCAAATGGGGACTTGAAATATTACATTTTTACTTAGAAAACCTGTTCAGCCCCTATGTACTTCTGTTTTCTGACCTTTGACGCAAAAGTTAGGACTTGAGTTTGATTTCATTTGCATAAGTCATACCACACTGACTTAAATGAGGTTACTTTTGAATTGTTTGCTCCCTGTGCCTGCTGCCATCAGCTTTACTGGCAGCTTTTGGTCTATGCATTAGGGAAAGAAAATTTAGGTAAGGACATTTTTGCAGCACCATTTTCTCCTGATTGTGCCTGGAATATTGGCTATTTAGAACAGTGGAAATCTGCACAGGAGTCACTGAGGATGGTGGAGTTATGCAGGTGTGGCAAAAGCCATGTGTTGGTGACTTGTGATGGTTGTCTTGTACAGTTGAGTGCGAACAGCAAGTGGTCTGTTGGCAGAGAAATCATGGTTAAAATTTGTAAAGGCATGAGTGAGGCATAGGGTCACATCGCTTGCTATGATGGAATATGAAGTAAGAAGTCACTGTTGAACGTTTATGCCTCAGTTTTGTTTTTGAGTGCTGTCACCAAGCTGGCACTGCTAGGTACCCAAATTTAAGCACTCAGAAGGCAAATCTCAATAAAGATTGGAGTGCCTTTCACCCATACCCTTTGTTGAGAGGTAATTATAGCAAAGAATCCAGAAAGTGAAACATAGCTTGGGACCTGTGGTACAGTGTTAATGTTTTGAAAAGTTGTTGTTTTATGTTTTAATGGGAGGAAAGGCAGAGCTGGGATAATTTTGTTTTGGTAACTGCTAGGAAGTGCTCTGTTGAAATTTAACACATGGGATTATTATATATATATATATGGGAAATTTAACAAATGGAACATAACTGTAATACAGAAATTGGTCCTCTCCAATAAGGCAGCATTTCTTAATTCCAAGGTCAGAATGGAACAAATTGTTATGTAACATGATCTGTGGTTTAGTACTGGATTTCCATGTACCAACTTAAGTCTGAAAACTATTATTCAGCATACTTTTATGGAGAGTGGAGGTTGGGGTTTTATCTGGACTTCAGAGTGACACAGTAGTCTAAGTCTCAGCAGGATCTCTCCTCCCCTGCTGCTGGATTCTTGGGAAACCTGGTAACCCCTGCTACAGCATGTCTTGAGGGTACAGATTTGGGCCTGGCTTTAGAGTTATCTCTGAACTGATCAAGAATCGTCTCAGGCTCAACATTACAAGGACCACCACGCAATCTATGAACAACTGCGTAAGAACCATGAGCTCATTCGCCTTTGTTTTGACCATCAGTAGTAAACTCTGACTTGCAAGAACCTGATTCTCTTCTCCCTTGACTGTTGTCTTCTCAGGACTTAGAGAGCACACAGAGGAGCACTCTGCTGTCTGCCACGCTAGCACATCTCCTCAGTGCTTCATTGAGTACTACAGTCTTGCTCTTCTGAAAGCTGGAGACATTTCAGACATTTCCATTTAAGAGTGATTGTGATTCTGATCAGGTCCTTCTAGTGCTGCTGACTTAACACCCTGCACAGCCGTACTATTTTCCTCTGTCTCCAGTTGTGTAGGATGCCATTTTGCCATCTTACCTTTGGTGGATACATGGGGCTATATTAGCTACGTGGTAATACACAACTTTTTTTTTTTTTTATCTTGTGTCGTTAGCCAGTTCCAGATTTTCTGACATTCCCAGTGTCAGTGTTTGTCCTTCAAATAAGTGAATCTTCTAGCACAACAGCTGAATTGTAGTTCGCATGAAGCAAATCCCTCCTGGTTTCAGGCAGGATATGAAAAATAGCACATCTGTTAGAGATCACAGTTGCTGTCCTGTCACTGGCCATTGCAGTTGTGAGGCTAGAAGGGCACGCAGAAGAAATATCACAGACATTTCTTCTGCAAACCCAGTTAGCCACTCTTGCTGCCTGGCAAATGACCTGTGTACTAAATCTTGCCAAGAAAGACAGAGATCAGCAGTACAGTGCCTCAGACATTTGGTGTGATCAAATGTCCGTTGTCACGACTTCATGAAGACACACAGACAGGCAGGACTGCTTCATTGCCCAGAAGGCTTGAGTCCTGGGGAAGGCCAGGGTGCTACCACATTAAAAAAGTTATGTTGAAAAAAAAAAAAAAGTCAAAATAACTAGCCCAATAGCCTTAGTGAGTGTAATAGTAATACCCTTTTTATTCCCATATACAATTATTATTATATAAAGATAAAAGAGTAGATTATTAAGGATGCAAATATAGAATCTTTTTTGAAGTTTGATTTGAACCCGTTAGGGCAGGAAAGTGCAAATTTAGGATGCTGATGCTAACTTGTGTTTTAATTGTGCAGTTCTTTAAATTCCATTTTGTACCTTGATAGAACTAGAAGTTGCCATCAAGTCAATTTTCAGTATGGCTATAGTCATGAAGGAATAGAACAGAATAGAATTGTTTGCGGAGGAAATATTGTTTACTTTTCACTTCAGTAGCTGAAACTCCATTCTGATCCTGAGAAAAGCTAGTTTAGAGCAAAGAGACTCCCAATTCCTTTTATTAGGATTTTATGTCAGCTTCTGGAAAACAGTGGATGAAGGAATTAGTCCACATCAGAAAATATGCTTAGGAGCATAAACAGAATGGAATTGCCAAGCATAACTTTTTAGCATGTGTCACACACTAATGAGATATAGATCCAGAAATCTGTGCAGGAAATAAAGATTTGTTTCCACTAATAGTGTTGAGGTTTTTAAATCCGTACTTATTTTGGCATGGAATGAAATGATGGGGTTTTTTTGTGAAATCTGATAGAGGGAGGGAGTGGAGAAGATTTGTTCTGTATGTTTCAGTGGTGAGGGTAAATCACAACCACTGTGTTTCCTCTGTCTGCTAGGGAAGCTAAGCCTCATGTGAGCATTGTGAGGATGTTTTTCTTAGCTATGGCTGTTCTTGAAAGAGCAGAAGCATTATTGCGTGGATATATGAAGCCAGAACACACCCAAGTGCACTTGTAAACTGAAGGGTAGGAAGAAAACAAAAGGAATGTGATTTTTTGTTCCCCTCTAGAGTGGTTTAGAAGAGGAGCCAGGAGCTGTCTGGTCTCAAATGCCCAGTGTGACATGTCATGTCTTTACTTCAGTGGGTACCTTCAAGTTAGCAGACCTCAGGGAAATTGCTCACATGTTTTTCAAGCAAATAGTAATGGTTACTTTCTTTTATTACTGTGGCAAGCTGGAGAAGAGGATGAAAAAGAACTGTTTCCCTCACAATCTAAATGGAGCATATGGGCTTGTGGTCTAGCCTGCACGTGCAGATGATAAGAGCAAAGGTATAGCACAGGGCTATCAAACTATTCTTCAGAGTCACTGAAGTATAATTTTCTTTCATAAATACTAAGGGAATTAAAAGAATTCTCTTCATTGTCCTTTTGTACAATGGCCTTTCCTCTTGAGATCTTCTTTTGGGTGGAAAGATTGAAGTCACCCTGTAAAAGTCACTTTAGGCATGAAATGACATGGGGAACTGTTTGTTTGCAATATAAACACTATTTTATATTTTTAAGTCCTTTTGGAATAACAGACAGCTATATTGTGTGAAAGTTATGTTTTTTCTACTCTGGCAGAAACATCAACTACTGACATAATATCACAGTGATATTCCTTGATGCAGTTCTGATACCAATACAGTTGCTAGTATTGTTTTATTTGTGCACACAGCTTTGATAAAAAAAAAAAAAAACATTTTCTATTGCATCAACTGCTTCTTTCATTTCTGATTTTTGCCATTCTAATATCCTTTTTTTCTGCATCTATATGTCTGTAGGTTAATATCTGTATATTCTAAAAACTGCTTCACACTAAGAGGTGGGACATAGAATTAACCACAGGAAAACAGTGGGAAAAAACAATAGAAAATATTGGCTCTTGTTGTAGGAAAGATGAAACATATGAAAGGGTCACCTTTGCTCTTTATTTACTGCACTAAATTATGTTACTTCTGGGTAGTAACTCTTTTTGGACCTGTGACACACAAGAATAGAGAAGTTCTCAAACGTACAGGGAAAATGAGCATGAAAGCTCGTTTGTATGTTTTCTAGAGATTTAAATGAGATATGAAGGTGATGTCAGATGAGAATTTGAATCTATGCCCAAAATCAGAAGTATGACAATACAAGGTTGTGGTTTAGTACTTGCCACAGAAACGGGGTTCAGAATTAAAGGTCTATACCAGTGTTTGCCCATTCCAAAGTTAAAGTTGCTTTGGATTCAGTGCAGTATTTGGGCTTCCCGGTTGTTTTACTTCATTTTTAGTAAGATTTTAAATTCAACAGAGTAATGAAATGAAATCAAATATTAAGATTTGAAGAATAGAGATTGTTAGCTGATCTTCCTCATCATTCTCATGTAAGTATATAATCTCAGAGTAGCCCGTAAATGCCAAGGCAGTTGGTAACTTTTCATTGAGAAAGAGAGAAAAGTATAGAAATATGTTTTCTTTGATTTTAAAATATGATAGCTATTAGTGGAATATCAACAAGTATCCCTTGCAAAGGTGATGATAAAAGGCAGAGTGGTTTTTCTCAGCTACTTTTAGTCTCCCTGCTATAGCCATGAAAGCCTGACCAGTAACAGTCAGCACAGACCATTTCAGCAAGCTCACTGCCCTGACAAGGGGACTCTTACAGACAGCAGAAAAGATACAGCTGAAGGAGATGGGAGAAATCAGTCTAGACAGAACGGTAAACCAATAGAGATATAGCTGCTATTTATTCTGTATGCAGAGAGAGTATGTTTATATTGGAAAAAAAAAAAAAGTATGTTGGATTTTTCATATTAATTCTTGATAGACAAGTCTTGCCTGATAAGTATGAAGAAAGTAATTCTTTCACTGAGTTTAATAAAACCCCAAGAAACAATATGTTCTTGATAACATGAAGACATTCACATGGTGGTATGGTAATAACTTCTTCAGATGGAATGACCTGGTGCTTGTATGACTGCACACTGTGTCTCTAAAAAAAAATAAGAAAAGTGGGTTTTCTGCTGTAATGTTTATTGGCTTCACATTGCCCAGTATTTACAAGAAGAATTTTTAAGTATGTTTAATTTGTTAAAACTTCCTTAAAAAAAAAAAAAAGAAAAAGTAAATTTTAAAGAGGCAGATGCTTACCACAAACTTTAAAAACTATTTATTCAGCTGGCTGGTATTTGTGCCTTAAATCCAATACAGAAGAATAAAAGAGAAGCCTTTAATACTGTTCATTATCTAGAAAGCTGGGACTAATCCTTCCTCCCACCAGCCCCCAAGTGCATCACTCAACTAGTGAACTCTCTCTTCCTAAAGTCTGCTAATACACTTTTTATATCTGATGTCACTTTCCCACACTTCAAGGCTCATAAAGTGGCATGTGTCACTGCACCAAAATAAACTTCATTTCTGATTGTGTCTTTTGGTATTGGCAATTACTTAAGGATTGTTTATTTAATTTAATAAACAGGTTGTATTTAGTTTTCTTCCCGTGATTTCAGTTTGTTGCCATACAAGAAAAGTACAGTGTTTGTAGTTGTTAAAACTGGGCATCTTTCTCTACAAGTAATAAACTGGATAATACTTTGAAATAAATATATTGACTTTATTTTATGAAAGTTATATCCACAGAGCTCAGAGCATTTTAAAACAGCAAGGTCTTTCAATTAAGCCTAATTATCGATGAAATTATCTTTGTTTTATTGAAGCACTGAAAAAATCATACGTTTTCTTCTGTGTCATTGGTTCATTACATGTTGACCTATTCATTTCTTTCAAAGCCAGCATAACACTGACAGAATTGTATGACGAGTCATATGCCAAGAATATCTTGCCAAATTTGAAGAACATTGTAGCAACCAGTTTCTTGTAGGAATTGTGAAAAAATTAATCATTCTGATGCAAAAGGGCAGACCTTGGTAACTGGCATGCCGATAACTTGTTTTGGCAAAGGCAGTGGCAAAGATTTCATCATAATTTCTTCTACTGCTTTTTCAATTAAGCATGGCAGTAGCATCATGCCATGCTAATATGTCTCTCTATAAAGCTTACAACATCAGTAAACTCAGACATACAATCACAGGAAGATGTAGAGTATGTTGCTGCAGCCTTTGCCAGTAGCCAAGTGGACTTTTATCAGCAAATGTCCATTATAAACTGAAAAGAATCAAATTATTTTTATTGTGAGGGTAATGTCTGTTGCAAGACATCGTTGTCTTCCTCAGA
The DNA here is from genome assembly GCA_037305975.1 of Chrysolophus pictus. NCBI lineage: Eukaryota > Metazoa > Chordata > Aves > Galliformes > Phasianidae > Chrysolophus > Chrysolophus pictus. Next base: position 39,126,465 of record JAYKPI010000006.1, read on the forward strand.
TAAATAAGTTGCATATGGATGGACATGACAGCATGTATTACAAAATGGTCTGGAGACTGGCTGTCGCCCTAACAACCAGACGATATTTCCTTAATGAAGTATGATTTTTTCCCTACATGATCACAAGAGGATTCTGCAAACTCTGTTGAATTAATGGACTGGCAAATGCATATAATTCTCTGCTCTAGGTAACTCTCAGCTTCAAACGCATTAAGCTGTTTTATGAAAGCTGCAGGTTTGGGGTTTTTTTGTCCCAATTTCTTTTCTTAACATATTAAATTGACTTAAATTTAGAGATCAGAATATATGCATTCTCTATTTAACGTAATATTTATAGCTTATATGAGTGATTTTTTCTCCTTAATATATTTTCTGTCTAATCCATATTTTTGTGAAGAGTTTATTTGCAAAACTGTCTTGCTTACTCACTGAAAGACATTTGGTATCAGATTTTTCCACTGTGTGTGGCTCTTGCATTTGCTGCACTAAATCACAAGACTTCCTTCACTGCCCTTTCTTCAACTGCAGGTTTCTGAATTTATAGACAGAAGTAGCTATCACTCTGTCACATCTGTAATCACAGATAGTTTCTCCAAACATTCCTTAGTAATAAACATCTCTAAGAAGAATGCTAGGTATATTAAGGCTTTGGGACATCCTAAATTAATTGCAGTATTGGAGGCTGTGGTGTGACTTTCTGCTTATCCCATTACACTTCGCAATGTGATCTGTGCTGAAAACTCTGAGGCAATTGTCCATCTCTAAGTAGCAGAAGAAAACTGCTTGGAAAGGAAACTAAGAACCAGTTTACTGTTGACAAATTTGATTTACACATTTACAGTTTGGTACAGTGAAAGTGTTGGTTTGTGATGTGCGTCGTTCTGAGCAGAGCGTTCATGATTTCTTACTGTAATCAAAGTGCAGGTGAGTGTTCAAGTCTCCAGGACTGTCTGGATCTGTGTTCCTCTACAAGTGCAGCTCTGGTATCCCAAACTGCTGAATTTTGCTCATGTCTTTCTTTGGGCATGATGCTACTTTAAGTAGATTTGTGCTCTGAATGCACAATGCGGTGAGTGCAGAATGGGCTGAGTAAGTTTTGAGTATGTCCTGCAGATTCAATTTCAGAATTTCAGGAAAATGAGTAGATTTTTCAACAAAAAGAGGGAAGCAGGATGAAGAAGAAGAATGATGTGTAAGTAAGAAAGAAGAGTATTTTAAATTATTTACTAACCCTACTTTGACTATCTAGATTTTCAAGGGTCTGTGGTAACAAAGGTAATCAGACTGGTAGCTCATTAATGTAAGTTAATCCATGGGTTAGTTTATTGTAATTACTGTAAACCAGTACACGTTAATATGGCCAAAAGAGGCACAAAAGTGCTTGTAAGTGCTGCAGGTTTGATGCTCGCACACTGGTTGGTTTGTTCTGGAAGTATTTATTGAATCATGACAGATATTCTGTGGAGGCTATTTTCAGTAATTTGCCAAATTTCTCTAGAGACTGCTGTCAGTACAAGAAGTGTAATACAGTATGTGACATGAAGCAAGTGTGTATGTATTTTGTACATTGATGTATTGCAAAGAGGACTAACCAAGTTAAGACTACCTCCTCTTCATCATTGCATGCACATAATGAGTTCCTAGAGACTGCAAAATCTCAGCTTCTCAGATAGGATGTGTGCAGACAAAATATCACTGGAAGGTGAGAAAAAAAAATAGTTGCCACTTCCCCAGCATTTTTTCTTTTTGTTTATTTCTTATTTGTAACTGAAAGTTTTCAAGTCTGGTCCTTGACATGGCAATCAGATGGCTCTACATAAATGTGAGATGTGCATTTAACAGTGTGCTGTGGTTTTTTTGGAACTAGTCTATTTTAGATTCCAAATTAAAGGTGGATTTTATCAGTAATCTCAAACAACAACAATGAAAAATCAACTTTCCTACTTGTGAAAAACAGATTAATTCACCTTTTTCCATGCATTTTACCAGATGTGAAGAAATAGCTGAAAATACCTCTGTATTTCTCTATCTGGAAAAGAAAGTGCAAATGACTGTTTCTGATGGACTTTTTCTAACTAATCCAGGAAATAGCATTCTATACCATTGAACAGAAGAGTATCAACTCTTCACTAATGCATGAGTTCACCAGTATGGGGAGGAGAGCAAAAAATGAGGAATACAAATGACAGAGACTCTCCAAAGCTCTGGCATGTCTTTTGTTTCATTTTTGTTTAAAGTCTTATTCTGGCTTTAGTATATGTGCTGTTTGTTATTAATGTATTTGTTTTTCATGCAGAGAAGAAAAATGCTTTTCAATGGTGCATGTGTGTTTTAAATGTCACTGCCACACTCGCTGTCAATAGCTAGTCTTACTTAATCAGCTATGAAATGTTATGAGTAAGAGTTCTTAATTGAGACTGGAAAATCCAAGACAATTACCATAATAGGTTGAAGATCTCAGAGACTGGAGGTTTTAGAAGTCAGAGAAAATTGGGGACATATGTATTCTGTCTGTAAGATTGTTCTGAATAGGATATGGAAATATATAAATGACAGGCATTTTGCAATGTACAGTAGCATTCATCATGGAAAGAACATATGCATTTTTTTGTCAGAAGTAATGAAGTAAAAAATGACACGTAATTGGAACTGACATAAAATGGCCTCATTAGTAGTGCAAATAATATATGTATGTAGCTTGGCTGTCAGTAGAAACAAAACATGTTTCCTCTGACAGATATATTAGTCTCTTTTAAGATTCATGTCAAGTTCTCATCCAGGTTCACATATAAGAGAATGTGGGTTTTTTGTTTTGTTTTGTTTTGGTTTTTTGTTTTTAAAGGGAAAAGCTGAAGTGTAAATAATGTGTGTTTTTAGGGTGCTGTGATAACACCAACAATGGACCACACTATGTCAATGCAGCCAGCAAGCATGATGGGCCCACTGACCCAACAGATGAACCACCTTTCCTTGGGCACAACAGGAACGGTAAGATCATAGCTTATGCTATTTCCTTTCTGTTTGCAAAATGATTATTGATTACTAATCTCCTGAGATCTTTTCTTATTCCTGGTTTTTCTTTAACTTTAACTTTTAGCAGTTTAATATTGCTGTGCTTTCTTTTGCATATGTGTTTTTTTTATGCCTGGAGATGTGTGCCCCTGTTTTGTGAGCATGTCAGTGTTCCTTTCATCATGACCCAAACGTGGCATCCTACACAAACAATATCTCACACTGCTACCTCACTGTAACATGCGTCTACAAATACTGTTCTACAGCCACTATGCAGTCACAGTCATACGGAACAGAATGGACAAAGTAGTACAAGTAGTAAAAGAGTAGGTCAACAAAGCTTTCTCTACTTAGCAGAAGTCATCTATATTAATTCTTACGTAAATATGAAAGTCCTCCTCTAACAATTTGTTATTTAATGCAAAATTATTTGCTTACACATCTAGAAGATTTTATATAGCTGGAAAATGGAAGTTCTGGCTTTGTGATAGGATCCAGCACTCACTTTTAACCCATAGCAGACAGCAATACATAGTTTGCTTCAGGCTCTGAAATGTGATTTTGGGTCAAGGTCAGCTATGTTTCCAGTAAATTATATTTAAACATACATATTTCAATGGTTATTTTCTCTTTAAGCTGTGTAAGTCAGGTTCAATGAACTCCCCCAGAGTGAAAGAAAAGCAAAAAATGGTCCTAATAAAAATTATTAAAACTGAAAGTTTGCTGAAGTATTTTAGTAATACCAACAGTCTACTCACAGCCTATGGTGATTTGCTATGTGAATGTGTGCACACTGCATATATATACATATATATATATATTTTTTTTTTTTTACAAAAATACAGGCATAAACATTATATGTCTTTAAGCACATTCTGTGTGTTACAACTACGTGAAGGATCTATTGCGTGCTTCAGAATTGTTTCTTCTATTTCAATGCAGTACTACTCAAAGGGCCAAAATGAAGGGCTGAATGGGGCTACATCTGGCTGGCAGACAGTAGTGGTGTTCCCTGTGGCTCACTTCAAGGGCCATCCTTTTCAACATTTTAATCATAGATCTGGATGCAGGAGTTGAAGGCACCCCCAGCAAATTTGCTGAGCATACTAAATTGAGAGGTGCTGTGGACTTCTTTTAGGGATGTGGGGCCTTCCAACAGGATCTAGATAGGGTGGTGCTTTGGGTAATCAGCAACAGCACACAGTTCAACAAAGGAAAATACCAGGTGCTGCACCTCAAAGGGAGAAACACCAGGCACAAGTGCAGTCTGAGAGATGACTGGCTGGAAAGAAGCTCAGCAGAAAGAGACCTGGGGGTGCTGATGACAGCAGGCTCAGCATGAGCCAGCAGTGTGTTGGGCAGCAAAGAGGACAACCCACATTGTGGGGTGACATTAAATACATCATTGCCAGTCAGCAAAAAGAAATTATTCTCTTTCTATATGTAGCATTGATGTGGCCTGTCCTTGAATATTGCATGCAGTTCTGGGCTCCACTCTATAAAAAGAACATTAAGGTCACGGAAAGTGTACAGACGAGAAACTAAGCTGGTAGCTGTGCTGGAAGGTATGTTCTGTGGGGTGAGGCTGAGGACACTTGAGTTGCCTAGCCTGGTACAGAGGAGGCTGAGGGGCAACCTCACTGCTCTCTGCAGCTCCCTGGGGAGGAAAAGCGGAGGGAGGTGCAGAACTCTGTTATCTGTGAACAAAGCGTGCAGGAACAGCACAAAGCTTCATCAGCAGAGGCTTACATTGAACATTAGAAAACATTTCTTTACCATGAGGGTTGTCAGACACTGGAACAGTTTTCCTGTAGATGTACCATCCCTGTCTGTGCTAAGAGGCATTTGGACAATGCTCTCAATAGTATGCTTTAACTTTTGATTAGCCTTGAAGAGGTCAGGCAGTTGGACTAGATGGTCTTTGAAAGTCCTATCTTATCCCCTATCATATTCTGTTCTATTCTACCTGATGCTAATCTATAGGAATAGTTTTCCACGTGTTTTCATGGTTTTGTTTTTTTTTTTTTTCTTTTTAATTGAATAAGGTGCTGAATAAAGTTACATTCTAACAAAGATGTTTACCTCACTGTAGTTTTATCTTCCATTTTCCTTCCAGTTCTTCCCCTGCTCCCTCTCCCTTTCTTCCTCTTTCTTATCTGTTGGAATTAAATTCTAACTCTAGTATGTTTTCACTCTATTTTAAAAAAGTCTGTTGAGATCTGGAACTTCTGTATTTATTTCTGAGAAATCTTGAATATGATGGATTATTGTTCAGTCCTATTATTCAATATATTCAGTAGTCAAAAAAGGTGACAGTTACATCTAAAAGTAATTATCAACATTTTCCCCCTATGAACAGATGAAATTGTAGGAAATACTATTCTCACTATGACTAGTGAGAATTTCTGCACGTGTAATTACTCTGGTAAGGAAATGGAAAACAAATTTCAGTAGTGCTGCTGGGCAGATGCTGTGAATTTTTCTTTCTGTTTGTCATTTTCATTTCCATGACTCTTATAGATATTAAGTCTCCTGATCTTGTTTTCTCACACTCTTAATGCAAACTAGAGAATTCCGAACTAATGCTCCCTTCAGACTTGAAAGCACTGTCACTATACTCATAGTAACAAATCCATTGCAAATGTTGATGTTTCTTATTTGGAAAGAGAGGAAAAGGACTCTGAAAAACACAGGTAGTTTAGTGGTTGATAAAAAGATCCTAGAGCTATTGTGCTGCAACTAAACATAAATAAAATCTTTCTTTCCTGTTTCTAGCTCTTTACACAGTCCTGTCTTTCAAGGCCACAGCATTCCCTTATAACTTCTTGAAATACATGTGAAAGTATACCATATCGTTTTATGTTTACTATCTTTAAAACTCCTAATTCTTTTAAGGAAAACTTCAAGAAAGAGTAAATGATTGATTGGTGTTAAAATATCCACGGGTTTTTCATAAATTGCAAATGACACCCCATTTTATTGCATAGAGGATTTCTCTTTGGTATAAACACCAACAGCACCGTGTTCATTTACAGTTCTCGTGCGAGCAACATAATCATCAAGCTCTTCAGGAATTCCTCTCGGCAGGAATTAAAAGGATAACTTCAGGATTTGGGCTACCAATGGCAGTTTTGTTGAATATATTCATCCTGACTTGAAATTGTCTTATTAACATCGCCCAGTCAAAAAAAAAAAAAAAAAAAAATTGCAAAAAATGGACAACCTATTTAGAGTTATGATTTACTTAGAGATATTTTCACTTTATTTATTCTGAAGTCTGAATTTGTGTCCAGAAAGAGGAACAGTGAGAACACAGAGCCATGAAAAATTGAGCCAAGTCCAAAAAAATCCACTGTGAGTACCTCAGCAGGACTATGTTTTAAGAAGACATAAGACATAAACTATACATTTCTGTTATGAACATATTTTTGAATTTTATCCTTTAAAAGTGTTCTACGGAGCACCATAAAGCCCCACCAGCTATCTTTCAAGAAACAATCCAGATTTTTTTCCAACAAACAAGCCCAAAAGTCACAAACAGTTCTGCTCAGTGCTTGCTTTAACTCTGTCTCAATTTAATTTAAAAGCTTGTAGTATGCAAAGCAGTTTTTATTAAAATGTTTTAATTCCTATACTTACGTAGAAAAAACATTTTGCTAATTAACATATCATATTTTGCAGCAAACCTCCATGGTCACTTAAGTGAGAATTGACTTCAAACCCAATTCCAAACTTGCCTGGTTCAGGATGAATGCTGGGTTTCTAAAACACTGTTTCAACAGAAAATCTGCTCTGATGAGTAAGCTAGAGAAATAGTGTAAAGGCCTTTACATGCCTCATACTTTCTGGGAATTATTCTGGCCTTTGATGCTCTCTGAAGGATTAAAGTCCATGTTGGAGCCATTCCAGAGGGGAAGTCCTTCACAGAGGAGCACTCTTTATTCCTTTGGCTAGGAGAGTTACCTGAGTAAGAATGGCTTCTGTCACTTCCAACCTTCACACCAAAAACTGGATTCCAATTTTGATCTGAGTCCTGAATCCTATGCTAAAGCTCCAGAGGAATCTAGGGATGGTCGCCTCCGTTCCTCCTTCACTTGATTATTTAGACATCAACCACAGTGGGTATTTCTAAATGCTGATGAAGCTGGTAACTTAAAGCAGAGAACAATCATTTCATCTATTAAAACAGAATAGTTTTCCTACAGCCTCACTCATAGACCTGTGCTATGGGAAGCTTCCTTCACTGGCCCCAAAACTCACAAGTAATTTTGTTAGGAAACCACTTGCCATGAAGAGGAATATAAAGCTTTTTTTCCCCTCTCTTAAACTCCAAGGTTACATATTTATTTTATTATCTGTTTTAACATTTTTGTCCCATCTATTTTTATCTGTTATTGAACTGTCGATGTAAAATCAGATCTTGCTCCTATACTGAGACAATCAGGGGGATGCATTCAGCTATCAAGATGTCAGAACAAGTGAAAAACTGCAGATCATCTCTACCTGGTCTCACTGCCATGCTACAAAATCACACATCTGCAACTGGTATACTAGCCCAAAGAATGGTATAGGGCTGATGGACTGCAGTTCATGGCAACTCCACTCCCTGTTCATGTGCCATGAGAGACTTTCATACAGAATTTCCCAGTTACTGTGCTTTATGCTTCATCCACCAAGAACATAATTCTTTTCTACCATTATGAAAATCAGATTAATTTCTGCCAGTGGAATACAGTTTGCATACTGCTCTGATCACCTATTGAAATCTGCTTGAAATTTGGAGTTAAGCACTGAAACTGCCAGAAGGGCAATTTTTGCCTTATTTATATGCATTTTTTGTGTACACCTCTTCACTCAAAAAGAGCAGATTTGTACTGGTGGACTGGCTGTGGGCAAATACGTAAAGAATAGCTAAACTTAAATTATGTCATGATTACAACAAAAAGGCAATAACTGAATATTCTGATTAAAGCTGACAATCCAACAAAGCTCCTAAAATTGTACAAAAATGAAAATTTAATGCCCAGGGGCATAATGCAACCTGTTTTAACCTTGAAATCTTTCTTTTGTTTACTAGTTTATTATTATTTATTACTGTAAGTCTTGCTTTTCCTATGTAATATTCATCTACAATTAGGTCTACTATTGAAAAAGGTACTCTACAGAGAAAAGAGAGTCAGTATGGGTGGCTTTGAAAGAGCAGCATTAGTACGTGTTTAATAATGTATGGAGGCTGGAATTGTTCCATCATCGACCTGTCAATCAAAGTGTTTCCGATACAGCCATTGATCTGACATCTGTTCTGTGGTTTAATAAAGTTGTGATTGATGGGCTGAATGGGTATAATACAAAAACCTTTAGAAATATAAAAGCTGAGCAGTTTGATCACTGCTCTCAGTCTCTCTTGCTTGGCTCCTTTTTACTGCAGCACTTATAAGTTTGCCTTTCAGCAGCAGTAACCTACAGGTTTCAGTAGAAAGAAGATTTGCTATATTCTTTCTCCTTTGCTGTGCATTCCTGAAGTAAGTTTTCTGTTCTGTACTTTCCCAGTCTGGGTTTCTCCCTCCTTCCTGATGTTAGCATCCATTTCAGGTACCTCCTGAGTTCCAGTTTCCTTCATCATATTGAAACAGCCTTTATTAGTCATCCTTCACAGCTTTTTTCTCTGTGTTTCGAAACTGTCTCAGTGTAGTCATGTTTTATCTTAAACCTTTGAGACCCACACAAATGGAAGGATGGGCAGAAGCCAGGGTTTTTACTAAAACTGCTGTCTCAACCATGCTGTTTAATTGTTCTTCATGCTTGCAGACAGTTCACTCAGTTCTAAATTTCTAATTTAGAAACATAATAAGCAACTTATAAAATAAACTCTCTGTTGAGCTTTTAAAGAAACATCAGCATCAAAAATTGCTTAATTGTTCTGTATACCTCTGTATTAAAAATGCAGTCAGGTAGAAGAACTGTACTGATGCAACATGGGATTCTGCTGAAACTGCAAACCATCCTAACTCATCTTTCCTGATCTAGAGTATAACCTGAAAGAGTATCTCTCCATGGAATAACAGGCTTGTTACGCTGGTACATCAGTCTTATCTTTCACTTTGTTAGCTCTTTTTGTTGCCACTAGAGCCTGATGGTATCTACAGAACCCTTCTATGGAACAACAAGGTTGTTATAAGCTTTTTATCTTCTATTTCCTTTGGATACTCCATGGTCACTAGTGGTTTGAAATGTCACCTAAAGGCCTCAACAGAATAACTGCTTTGTTAGATAGGGTTGTGTGCTTTTATTTTTTTTTTTAAATCTGCAATTCTATTTGCACATACTACAGCTAAGCTACATGGAACAGAAACATCATCACATTCTCCCATTATTTAGAGCCTTATTACATAAAAATACAATGTCTGTTATTCTGTCTGTCTCAGGGTCCCCAGAGAGCTACAGGAGGAGAGTTTCTTTGCAACCTTGTGTCTTTTACATTATCTGGTGTTAATCTTGGAGCTCTTTTGTTTTACCTATTGACTGACTGTTTCAGTTACTGTTTTGTGGAAAATGTAGGACTGAACCAATTACAAATTAAATTAGTTTAGTTCAAATAGAAAGTGAGAAGATCATCCTCATGTCCATTTATTCAGTGAAGGCCCATGTAAAGTACAAGTGATAAATCTCCTGGGGGTAGGAGATCCTTTTAAGAAGGAATCATTGGAAAAGAGAAAACAGCATAAGCGTTATCCAGATTTTTATAGAAAACTCCTCCTGCACTCTCCTTACCAAAGAGCCTCCTGAAAGGCAGCTTCCATTTGCCTGATATGTATCTTGAAATAAAAAGGTTGCTCTGTGCAACTCAAAAGCACCAAATTTCAAGCAGTCATCAAGGTACAAATAACTTTTTGATGAAGCATTTAATCAGTTTGTGGACTTTATTGCCACTAAATAGTATTAAGACAAATAGATTATCAATCAGTCTTAAAAATAGATTCAGTCTCTCTATAAGAAAACATTTTGAGGTCAAACAGCAGCGTAGAACTTAATTTGACAGTATGGGCCAAATAGGCCTAGAGAGTGAACAAAGAATGTGTTCTTTTACCCTTTGGACCATCTTCAAGTCCCATTGACTCTTGTGAGAACTGGGCTGATCAGTCCTCATGTAGATGAGGATCTTTCTAAACGGTTGTCTCCACGAGAGTTTCACAATCAATCTTTGACCACAGTTGGAATAAACTCGATGGCATTTTTCAGTATACAAATTTTATCTTTTTTCACTGGCATTTCTCCTACTCTTCTCATCTCAGCTTTATTTTCCAGTATGTCAGTAGTGGCTTACCGCTTGCCTTTATGTGCAAGTGTGCCAGAGAAGAGAAACTAAAAGCAGAATAAACACTGAGGGAATTCTATTTTCTGTTCCAGCTTCCCTTCATATGAGCCCAGCATGTTAGTAGGCTTTGTTTTGTGTTAAGGTTTACCTTTGTGTAAGACTTCCAGAAATGAACAAATGCTTTTGCTGAGAACTTCACGCCTCTCTGTGAGGTGTCAGCTACCGACTCAAAGCAGCATTAGCCCACATTCCCTCTTGGAGAAGGAATTCCTGACTGTGGTGAAAAAAAGTTAAAACAGAGCAAGAATAATGAAACAGCAAATCAAAAAGCATCATCCAAAGGGGCTATAGCTAATATAACTTCATTTTTTTCGTCTGACAAATGGAGTTCTTAAAAATGACGAGTATTTTGCAGCTTGACTTTGAGTCCATAACTAGAATATTTAGTGTCTGTTCTCAGCAGTGTTTTCTTATATATGGCAGTTGCAGTTCTAGTCTGTGATTTCTAGAATTTTGTGAAGACAAGGAATATGTACCTCAAAACCACCTTTTCTAAATCAGTTTGTTATATACATATGATAGCAATGCACTGTTTGTAAAGTGAACGTTTTTATTCTGCCATAATGAAGAGAAAGTGAAAGGCATAAAAAATGTAGTATTATAGAGAGTGGTCTGCAGCATATCCCCAAGAGATTCACTTTTAGTCCTACTCCCAGAACTTGTTCATATGTCATCTCAAAATTTTGTTAGCTTTCAGTAGACCATTTCCTAAGTGTTTTGAATGTGAAGAGGAAAGACAAGTGTACAAAGCATGCGCGTTCATGTGAAATTGTGTTGATGCCACAGATAACGTGGGAGGTTTTGGTTTGGGGGAGAGAAGCTTGGTTTAATTCAACTTGATTTAGTTTTAAATTGGATAAGATTTTAACTAAAAAAGAAGGCAAAAAAAGGAACAAATAAAAGGTTAAGAGCCTGAAATAATTCTAGGTTTGTAATATCCTGCCAGAACCATAACTGACAAATCCAACAAAAATTAGGAAACAAAATTACTCTGAAAGCCAGGTCTGTCATCTGTGTTTTCTTGATGTGTTTCTCTGTTGTAAATGTGTTTTCTATTTTGTAAGCAAATACATAACTCTTTGCTTTATTTGGATGAAACTTGGTTTTATTTTCCTGCTTGTATTGAAAGTAGACTCAGATGATAGAAATGATGAATATGGCCTTCTAGAAAAGTAAGAAATCCAATTTATCAGTGATTAAAAAAAAACTCTGCGAGGCCTCCATAATCCAAGGCAAGTCTGAGATTGTAGGGAGGTGAGGTTTGTCTTGCCAAACTGTGATTTGTGATAGGAAAGGAGTGTCTTCTAGAGCTGGTGTGTCCACAGTACTGCTCTGCCAAGCATTGGGAAACAATTCTGTGATCGTGTCTCTGTAAACTGCCGGTGCCTGATAACTGAGCTAAGCACAGCAACAAGTTCTGAATTCTTAAAGAAGTTGTGTCTTCAGCAGGAAAGAAAAACAGACAAATTATGCGGAAGAGTGACTAGTGTCTGCTTAGCACTATTGAAGTCCTTTATGTAGTATCAGCTTTGTTAGAGGTGAGGTATTTGGGTTATAGCAACTTCGGGTACAGAGTTTGTAAACTCTGGGCAGAAGAAGAGGGCATGAAGGTGATAGGCAACAGCAGTTGCATACAACAGAATATAGGTAAATGAAGGGCAAAATAGGGGAAGTATGAATGTCTTGCAGAAATCTGTGATATATCTAGAGCTTGGCTAGCCTTTGAAATGAGTTGGGAATGGTTGTTAACTGGAACATCCAGAACTCATTTGGGCCATACACCTCCAAGTGGGATTTTCTGGCATTGACACAAAACAGCCTGTTTTTATCTCTAAGCTCTGTTTTTATTTGCAAAGAAACATTGTTACTTCAATTCAAAACAAGTAATAAAAATAATTAATTCTTATTTTCCAGTCATTTAATTGTGGAGAAATCAGGAAAATATGAAAACTTTAGAAGATGTTTACTGAGAGCATGATATAACAAGACTCAGATGAGATGTGAATCAAAATAACACTTTATTTTCAATACCTCAAGTTCACACAGTGGAGAAGTAACATACTCTGCAAGTTGACTATTCACAGTATTCAATTAATAAAAAAAAATATTGGGATCAAGAGTTACAATTGGTTTATTTCAACGTATGTAGATTAGTACTGCTTGCTTTTAATTGTTTTTTCATTCAATAGAGAGGATATATTTTGTAAAGCAAAATGTTTCTGCTTTGAGCAGCAACCTTTGAATTACATTCCCAGGATTTTTTTATGTGGAAAGTTTCACTTCCAGGAGCACAAAGACTGGATGGAAACATTAGATTTTAAGTGCTGCAGCATTTCTGAAGGTGACACAATGCCACATTAATGAAAGCATATACAATGGAGCTGAAAGTGAATTTAATTTGAATGATGTTCAGTGTTTTTTAAAAATGTAATGACAGCAAAATAACATAACGTACATATGGGGCAAAGGTCTGGATCTGCAAATGCTCACAAAAATAATATTCCATTGAATTTTATTGGCTTTTCCTTCAGTGTACTCCCACTGAACTTCAGCGCACAGTGTATTTCACAGTTAATCCACTTGACTTATCAGATGGTTGGCAAGCTGATCGCCCAAAGGCTTAAACTTCCTCTAAGACAAATTGCCAGTGTTTTGAGGGAACTTTTCTTATTTTTGGCTGGTAAGAGCAACCTCTTCAGGGTTCACTCATTTGTGAAGCAAGGTTAAACGAAGTAGCTGAGGGTGCAGTCTTCACTGTACCTGTGTAAGACACTGGTGTCCTGTGTATATAGCCTGAAGTTCTCAAAGAAGGGTAAGCTTTGTTCAGATGATTTACAATTCTATAGGGAGCTGCTGATGGCAGTAACCTCTATGCCCTCAGATGGTATTGTATTATTTGTGAGTTATGGGTGATTCTGTGTCAGTGCTACGGCAATGCAGAATCCTCTCGCTCCTAAAAGACTCAATTTGGGAGGTGAGTTCTGCTATAACTAATATTTACTATGAAACAGCTCAGTCAGCACATTTCATTAAACTGTAACAAGGGGTTTGAGAGCAGCTGCACTGAGTGAATTTGGGAGTTTGCTGAATTGAGTTGTTTTTCTAGCAAGGTAAATGAACTTTTGAGCATGGCAGATTTCTGCTGTGTGGCAGATGAGAGCTGCACCATGCTGGGATGAGTCCAGGGAGTAATTGTGTCTCAAAGAGGCACAATTCTTTTCCAGTCCCAAGGAGGACTGCTCTGTCCTTTGGGATTTGTTATGGCTTTTGAATGTTGTAGGCATGCCCATGCACGCTCAATTTTGCTTTCTTATTTTTATCAAATTTAATATAGCAGTGGTCAGCTTCCTAAAAGCTTATTAGCTAAATGCCCAAATTATTACACATTAACCAATCTCAATTCCCTGTTTCCCTGTTCTGAACGTGTTTCTCTTGAGGATTTCCCTCAAATCAGTATAATACTTCTGAGATGTAAACTGATTTCATTGATGCAAAAATTTCATCCTGTTTATGTCTTCTTGCCTCCCAGCCAACACTGTGCACAGGGTTTGTGGTGTAGACCAGAAAGGTTGCAATTTCCCAATTGATTTTTCAACCAATACTTTTTCAGCCAATAAGGGCTAAACTATTCCTGTGTTTTCCTCTTTTTTTTCCATGATTCTGCTCTGCTACCAACCCTTCCCACCTGAACACCTGCACTGGACTGAAAAATGAGTGAATTTGCACTTACATCCATGATCGTTTTTGACAGTGCTAATCAGAGTGACAAAAGTATAATAATGAGGTAAATTGAGTTGTTGGCTATGATGGCACTCCCACAGATGTTATCACCTGATCTAGACCCGGAATACAAATTGGTGCTCAGAATTTTACCAACCAAATGTAATTTTATAGCAAAAGCTATATTGCTGCTCTTCTTTTAATGAGCAGTTGCTCCTAACTAGCTTTTAGTAAGGCTGATTTCTTGTGAAGACAGCACACTTTTCTCAAAAAAACTTATGTTTTTGGTACAAAATGGCTTCACTGCCAAGTTGGCAATAATTTCTTTTATTTTAATTGAGGTTTTCTCCTTTGGTATAAAAATACCTTTTTTTTTTTCATTTACACTGTCCAAAAGATTCATCACATGGCACATTTGTGAAGTTTATTAATAATTAGTAAGTAGCACAGTTGGTCACAACTTTAAGTTTCCTCACTTTATTACAGGACATGGAGAAATAACAGTTAATAGAAATACATTCCATTCAGTGTGTGGTATGAGTTGAACAAGGAGATTTCCTTATTTTGTTTATATAGCTTGTGCCTGAACTATTTAGAGCAGAAGACCACTGACCTTCCCGAAATTTGTATCCTTTGTTTCAAACTGAATGTTAAAGAGTTGGAAATCAAAAATGATCGATGGAATAGTGTAAAGTAATTAACCTGAAGCAGAAGGCAAAGAAAAAAATGATACATTTCAGACTTATTAATCCACTTTTTCTTTTCATTAATTTTCATACAAGTGTTGTGATCAGCACTGTATTTTCAGATGTTTCAAAATAGGAAAATATGGCTTAGGCATCACGACATTGTCCTGCATTTATTTTTAATATTAGGATTTTTATATTATTGCACGCATTCTTGGATGTGTGTTCGAAGGAATGGAAATAGATGATTGCAGTTACTGGCACAGAAGTGTAAAGAATTGGTGCCTCTGGACTGTGATTATTCCACAGAGGTTCTCGCAGACAGTTAGGCCCATTGCAAATTAAGAAATTGCAACACTTGCTGTTAATTTGAAGCACTGCATTTGTAACCAGTTCAGCCTATGTAGCTGTGGAGTTTCTGTGGAAACGCTTTAACTCCATCTGCACACGCTGGAGGGACTTCAGCCAAACGTTTCTTGGATGGCTCAGCAGTGCTGCTGGTGCAGGCGGGACATTCGAGGCAAGCCTGGGCTGTGCTTATGATGAGCAGTAAGCTGTTCTGGTTATAGCAACTGAACTAACTGCTGCCTTTTGTCTTGTATGAAAAGAATACATTCTGCCAGTTTGGGTTAAATTTGGTTTTACTTCTCACCTCTTCAATGTCCCCTGCACTGGGATTCGTTGCTTCTCGACTAATAATCTCGTTTGAGATTTGAGTCATTAACTCAGAGTATCAGCAAATCCTCTATAATAATAATGAAAAAGATCATAAACTGAAGGCTTGCTGTCAAGTCAGTGTTCCAGATTCGTGTGCCAAAGTGCATCATGGATGTCGGATATATTTTGGCATTTTTATTTCCTTGAGTTCTGTCACAGTATGGACAGCTGAGTCTTGGTGGTTGTGTTTTATGGCTTTAATCTTCCTCTGTTTTCATCTTCATACTCTGTGTAGTCTTTCTCACGATCCGTCACAACAAGCAAAAAGTTCCAGTCCTGAGGCTAGGATAACAGTTAAGCAGATGCTGCTTTGGTTCAAAATGACAATTCCTTTGAGGCTGTTGGGGGATATTACTGCTGGACAGACTGGATACATCCCCTCTACTCCCATCTCATCATGAGATTAAATTCATTGCCCCTGAAATCAGCCACTAAGTGAGAGGAATTTGCAAATGCCTTGCTACAGTTTCATGAATAGCCAATTTTGCATTTTTTAAATGTTAACAATGCTAATGTGTATTTTAAATTGAGGCTTGGGAGCTCAGTGTAACACTTATATGTCAGCATTGATCCTTTTTTGTAAGGTAAATCATGCAAAGTCCTACAGTTTTAAAGGTGGTGGTATAAATTTATTTGATGGAAAAATGGGCACTTTGTCATCTTTGTCATATTATTGAAAAAAAAATCTGCCATGCAGTTAGGACTTTCTCCATTGCAACTATTTGCACAGTATTTTTTTTTTTTTAATTTATTTTTAGTGTACAAGGAGAAAGAAAGGGAACATTTTGCAGATCCATGAGAGCCAATGCAAAATGAAGATTTGGGCTTTCTGTCAGTTCATTTGCCAAAGCCAGAAGTGCCTTAAAGTACCAGAAAGGACAACCTAGCTTAGAAATAGATGCTACAAGCTGCTTCTGGGAAGAACAGTTCTGCAAATGGGCTGTGGATTGTGGAAGAAGGCAGGCTGTTCTCACCGGTCCTGCTTACTTGCCTATATGGGCTGAGGTGTCATGGTGCAGCACTTGTTCCTTTTCACGTGAATAGAACAGATCAGAGAATTTTACTTATAACTCGTTAGGGCCTCCAACATTTTTTATTTTTTAATATATGCCATTAAGGAAATCTAAAGATTGTTTAATTTCAATTTAATAGCCATAGATGGGCTTTCTCATTTGTGACGCTTATTTTTTCCATGCCTTGTCACTGACATTTAAGACAATCTTTCAGTGTTGCCTCCTGATGCAAGGAAGGGTAGGAGACATTTCTTGTGACTGTTGTATTAAAGATGAAGCAGAGTTACTGACTTTTTCTCTTGGGATAGTATATTACACTGTCTCTCCATTGGCCTCACCACTGGTAACAGTTTTGCCACTGTAGACAGTAATGCTTCATTGACCTGCCACATCACATTTCATTTGAGAGGATGTAGTTTGGTAGAATTTTTGTCAGTTTTAATACTGAGCAATGATCCATGGTATTAAACGAAATTAATTTATTATAAATACTATGTCTGCAGCTCTGACTGTGTGTTATGACACATTCAGAGGATCGTGTCCTCTCATAGAACGCTCGTCTCCAAACTCTATTCATTTCATTTGCCATTTGGAGTATGTGTCTTGAAGCATCTTCAAGCTGTAAGTATACAGCCGCTTAAAAATGGTGGAAAAATCCCTCTAGAGTTTGCATTTCAGCTAGGTAAAATTTTGGGAAAACAATGTATGCAGTTGAGATTAAACATGTAGAAATTGCACACTCAAACATCTTTGTACATATTCCAGACTATCCTTCTGTAGATGCATGAGCTCCTCTCTTAGCAAGTTTTTTGAGTTTGATCCCCTCCACAACAAATAGCTTGCTGGTCTGTAATATTTCCTTTCAGTTGAAATGTTTATTCGAACATGCAGGACTGAAAAACTTTCTATCAAGCCAGTCATAATGGAGCTCTTTTTCCATTTTCCCTTTTCCCAGCTTTTCCTTTTCTTATCATGAATTTGCCTTTGGGACAAGACTTCGCTGTTCTTTTGATCTGGGTGCACAGCTTGAGACCCCCTCCCTCCTGCTGTCCTTGAATGTGCTCCCCAGGCTCAGCCGGGCAGTGCTGTTATGCTTGTGAGGGACAAGGTAATGCATTGCCTGGGTGGGAGCTGACAGCACTCCGAGAAATATGACAGTACCTCTGCCCTTGATCAGGCTTCCCATTTGAAAGTTTTCATTTTGGTAATTACATCCTTCCCAGATAGTAGCCATAGTCATTGATCATACTAATATCATTATAACTGATTCCCGTAAGTCACCTTTTAAAGACACTTTCTATAGTTTCTTTCCCCCTGTATCTTCTTCCTCTGCAGTCACAGGATAAGACTTTTTCTGTCTATCCTTCATCTGATTGATTAGAAATGCCACATGCTTCCTTTACGTATGGCCTGGTAATATACACATCACATTTCTTCCCTCGGGATCTTAATCACAAGTAATGGCCTTTAGCTTTTCTCATTAGCAAAATGGAAAAGCACCATACCCAATCCATTAGAAATGCAGCATTGTAATATGAGCTTATAGAAGAATGGCTGCATGCCAGCGGACATGGAGTGAGTTTACCTTAAAGGATTTTCAGAAAAAAAATATAAAAAGAAGTCACCCTTTCTGTCTGGCAGGCAAATGTTTTGAGCCGTAACTTATCACACCTGTCTGTCAGGCATTTTGCTGTTGCTCCTTAAGTGCTGTTTGGACACCTCAGTCATATAAAAGGCACTTTATGAAGAGCAAATAAGGAAATAGAGGCATTTATATGAACATTAATGTCTTCCCCACTGTTGGTTCTATGTGAGGGTTATCTTCCTCATATTCCATCTCCTATCAGAATTTGAGGTGGGGAAGAAGTTGGAGAGATTATGTTGTGCTTTGTTTTCCTTTTCTTTTTTTTTTTTTTGAATCTTCTGTGAACGCAGCAATGACAACAACTATAACAGCCACCTCCTCTTTCAGCCATTTACCTGAGATTACTGCTATATATTTTTTAGCCTTCCTTGAAACTATTTGTAATCAGTACACTAATAGTGAGGACAAGACTGATTAAGAGTTTTTTTACCAATGAAATGGATTGTTTTTCACTTGGCCTGGACTTTATTAGCCCTAAAACAGGAAGGAAAAAAAAAAAAAAGAAAAAAAAGGAAAACAAAACAAAAAAAAAACAAAAAACAAACAAACAAAAAAAACCCCATACTGTTTAAATTCTTACCCTGGCATTTGTACTTATGTAATTCAGAACAGTAAAAGGTTGTTTAAGCACAGATTTATACAAATTGGTAGTTGTATATAATTTGAATGTATATGAGTTGACTCTGACTCCTTTGGAAAGCCAACACTGAAGGAATTAAAGAAACAACTTTGGAATGCTGCTGTTCTACCAGCACTGAGACACATCTGTTTTATTGGCCCCTTCAAGCATTGTTCGTGTGATTCCAGGGAAAATAAGTACTAAGCACACCCATAAAGCTATATTAAATTATGTGTTATGGTGAAAAGGTGTTTACTTTTTCTTAAAAAAAAAACAAAAAACCTCAGGTTGCCTAGGACTTCAGTTGCTATACAGAGTGGATTCAGAGCTGAAGCATCAAGTGATTGCTTCATTTGTGTCTCATCAGCTGTGCTGATCACATTTTCTCAACAAAATTAAGCATCTCAGTACCAGGAAATGGAAAAACAGTACATGGAAATAGCGTGAAAGACAAGCAGTTCTTAAAGATGATATATATTCTGAAGGGACCTCTTCAAGGCACCTTCAGGGGGGAATTAGTAGTTAGATGACAAAACAAGAAAGTTTAAGATAAAGTGAGATGACTCTGCGTTTTGACTAATCAGGCATTTTTTCCCTTCTTTCAGTTTCCATTTTGTTCTTTTTTAAAAAACTTTTTTGTATTTCTCTCCCCCCCTTCTTCCTTTCTTTGTCATTTGGATGAAACAGTGACAAACTTGAAGAGGTTCTGTATAACTTTTACCTCAAAATAAGTTTAGGAGTTCAACAGTGTAAGTAACTCATTCCATTGCAGACAAGCTCATGACATGGCCATGCAATGTGATTCAGCCCACTTAGCCAGCACCCTGTTAATAGGCAGTGTTTCTGCTTTGATTATGCAGTCCCAGAGCTGATGGTGCAGATGTTTCAGGGATCCTCCCACAACCGTTAATTAGGAGACTTGAGGGCAGCCTCTGTAATACTCTGACACTGTCACAGTGCATCAGTAGAGCATTGACATTAATTTTAAGGGGACATTTATTCCAGGATAATTTCAGAGTTTTGTGGATAACGGGAAAATGAAGACCTCACAAAATGCAGCCACCTTTCACAGCTCTGCCATCTAACGGAGCTAATGACAGTGTAAATATACTTAAAGATTTGAACAGAGAAATTCATAGGCTAACGAGAAACCCTGTTTTGTTCTGCATGATTTTTAAGCATAGTACTTTAGATGTGCTGAAGTTGCCATCAGCCCTTAAAGGTTAAAATTCTGTATTTTTCCCATCCTGAGCAATTGTGACCATGGCTCATACTTTTGACTAAGTTACAGACAGAAGAGAAGCTAGCTGAGTAACATTCAGGATTTCCAGTTTGTGGGAAATTCATTTTACAAAATTTGGTTTCATTCTGATTCATCTTCTAAAACCTCAAAACAGAAAGATTCTCCCACGTACCAGAAATTCCAAGCAAAAATTAAATTTTGGAAACAATGACTCATGGTGTTTGCAACACAAAATATACTCCCCAAGATCCTGAGAGCTGCCAACTGTTATAAACATCCCTCTTGGTTACTGTCCTGCTGCAGCTCAGCTTTCAGGCAGCAGCTGCAGAACACAGCCAGGATTTTGTGTTCCAGAGCAGCCTCACCATGTCTGATGATTTGGGCTGGCTTCCAGATCTCTTGATGAGTTGCCTTACAGGTCTGCTCACTTAGGAAGAGATGAGTCCTAGTAGGCATGTGACTGACAAGTTGGAAAAGACTAGAAGTGTTGCTTTGGGCAGGTAACATGGCGGGATTTCCTGGAAGAAGAAAAGCAGGACACCAACTCAAAGCCTGCTCAGGGACTGCTGGTTCCCAGGTGTGCAGGAGGAGACAAAAATCTTTCAGAGCTTCACTCAAGTTCCAGGTAGAATTGAGCTCCTGGGGCTTGCAGACTCCATGCTAAGCCATCCCAATACTGTGTTGAGCATCTTGGAACACCTGACTGCATGTTTGGCAGGAGATTTGGCTAAACACACCCAGTAGGAGCATGCTTTTGCTTGCGTGCTAAGGTGTGAGGGCCCAGCGTATCCCAGAGAGGACAGGGGATGCATTTCACGCTGCCTAACCCTGGTATTTCATGTCCACCATAAATACACGAAGGCTGGCTTTTAAGGTATCCCTGCTGCCACAATTAGCTGCCAGTGTGAGCCCAAAAGAAAACACACGCTATACTTGCAAGGTATTTTGTATTCATTGGATTGGCAAATTTCTAAATACATAACGCAGACAGCTGTTTTCTATGAAGCTTTGAGATGATTTCTTGGGTTTTTTTTACAGCCAGTGATACCCTTCATTACAATTTTTCAAAATATTTTAGATTGTGGGGATCTTCTAGAAACAAAGTAATACTGTATTTCAACTTCTTTTAAGAATAGCCAAGGTGTAGTTTGATGGTGCAGTGCTATTATCTTACTACTATGCTTCTATCAGGCAATAGTTGAAGAAATTAGTCCTGTTTCCAGGAAACTGGAAAATTAGAAATACTGAATTTTTAATATTAATTAGAAATACTAATACAGGTACCTTTTTTGTGTGTGCTTTTACTATTTTGTTTTCTTTGCTATGGACAATTGATCCCCTCTTAAGCCTAATCTGAAAGAGCAAATGGAAGGTGTGTGTGATTAATGAACAACTATAGTTTAATAAGTCTAAGCAGTTCTCATTTTGTTTTATTAACAGATTCATCCATACTATGTGGATGTTTGCAGACTCCTCTTTAGCTCCTCAAATTCATGAAGATGTAATAGCCTCTGGAAGATACGTTTACCTCTAAAAAGCAATTATTTGTTCATATAAATGGATGTGTTATTAATAATAGCTTAACATGCTCATGTGTTGAGAGTTTCACTGACACGGTTATTTATTTACTTGGGTTGAAAATATAATATGCAGATCAGGCTTCCTTGTTCTTGCTAGCAGCCATTCATCAAGGATTAATTGATGGAATTGCATTCGGATGGAAATTCATAGAGATTTCTAGCCATTGGGGTGTACAGAGAATTTCTGTTTCAGAAGAAGCAGCTATAATTCTGATGCATCACACCTTTATCTTTCAGTATACAGAACGTGAGAAAAAAAAGAATGAATGTGACAGAATCTCTATGATTACTGACCCTGAGTGCCCAAGACTGGTGCAGTATATTTGTTTGTTATGATATAATCACTGTACCCTGTTTTTATATAGGGTGCTGCAGTCAAGACAGTGTAATAAATCATGCTCTAACCCACAGTAGAAAACTTACCCAGAGATCTCATAATGTACATTGACAGAATAGATACATAGAGGGTATTAGGAAAAATTTAAAAATGCTCATTCTCTAGATAAATGGTTAAGAATTGAAAAAATTGAGGAATCATGAACTGAAAGCGCAATACCAGAGTCTTTCTCCTTTTTAAGCACAGGAGTATTCTTACTCTCTTGCAAATGTATTCATCAGACTCATTAGATACTAGTAATTATGCAAAAAAGCAGTTTTTGCATCTTGAGGCTATTCATATGTGCAGTCACATATGGAGAGTCAATATATGCTTCTGTGCAGTCCCCTTAGATCTCTTCTTACAGAAGAGACTGGCACAAGGACGACAAGAATGAAAGTATCACAGAACTAGGTACACTGACAGTGACTACCAGCATTGCTGTCTATCTGAGGCTACGTTCGTTCCATAGCCACATACAGGCTGATAACACACGAACAACTTCCTATAAAGAAATTATCCTAAAAGGAGTTTTACTTGCCTTTAGTGAAAGATATCAAATTGGGAACTTAATTTGCACATTCTGATAGTTTTACTTCCATTTTCTATCATTTCAGACACTAGTGAGATATCTGAATACAATCTGGGATTTTCACTAGCTTTCATTCTAATACCAGCCGTCAGACTCTAAAATCTGCTTAGGATGAATGTGCTGATTTTTGGTTTATCTGCTTCTGTAGACATTCCTGGATTGCTCTTTGCGTTACCTACAGTTTCTGCAAACGTAGTATTTTGTATGCTAGTACACAGCTGTATGCAGTGATCTGACTGTTCTCACATTTGTTTACTCTAAATAGTTTTTATCTGATTAATCCTGATTACTCTGCTTTAGTAGCAGGCCTGAATTCAGAAATAAAAGAAAAGACCATTAACTGTGGGGGGTTTAGCTTATCTGCTCTTTTCTTCAATACCTTTGCATTACTCTGATTTCCAAAGGTAGGGATTTGTGAAGGATACTTAGAACTCCTGAAGAGAAAAGGAGATTAGTTTGTAAATATAGTTCTTGAAGTTATTATTCTCTCTACCTTCATTTAACTTGCTCCGAGAATTAGGTAACATCTCATTAGGAAGGTTGAAAGCGAAGTGATAGCCAGTGTTCCTAAATACATTCGTATTACTGAGCAGCAGGGAAGGAAGGTTAAATCTTGTAAAGATTTTTATTCTCTGCCTGAACAATGAGCGCAGTGGCCCAGTGATGAGATTCTGTTGAATGACAGTGCTATTCTTGATAGGACTTTGGTAATTGTGTGGTAAAATAGCATTAAATTTTAGGCCAGGCTTATAATTATTAGCAAAAATATTGTAATATATGCAAAATCTCCATAGCTTTTATTCTCATACTCTTTAATTGGGAAAAAACTAAGATTAATAACAGCCATTGAATAATTACAGAATTGAGCTGGAAGATGAGAATGCTTCTGGGTAGCAAAAAATATTTGAAGTTTAAAGTAAAAACCGTGGCTGCTGGATATTGTATTTCATTGAGCCGCTATCAGCACTGATGAAGTAGATGGTCTTTTTCCTGAGTTTCTGCATCTCCCTGCTGGACTGTGGGATAAGAGGACACAGCAGGACAGTGTTCTTTTCTGCTGGAGAAGAGGGTATTTTCAAATGAGAAGGTGGAACCAGGGACAAAAAAAATACAGCTGTTTTATTCTATGTTTCATTAAAGTTATAACCACCTCCCAGGGATCTGTGAGAGATGCAGTTTTTCTTTGCAGGGAAAGAGATTTAAAAGTGAGAGGGCAGGTTTCCTTCATGAGGAAAAAAATAAAAAATAAAAGTGGTAAAAATAAATCCAGCCAACAGTCTCATTTTCTTCAGTTTTCCAGCAATGCAAATGTTTTCACATAATTCTGTTAGTGATGCAGTGTCTAGACTTCTCAGATGGTTTAAAAAAATAAAATAAAAAAACACATACAAACAAATCCTGGCAGTAATTCTCAGAATCCTAAAAGCTAAATCATTATCACTGTACTGTAGCCCATGCAGTGATATGGAACCACAAATAATCACCAAAAACCGGTTTCTGGAATCCCTGCTCATTTCAGACACGTGGGTTAGCATTTACTCACATAAGAAGACCCATTTAATCTCTCCACAGCAGGCTGCTGTGGGGGCAAATGCTCAACAGCAGAAACTGGTATAGGGATTCTGCAGTTTGTCTCTAACCTTGGCTAAAAAGGCTCTGTGCCTTTTCAGGAGCACACGGGTCAATGAAATCAGGAAAGCAATTTTTGATTCTTGAGATAGATAGATAGACGTTTCTAGAAAAACAAAGCAAACAGCAGAAAGCAGCATTTTCACGTGGATTTCGTGAAGCCTTTTCTTCTACGCTTATTACTTGCTCGTTTCTCCTTGTGCTTAATAAGCATATTAATCCTGAGTAAGCATTGCTCTCAGTTTCAGAATCTACTACAAACTTGCACGTTAATGTCGCATTTTGTGAATTCTGATTTTCTTTGTTCCAGGAGACATGTTTAGCGTTGATCAGTTTATCCACTGTTGCCACTCTGTAATATCTCACAATACTCACAGTGGTCAAGAGAGTTAGCATACAATTAGTAGCCTTCTTGCAATCACAGCTGTGCTATTTCACAGGCAACTAGGCTTACACACAGAGTTGTACTTTAGAGTGGTTTCTTATGTTACTGCTAAAGGTGACCTTCAGAATTTAAACTGTGCGTCTCCAAATTCTTCTGGGGGTATAAATGAAGTCTTGCAATAGTCCCTTACTTTTTCAGGCACCGTTGCAGTTGAAGCTCGGCAATTAATGGCTAGCATAAGAACCATTTGCAGTGTATCTCACTTGCTAGCATTTATCAGACTCTTTGCTAGCTTGGGCCCAAGAAAGGCTGGCTGTGACAAAGTGGGCACTATCTGCACCTAACTCTTGATATAAATTGCAAATTCCCTGCATGTCACTCAATTCCACCTTTGATGGGAGAAACCGTTGTCCTTCCTCAGTATGCTCCCTTGCTCTGCCGGGTGCAGGTAACTGCTTAATCCTTGTTTTTTCTTCTCTTTTGCTACCTTTATGTGTTCAGTGTTTTCTGCAGGCTCAAAAAGCCTTGCTGGAGCCAGGCAGGGATACCACACTCTTTTCAGATCAGTAAGAACTGATGTTGCCCTCTGAATTAATAATGATCCTTCCCACAATTTCATTTTGTCCTTTCATCCCGCCTCATCTGTTACCTCTCTTCGTTTAACTCCTTGTGGTTGTGCAGTTTAATAGCTAAAAGGAGAACTGTATCACTGCCTTCTTATTTTCTACCTATGTATTTTTTCACACAAGGAATTTCAAGGAGGTAAAAACAAAAATCTCATTAGAACAAGGTGTGAGCAGAATTTCTGCTGTAGCATATGGGCTAAACTGGTGCCCTGATAAGTGCGATCTGAGTGAAGCAGTGAGGTACTGCAAAGCATCACTGCACTATAATACTGTGCATCTTCAGTGCAGAGAACGTGGGCTATATGGGAACTACTGAGTCACGGCCTGAACCACTGATTGATCACCTGGAAAAAGGTCTGAGTCAGCCATGGGAGCACAGGTGAAGGCGATTCAGCTGTGTGACCCTCCTAGACCCCATTTAAGGGCTGACTGCCCCACAGGAAGGGTCTTTTTCTGGAGATCCCTTCTCTGTGGGGTCTCTTCTGTGAACCTAGATCTTCAGATACAGGTGAGTTTTCCTTCCCTGTTTGTTTCTTTTCCCATTTTCATCACGATAATCTTTCAACTGTAACAATGGGCTCTGTATTCTCTGTGAAGAGACTGTTTATAAACAAACTAAGTAAATTATCAGTAATGCTCCCTTTTTTTCTTTTTTTGTAGTAGAGATTGTCAGCTTTTAAAGAATCAAAATGCCAAACAAGCTTCCCTGTGCTCTCCAGATACATCGTCTATGGCTGTAGAGTCACTATGCGTTTTACTGTTAGGAAGGATCAGCTTCTCCTTTTAGACCCACAAAGCCTGTATGGTTGAGGAAGAATGAACATTTTCTTTTTCTTTGTGTATACTTTGTTGAACGACTGTTCCCATTTTTGCTTAAGAATTTTTAATCCTGGTGGAAAGGTGTGACAAAGGAATAATGGGCTTGGATTTTTCATATTCTCTTATTTCAGTGCTTTCAATGCTAATGGAATTAACTGGGTTACTGGTAAGCTGATCATGTGTGATATGCTGTCTCTCTTTAACACGTACATGTGGTGAAAGAACTTAAGCAACGTTTATGGAGTTAATAGGTTCATGAAGATAAATCTCAGTGACAGTTTTGTGACAGAGATGTCTTCTTTCTTGCCATTTGTCTACATCCAGGTTATGCTCATTTCTTGAGGTAGGTGGGAAGCCATATGATCTAGGGGATGTCCATAAGGCTGGATTTTCATCCTGTGTGGTACTGATGCTAGACATCAATTGTACAACTTTCCTTCTGAATCTCACCAGTTTTTGGAGTCATTTTTCCATCTCCCAACATCTTCCAGCAGAAGTCACTCCAACCCATCTAGAGCATCGTGTTTTACAGAATAGCTAGGTAAAGTGACAAGGGGACCCAGGGAGAGAGACAGACTCCAGGGGGCTCAGTCTGTGCTGAGTGCGGAAGCAACTGAAATGCAGTTTTCAGGAAACTTTGTAGTCCTGTTTTATGGTGACTTTTCAACTACCTGTGAAGCATGAATATTCACCAAGAGAAATTCATCTCTTGCATTAGCCAAAGCTATTAATGTATTAATTAGAGTCCACTGATACTGTACCTCAGCACTCGGTAATCTTTAAGGTATTCAAGCTGTGAGATAAAGGATTGGGATTATATTGCTCATAAACAGAATAAATGCATGTGAATTTGATTGAGCTAATGTGAGTTTTAACAAAAATGAATCTCTCTTCCTCTTTCATTATACTTTAAGTAAACAGACTAGCTTAGAGCTTCTCAGTGTTAAGCTTCCCTTGGTGAAAATAGATCCACCAGGGCAGGCGCTCCTGAATTGATGTGATCTCATTTGGGATTCCCTCTGTACCTAAGCAGAGTTTAAATACTTAAGACCAATTATGTATCTCTAAGAATTAAGCCCCAGTTGTCCTTTGTAGTTCTGTGAAGTCTTTTACAAAAGCCTTGATGGATCCTTATGCGAGAGTATGGGGAAACAGAGAATCAGTTGCAAGACTGCTAACAAGTTTAACTGTTGCCCCGGATACTTCTTTCTGAAATGAGGGAGGTGTTTTTTAACTCATAAAGGTAATTACGTTAAGAATATTTTGAAATTATTCACACAAATTATTCACACAAATATTCAATTTGTGTGAAGGACACAATGTGTGTACCTGTAATACGGATCAGTCTTCTGCTGTGGTCAAGGGCCAGTTGCTAAGCAGCAGAACACCTCTGCTGGATTAAGCTTTGACTAACTTTTACCAGGATCAAATTATATGCCAAAAAAATTATTCCTTTTATGCCATTGGTGCAACTAATTTTGCCCATATAACTTGTTTTAATTGCAGAACTACAAGGGATTTAATCAAAAGGTTGAACCACCACTACAGTGAACATTAATACAAGCGGAATGTGTCATATACAGGGAGAAGTCACGTTCCTGCAGTTCCTCATAGAGTCTGGCAGAACTGGAATGTTCCTTTCCTTTGCACTACCAAGAACAGTGCTCTGAGAGCCAGCAAAGACATCAAGTAATTCCTGGACAGTTTCAGTTGTTGTACTGCATAACTCAATGTCAGAGGATTTTGTAAAAAAAGGGAGAGGCCTAAATTAAAAGTCAGGCGAATAACTCGAGATCTGTGCATTGAAACTTGTATATGATTATGTGCAAGATAAGGGAAAGGCAAATAACTGCACCTCTTGAGCCTTGCATTGATTTGCTGGGTTCAGGGAAGAACTCTGAGGAAGTTTAAGATGAATAAGGCCGATTTAGTCTTTACATTAATACTTGTTATTAAAATATTTATAAGTTCGAGTGAAGCTAGGCTACACAGGTATTTAAAGTGCTTGTAGGTCTTTGCGAAACTGTAAGAGTGCTTCAGGTTATTCTTAAATATTGACACATTTATAACAATACGGCAGAGCAGATGTAATCCCAGCATTACAAAGCAGAATGAAGCGGCTCTGAAACACCTTGCTGTAGTTCCTTAAGGCAGGATAATAACCCAACTGCACTGAGTACAATAGAGATCATTGGCCTAATATCTTTGATGGGTTGGCGTTCATAAAAAGAAGTATGGAATTAGATTCTCATTCTGAAAAAGAAGAAAAAGGAGCTGCAGAAAATCATGGCCTGATACAGACACACATGCACTGGGGAAATTCCTGCCCCTCTGCCTGAAGGGAAGGAAAATGCTGTAAATTTGTATTCACAAATATTGTAATGATTTTCAACACAACAACATGCTACTTATACTGCAAGTGTGCATTTTATGTCACCTATATTTCTCATTGCTTTTTCCATCAGAAACCAATTTCATTTAAATGCTTGTTTTTCTTTTTATTCAAATGAAGATTGGAGAATTGAGCTCTTAGACTCCCAATTTTCCATTCTCCAGCACTGCTGCAGAGTCTGTACCCTGCTTTGTAATTTTATAATGCGTGTTTGTGACAGGCATATCAAACCAGACAGTTAGTTTAGAATTGAGGTGAGTTCTTTAAATGCAAATTTTACTATAAACAGCAGAATAAAATCCTTCAAACACTTCCCAAGCCTGCCAGGAAGCAAAGCTATATTTAACTCATTTTGAAATTCATCAAATGCATTCTGGGCTGATTCAGATCTTCAATGTGTCTTTGAAGATAACATGTAGTGGAAGTGTCATACAGTCCATTGTGTGATTGGGCACATCCTGAGATTCTTGTCAGTGAAGACATGCAGTTGGGACTGGATTGTAGAAAGAAAAGTACGTATGGATCTGATAACTTAATATTGATACTTTATTTGAAAACTTGAACAATCTGTTGCATTCGGTTCAAGAGCTTTTTAAGAACTGTGCAAAGAGATTAGTGCTGTACCTGTGGCAAAATCCATATGCACTTACAAATTAGAAAAAAAAAAAGACTCTTTTGTAATACTTGGAGATAAAATGTTTTAAAGAAGTTCAATACCATGTGTTGCTGTAATAACAATTGGGAGCAGCTTCAAAATCTGTTCAAGAGATCTTTGGATATTAAAAATGATCCATAAGATTCTGGTTAAGACTACTGTGTACAAAAGCAGGTGCTCCCAAACATGTCTTCCTATCCTGGATCACAAACAACTGTAAACTGGATGATAGGGCTTATTATGGGCAGCAATAAATCTGTCAAATTTCATGCTTTGTATTTTGTAAGATAGGGAAAATAAGATTCCAAAAGATTGTTTAGACTCTTTGTCTCTGTAAATACGATATATATTGTGTGTATATATGTTATCATGCCTCTTTACTGTTTTGTTTATAAAAACAAATAAGAGTCCCAATTTGAAAAAGTACATGAAAAAGTAATGCAATCTGAATATATCAGCAAGGTATTGAATACAGTATTGCTTGTACTCCAGTATGACCTGACTTTGAAGTTCAAGATCATGATTTTTAATCATAAAAGCTAGAAGGTAATCTTACAGTTCATTAAAATCCTCAATCAAAACAAGACTATACATGAATCAGCAAATTCTATACAGAAAGTAGAAACAGTGTCACGCTTCCAATATGATTATTTTTGTGACTATAGTTTTCTAATGTCAATTTGTCTTTGGTTTGTTCTAGTACATGACTGCTGCTGCACCTATGCAAGGGACCTACATTCCCCAGTACACTCCTGTGCCTCCAACAGCTGTCCCTATTGAAGTAAGTTTACCTCCATCCCTGAAAGCAGCGTGAGGGGTAACACAACTCTTACATCTATGATTCCTCATTGTACTTGCTGTTTGAGAGGGGCCTAAAATCACTTTATGGAATGGTACATCTTCCAGCTTTTTTAAAATTAAGATTTCATGTTCTTTTTCTTGACTTTATTTTCCCTTTTAATTTACTTATTACTTGCAGGGTTCTTGTTTTTCTTTGTTTTGCTGTACAGCAGGACATGGAATAAAACATCAGTGATTATGACTGTCTTTTTTCTCTCTATACTTGGGAGGGGAGATGGGAAGCGATAGGAAAACAATCCCAGCAGGCAGACCACAAATGCAAAAGAGATTGCAAGAAAAGAAGATTGCAAGAGGGTTTTGATGTGGTCCTTAACAAGTATAGGTAATTGCTGAAATATTTAGCCACCAGAAAAAGTGATTGAGCAATGGAAACCTTCCTCTTGTATATACAGACGTGGAGGATGCTGCACTGACTGAGTGCTTTTTCATCCTTGAGGAAGGATTCGCTCCCTCCCTCCTTGGGGCTGAGTCATGCTGATGACAGTCTAATGAGTAAGTATTTACTCAACCCTGTAGACCACAAGCTGCTGGGAGAATCAGGTCGGCCTCCACTTCTGTGCAGCATTATAAGGGCCACCAAGCACAGTGAGAGGAGGGTGTCTTGTCATCCTCTTCAATGCTGCTTTTTGGTGCTACTCCTTTTTATTAATAACTTCTTCCCTTCTGTAGGGTAATATGAGGTGTTCCAGGGTCTCCATACTTCTGTCTTGAGCTGTATGGACTTTCTGAGTTCGTGCTGTTCCTGCTCTGTGCTTTGAAGTTGCTGTGTTAGTGATGCTTTTGGTGTAGCTCCACCAGCAGTTACGTGAACTCATGTTTTTTTCCCAGTTCTCTGCAATTATTGAAATTTCTAAATGAGAGCCCTCAGAAAAGGCTTCTTTTTTGTCACGCTGTGCCGGTCAAATCTTCGAGGTTTTTTTTGTTTCTTTTTTTTTTTTTTTTTTTTTGCTTGAAGATAATACTCCCCTAAGCCTTGTTTGGTTGCAAATGGGGCATGAGTACCTCTTTTAGTAGCTATTCTTAGGTATTAAATGAGGCACAAATGAGGTTCAAATCCAAATCAAAAGGAGATAGTGGAGTGGAGACCAGTGGCTCATCCATCAGTACTGACCAGTGCTAATAAGAGAATAATTCTTCCTGAGCTCTTCTCACCATCACCTATTGTTATATTCATGCCCAATGAAGTAACATGATATAGTAATCAAATATTATCTGAATATATAGTCAGTCTTGATCTGATCTAGTGATGCTTATTACTGCTATTGTTTATTTGTATATGGTCTCTGCCCCAGAGAGCTTACATTCTCAAGATGGACAACAGCAGAATCGTAAAGACAAGCAAGTACACAGGAAAAAAATAATGCAGTCTCAACAGACATGAAGAATTTCTGAGAAATGGAGAAATGAAACTTAAATTTTTTTCACACATAATATGAAATAAACTACCTCTTGTTTACATAGGACTCAAATGAAAACAAATCAAGTGGTTTGTGCTCCCTCTTCTGGCTCTGTTGTATGTGATACAGTAATAAAGTTTGTTCCCTGGAGAGAGCTGATAGTGCTATTTTTGTGCCCAATGCATCAAATGTGAGAGTAAAGGCAAGAAAATAGGTTGCTTTGAAAGCATGCAGAATTGTTAGAATTAATAGTATTATTCAGACTGTCCAAATAGTTAAGAAATAGAACATAAAGTTAAATCCATGCACACCAACTTTTGTGTATCTAATCACTTTTTTCAAATTTACAATTGAAACAAAACCTTACTGGAACTTTGGCTTAAGTAGTAAAATCTTTAGAGTGGGGTAAACTTATCCTTGAAAAAGAACATGCATAAATGCACTGTGTACAGTAGTACAGTGTTTTTCTAAGGCAGCTGGACTTCTGTTGGACCTGTAATAGATTGGAAGGTGGTGGACCTAATTTCTGCCTTTTATCACATTGCAATTCAAGGGAAATGAGAGTGGTTTCACTGTGAAGTTGGGCTAAGTACATGAACATCAGAGAGCCTTACATTCATTATAAGAAAGACAAAAAGTGAAATCCACATTTCACTGAAGTCAGCAGAATTCTTGTCTTTCAATAAACAGAGAAATGTTCCTAAATGCATAGGTGTTTCCCAATTCAGCTTGTGAGGGCGAAGTACTGGAGAGGTTGGTACACTAAGGAAAATTCTCACTGCTGGATTATCTCTTTGTGAGCTAATTGAGTTTGTTGTGTTAGCATCTGGTTCTGCTTTTCCAAACTCTCTTAACCGTACAGTGCTCCAAGGGAAATACAGGAATGGCGATCTGGTACTGAGTTCCTTTATGTAATCAACTGAAGTGAGTAAAAACAGTAACCTTTTATGTTCTTATTTGACTCCTTAGGGTGTTGTTGCTGATACTTCTCCACAAACAGTAGCATCTTCATCACAGGAAGCCAGTGGTCAACAGCAACAGATGACAGTGGAAACATCCAGTGAACATGCACCTGCATATTCTTACCAACAGTCTAAGTAAGCATACGTTTTTTAGCTGAAAGTTTTTCTCTCTTCAAAATAGTAGGACAAATCTGCTTCCTATTTCAGCAATACAAATTCAGCAGATGCTTCATTGAGTTCAAGTGAGTTCTCCATACATAGTAGTGTATGTGGAACACTGCTGCATACTGTACTATGCAGTACTGATGTAGCATTAGCAAATTGTCCTTGAGTTTGTGCCTGCCGAACCACACTCTTTGGCTGTTCTCTGCTTATTGTGAATTTGGAAGGATCTCAACAACTGTATTAACAACCATCATGCTGGGCTAAACCAGAATGTGGCATCAGAGTTTATACAGAGAGCTTAGATTTTGCAATGGTGAAATTATTATGGTACACACGTAAAAGTTTGTTTCTGAAAATGTGGTTAGTAAAGCAGTGTAAATTGCCCCAAGGTGGTATTTTTGAGAATGCAAAACTAGTGCCATGCAGACACCAAGTGGGCAGAAGCTGGAAACACAAGGGAAGCGAACATGATGAGGAGAAGACTGTTCTGTCTTTCTCCTATCTTCTGCTCGCTTTATTTGCTTCCTATGGAATACCTTGGAAAGCTTAAGATCTACACACTGGCTATGCTTTGAACACTTTCAACTTCAGAGTAATCCTCAGGCATCTTTCCTTTTGCCATAATAGAACTGATCTTCAAAGAGATGAGGTTGCTTAGTCAAGAACTTAATCACACATACATTCTAGGAATTTGGAAGGGCTGTAGGAATTCTGATGTGCTCCAAATGCTATCACTTATTAATACATGTACATTAAACGTCGCTTTACTGTAAAAAGAGGAATTAATTTTTATCTTGAAGAAAGTAGACAAAAAGACAAGAAAATCATGTGATATGTCAGTTAATGCATCATGACATAGTACTTAGAGGACTATGAGTGCTGAGAGGCATATGCTATGATATAGAAGCGATTAGAATTACACCAATCTGTCAGTTGCTTTACTTCATTTATGACCTCTGGAAATGGAAGATACATTTATTTCCCTAATACATGAATGAGAAATGTGTCAAATCATACAATGGCCCTTTTTGACTGCCATGAAACATAAGCTGTCACTATTTCATATGTCATTGCTGTATTTGCTCATATGTACATATCACAAAAGTAGTTGATCACAAGGTTTACGTTGGTGCATCTGGTGCTATATTTTGGAGACACAGTCTATGTATGTGTACCTCCTCTGACATAAGCTTCTCTAGTACCTGTAAATAAGTGATGGCAAAATACTAACAGAACATAGTAGTCTAGTCAAAGAGATAAATGAATGTGACAGTGACATCCTGTTCACTGGTTTTGATGACTGTGTTCTGAAGGGATTATGATCTGACCATTCCCATTTTCCACTTCCCTTTCATTCAAGTCTCCTAAGGTAAATGTGATCAGCTGCTTCTGGCATTTTTCCTACACAGAAGAAAGCTACACTGCAATTCTTTATTGAAATGAGTGCTGTATTGGTGCTCAAGAGGTGAATTCTCACTTCCCCTGAGAATGAGATCCCTCATCTTTCCTTGTCAGCTACAGCCTTGTTGCAGTTCTAATGGCACAAACATTTGTATTCAGAAGAATTTCTTTTTTAATCATGCCGGCTGATCCACTACAGATTTATTATGATTATTTTCACTTTTTTTATCTGCAATGTGCCTTATATTTGTGTCTGCTAGTTATGGGCAGAAATGCAAAATGGGGGAAGCTGTAAAAAGAATCAAAAAGGTACAAAATCTGTCTTAAAAAAAAAAAATTCCTGGCAGAGTATTTCAATAATCTTTAATGCACAAAATTTCTTTTTGTTTTTGCAACTAAAATAAAATATTACTAATTTTCTCTTTGAAGGGCACATTTATTAATAGCAAACATCATACCTAGTGTACAACAGCTGTTTGCAAAGCAGTGGAGAAGAAGTAATTAACTTGACCAGATAATGGTTTTGTCATATATATGCAAAGACAAAGGCAGACACTAAAAAAGTGGTTTCACAGGAGCTGATCAGTTAGCAGAAACAGTATGTTTCATTATTTTTATTTTCTTTGCAACTATCATAACACTGCAGGCAACAAAAGAGGGAAAATACAGGATCCTGTAATATCTCTGTGTGCAAAAAATGAACCAAAGATAAATTTTAAGATCCGCTCTTCTCATCAGTGTATTCACTGTTTCATTTAATATTCTGGATACTCAATTAGAGCATCCCGGGGATATTCAGAAATGATAACTTCATGTCAAAAACCTGACTTCTAGAAGTGGAGCAATATAGGAGAAGCAGCCCTCTGTTTTTGAGCAGAGAACTCAACTCTGTGAGGAAATCACCTTAATTATTTTAGACCCACAGTGCCTCTTTTCCTCATAAATCTTTAATTTTCCACATAAAAGAGTGTGAAATCTATGAAGTGGCTTTAAATGGAGATCCTTCCCCCTGGAAATTGTACTCTCTTACTCCTAAACAAAACTGTCTGCTGCACAAAGCACTCTGATTTTAAATGTGGGGAGAATACAGTTTATGGGGCCTTTTGTGGGCAAGCTCTATGCCAGGTTACATTAGAGAATGTGCTGTGACCCTTTGATGCAGTCAGCCTTTTGGGCATATGGTGTCCATCCTACTCAGAAGGGTAGTAAAATCATAGGAGTCAAGCAAAGTTAAACTTAGAGGAC
Source organism: Chrysolophus pictus (assembly GCA_037305975.1). Taxonomy (NCBI): domain Eukaryota; kingdom Metazoa; phylum Chordata; class Aves; order Galliformes; family Phasianidae; genus Chrysolophus; species Chrysolophus pictus. Next base: position 39,161,580 of record JAYKPI010000006.1, read on the forward strand.
TGCTTCAGAAGCCCTAAGAAAATATTTAATCCATTTTTTTTCCATATAAATCTGTTGTTACATTCAAAATGCTAATTTTAAGTCTTCATGCAATGAAAATGTTCTTTGGCAAATTTGATGTTTAAAATCAATGTTCATTTTATGTTTACCATCCTGGAGAAGTCGTTGCTCTATGGCAAATGTTAGGTCATGAGCGTTCTTCACAATTTAACTCCTTATAATAATGTAATTATTTTAGAACGAAGCAAGGCAAATGCCTTACTGTTGGCAAAGGTAAAGGTGCTAGCTTGCCTTGTGTTGAACTTGAAATTGAAAAAGGATTATTTCCATACAAGTTTTGGGGACTGTAGGAGATCCAGTAGCTAGCTCTTACTGATAGCTCACTGATACATTTAACAATGTTTATAAGTAGGATCTCCATCTCCCTAAGGATCTCATATTGTCTTGCCAGTATAAGTTTTGTTAGATGTATCATTAAATGTTGTGAAACCTCAAAAACACAAAATGAGTGCTATCTTCCTAACAAAAAAAATTTTGATTGTCTAACTTGTTCTTTGTGCTAAATTCAGAAACGCATGATGCCATACATTCCAAAAAATTGAGTTTTTCTAATTAATATCATCTCAAATGTTTCTTAGTTAGCCATAACTAGCTCATTAAGTAGGCTGTTTCATAGTCTAACTGTTCTTGCCATCGGAAGATGTGTTCTTGTTAGTAAATTGGATGTATCCTTTTGTTGTAATTTTATCCTTTATCATTAGTATCCAAAACAAATAGTGCCACTCAATATTATGAAAATATCCACTCTCTTATTGTATTACTCTTGAAATATTTACACAGTGCTAAGCCACACATTCATCTCATTTCAGTGAAGTTAAACTGCCCATTAAGCATAGCATTAACAGAAGTAAAGTCGTCTGCTTAGGATGTGTTAACATCCCCAAAGCAGGAGTTCCCTACTTCTGCCTGGCTATTTTCAGCCTAGTGTCGGTATCATATTTAAACAGCTGCAAAGTTAGTTTAGCTTGGATAACTTTTAAAGAGAATTGGGTGGAAAAAAAGGAGAGGAGCCTATTTCAAAGTTGTTTTGACTTAATGACCACTTTAATTCAATTGTTTTTACAGACAATAAACAGGACTGAAGAATGTCGGTCTGAAATCATTGCCTTGAATGGAGAAACTTCACTGAACAAGAAGTTGGCTTCCAGTTTGCACAGGCGTCAAATGAATGCTTTCTTTTTTTTTCTACCTTTCCCAACGAAAACAAAACAGTGTTTTTATGTGCTGTGCAAATGGTTCCGTCATGTAGTCTGACAATTTTATTTTTTGCTATTTTTTTTTTGTTGTTGTTAACTAAAGAAAAAACCCAAAGGAAAAACGCTGGGTTGACATTTCATCTGGACAAACATCTGAATTCAGAATTTACCTGGAGGTGTAGCTAGATTATTTTTTTTTAACAGAAAAACTGATGATGTCAAGAGGGAGCAAGTTGAGATGAAAACCAATTGTCTTCCTCAAAAATTAAGCTACTCTTTTTCTCTCATTTTATTTTTCTTCTTGTTTTAAATCTAGAGTGGTTTTTTGTTTTTTGGTTCTTTTGTTTTATTTTTGTTTTTGTTTTTTTAAAGAAATGTTTAGGTAAGGTTTATCTTGAATCTTAATTGCCTTAATTTTAAGGACGTCAAAGGCTCTCAAGGCAAGCTGTCAACGTCTTGTTAGAAAACCCGAGAATGAATTGAAACTGCTCACACCGGTGCTGGTGCAGAAGAAGTTTAATAGACTGAGTTTTTGGGGTGAACAAAAAATAAACTGTACAGTTTAAAAGAAAATGATTTTCTTCTTTTGAAGAAAAGTTGATGATAAAGGAACTGTGGCAACTGAAAGGATTGGAAAAATGCTGGGACTTTTATGAACTTTGTCTTAAGTGTTGACAGAAAAAAAAATCTAGAAGGCTAAAGCATTTTACAGTAAAGTTATTGAATTGAGAAAAAAACTTGCTGCATTATAGAGAATGCAGAGGGTTTTTCTTGCAGAATGCAGATTTTTTTATTTACAAAGCGTGATCGCTAGCGAAAGCATTAGTGCTTTTTATCTGCAGTCTTTTTTATGAGCTTTAAGAAGTTTTTAGTCTGCTTTGCTTGTCACATTGCAAAAACCTAGCTTAAGAGCATTAAAAAAAAAACTTAAGTAGATAGGAGCTTATGGTCAAAAAAGTGCAAAAAAAGCAATAGATAGAAGAAATTGTTGACAATTTCTGTAGTCTTTCCTAGTTGTGAACAAATGCAGCCTATGGATGGCCTATTTTATACCAAAGATGAAGTGACACCCTAACGCAGTCCAGAAGATAGAGGTTTTTTTTTTTTTCTTTTTTTTATCTTTATTTGACCTACATGGCCGGACCAGTTCTTACTTTCTTGTTTGTTTAAACTATCTTCCACTGGTGTTTTCATACTGCATATGATTTTAGTGGAAATTTCAGAATAGTTGGTATTTTCGGTTTGTTGATGGTGTGCTTTGGAGAACATCGCAAAGCAAGTGGAGTGAGTTACCAACTAATCTGTCCAGGTGGGCTTTAATTTTGATGAGTTTTTCTGTTAAATTGCCTGATCTTTGGTATTTCTACTGAAACAACAGTCTTCCTTCTGAATTCCAACACACCACAAATTCATTTCTTCACCTCAGTCTTCGTCATCGTCCAGCATGCATAGCCACCTTAATTCTGTGTTCATTTTTCAGTGATGCATTTGAATTGCCAGTTAGATGCAACAGAAAGCAAACTTGATCTTTGTTCTCATTTTAGCTCTCCCATGCAAGCAAAAATGTTGAAAATGACTTATGCTAGTGTTGTCATCCAGGCAGGAAGTTAATTATTCTTCTCTGCTATGATTTCTGTTGTCTTAATATGTTGGCTGACAATCACTAATTAGTATGATTAGGCAGAAAAGACACTAACTAAATTGAATCCACTGAAACCTGTTTTAAGAATGACATTATTTTCCATAGAGAAGTTTGGATTATGGCCCTTGGTTTTTCCAAGCAACCAAAAAAAGTGGTAAGCAAGTCAGAAGAGGATTTTTTCCTTAAGGAGGCAGAAGAGAAGCAGCAGTTAAAATATATACGTACATACACATGTATCTTTAAGTAGAAATTAAACCAAACATTTTTAAACTTCTCTCCATCCAGAAGAGAGGGGAAGCTTCATCACATTTATTGTGGTGCATTAGAGACAGGGTATCCATTAAAAATAATTAAATTAAAACGTAGATATTGGATCAGTCTGATTCAGCCACACAATTCTGAAAAGAGATCTGTTTCCCTAACCTGACTTTTAGGGGAAAAAGTACACAGTTATTTTTTTAAATTGATAAAACGAGATCATATTTTTTAATGTAGTATGGGGGGGAGGGGGTTTCCCAAGTAAATGGCTGCTAGATATGCAACATATAAAAGAGAGGAATGGGAGTTCATGTGGTTCTTCATCATAGGAAGAAGGCCTGATTTTCAGAAGTGGTATAACTTATGCTTTCTCCAGAGTAGCTGTGATATTCAGCACTTCTGAAAACCAGATGATGCCAAAGCAAAAGAACAATACCCACAACCTGTTTTTAATTCAGAAGAAAAAAAAAAAAGAAAGCATATACATATAAAGACACTCAATCATCTCTTTCTATTCCACATGCTGTCGCATTACTTGTTGCTTTTTGAAAGTGGCACTTGAATTTTGGCCTTGGAAAAAGGTTCCCTCTTTATTTGGAGGGCGTATGGGGGAGAAATCAATCTAGCCTTATTTTCTTCCTTTCTACACGTACTCTCTTTCTGTCTCTGAATTCTTTGTACAAATAGAGATAACCCCAGGCACAATTCAGTTCAATATGAAATAAACATATTTGTTTCTGTGTTAGTTCTAATGTGACATACAAAAAGTCTCATTTACTATCAACAATGAGGCTACAAGGTAGCTACCATGTGGCTGATGAATATGCTGAGGTACCTTCTTATTTCTATTCAGAACTCTGCTGCTTTATTTATACATTCAGAAACATTTTTGTTATTTTTTTCAGCAAACAAATTTAAGCAATCTCAGTGTTTTTTATTAAGCCAGGCAGGCAACACGGTATAACGATGCCTGTCACTTTAAAGTGTTTCAAGTGCATTCTGTGTTAGAATTGTTCCTTTTTTTTCCATGCTGCAGTGTTTATTAGTGTTTGAAATCAAAAGAAATAAAGCAAAGAAATGGAGGAAGAAGAGGAAAGAAAATGGATTCCCTAAATACAATTGATCGTCTTACTCTTCCCCAAAAACAGTGAACTGGTACTTGAAAGACTATGAGTTATTAAAAAAAAAAAATGTGAGATTTGAGTATAAACAGTCATAAATATTAAGGTAAGAAAAAAACTTATTGGGAACATACAAATTGTATGGAAATTGGTAACTTATTTGTAAAAGTTACAAGTTGAGATAAGAGAGAACACTTGAAAAGCAATACACTGCATGGTTGTTGTCATAGCACTAGAACACTTGGTGGCTTCTGAACTCTAAAACTGGTGTTCTTTATGTTCAGGCTAATAAGATTTATCAGAAAGTTCGCTATAGTTATCTCTTTCAGTTGTTGGTTGGTTGGTTTTTTGGTTGTTGATTTTTTTTTTTTTTTTTTTTGAAGATCCGAATTTGTAAAGTCAATATCTATGTCTTGCCAATTTAGCTTTAAATATCATGAGGGTTCCTGAAAGGTTGCAGAAACAACCCTAGAAGTCTAAGGCAATGGTGCCTGTCCCAGCGGTCTAGAAGCAACATCAAATCCATAAGCTGAACTGCGTATGTACTTTCCATCACACCTGAATTCTTGTAAATAGTCAAATCTGAATGTTCAGGTTTGGTATTTTTGTTTTTACTTTAAAAGATAAATACAGGAGGGGTGTCAGAGAAATACAAATTATGGCTAGAAAATCTGAATACCTGGGCTCATCGCTTAAGATTGAGGAAAAAAATGGATACAGTAGAACTGAAGAGAGTATTATATTTGCAGGTGCAGTGTAGATCGGGTCACTGAAAATTCTTGCTGTTCCCAGTGAGATTGCTGAGGGACTCTTCTTCCTATCTGGCTCTACTGCTGGTTTTGTAAGCACTTTTCACCTGTGACAGTCAGGCCTCAAATTGTGAATGTCCTCCTATTGCCTTCCAGTGAAACAGACTCTTGAAAATGTCCTTAGCTTGTGCTTACTTGTATAGTTCTGTTTACCAAGAGGTTGTGTTGGTCAAGAAATCCACCGTAATACAGAATGAGGCATATCTGAGAGCAATTGCATCACACTGTATTATCTTCTGCTATGGATGCATGCCCAACTGTGGAAGATAAAGGCTGGTTATTAGAGAAATTGAGGGCTTAAACTTTCAGTGGGCAGTGGGCTGAAGCACTCAAATGGATTTTTACACAGGTAAAAATCAAACAAAGGGTATTATTTATGTATGTATGTGTAGCAAAACTCAGCAAATTTGAGGAAGCCTGCATTGTAATAAAGTTTATTTTTAATATGTCATAGTATTTGGATCTATATTATGTTGTTTATGGTACTGAAGGATGATAATGATGCGAAGTGTTTAACAAATTGCTGTGCTTCATGATTTTAAGCTTGATGGTTCTCCTCATGCCACTTCATTTTAATGCTGAGGTTGACATGAGCAAAACAGGTTTAGGCAGATTCACTGAACTCCACCTCCAGTAAGAGTCATGCTAAAGAGTGATAATGTGCTTAAAGTAATGAATCAATCCATTTTTCGTGGTGAGACCAAATGTGGTAGTTGAAGATAGTAATGTTTGATGCACACACGGTCAACATTTCCTTTCAAATCTTTATTTAACATGAAATTGATCCCAAAACAAAAAAAGTGCCCTAGGGTAAGGGATTTTACAGATCTTTCTAGGTATCCCATGTGAGCTGAGGAAACAGTCACGGTGTGATGGAAGTGCAAAACAGAAAATAACAGAAACACTGGCATTTGGTGCATTGGTTTTTTTCTGTTAAATGACAGTTGGCTCTAATAATAATGATTCTTTTCATTTCTAGTATTCATATACACAGTCATGCACACATGCGTTCTCAGAAGGAGGGCTGAGTGACTGGCAGACTTCTCCTCTCCCTGGAGCAGATTTCTGTAATCTTAGCACGCAGCTAAGATACAGTGGAAGGAGAGTTGTTTCCCCTCAAAAAAGAGCACCAACTTTTTCTATATTGCTCCTGTCACCCACGCAGATCAGAACTCTGCCTGTACTCCAGAAATTTATTCACCTTTGTGCCTCAAAGCAGGCTGAAGAGACCTTTTCTTCTCCCCTTTATTGCTGTTCTGTGTTAAAATTAACAGTAAATTGAGAGGAAAGTTGTCAAAAAAAGTGGAAAGAAAGAAAAGAAAAAATGTTGCTTTAGTTTTCCATGATGACAAAAATGCTTGTCTTTGTTTCGCTCAAGATTTCATTCGCCAACAGTGACAGTTGTGTTCTTTCATTTGTGATAAGTAAAAAAAATATCAAGCTTTGACAGGTTCACAAATCCATGTTTCCTTGTAGAGTCAGACTCTGCAAGATGTAAGCACCTTCCAAGATCTGGAACTGTTATCCTAAGAGAGTATCTGCCCAATGTTAATTTCTGCCTTTCAGTATCTCTCTCTTGGATAATAATGTTATGAATTTGGTGGAATTTGCAGGCAGTTATATTTTTAAAAGCTCAAAAATGCAGCCTAGAGAAGAGAACGTGATGTTTATGTAACTAAAGTATTATGAAATATGCTGTATTCCAGAGTGGAGGAAAATTCTATCTTTTGGAGGCAAAACATTTTTGTGTAAAAGCCAGGAAGTACACAGAATTCATATAGGAATTTAATTGTTTCCTTTCTAAAGGAGAATGAGCAGGTTCTGTCTATAAGGAAAATCAAAGCAGCTTTGAAAGCAGATGAACTTCCTATCAAGAAATGTGCATCACACAAATGGGACAGAGGTTCTTTAAAGCCCTTACAGACCTCACTGTAGCCAAAATGTAGAATACAGAACCTCCATGATCCATTAAATTATGAATCTTATTTATATGGGCATCTGTGTGCTGATGTCTCAGAATGTCTTTGAAAGATCTGTACTGCTATGATTTTTTTTGATGTTTTCCATTTGTACCACAATCCTAATAGCTGCCATTTTCCCACTCCTGGGGCTTTCTGTAGATCAGTGGATGTTAGGTTTAAACTTCTGTTTTCTTTGATGAAGCTTTCAATAAAAAAATAAAGAAAGAAAAGAGCTGGGTGACTGTGTTCTTCTGGAACCATTGTGCAGAGGTTTCCCGAGGCCAAGACACGTATGCTGAGCATAGAGTGAGCAGCAATGGCTTCGCAGCAACGCCTGCCTGCTCTGCGTCTTCACCAAGAGCAAGGAAAACATCGGAGGGATGGGACGGCTCTGCCGCCCTGACAGCAGCACCACCATCCACATGTTACGAGCTGAAATACGGGAAATGCTCTTGCACCGAGAGTGTTTAACACTAGTGGGTACCTGCTGTCTGGGCTGTGCTCACCTGCCAGAGGAACTCTCTTTCTGAGGAGTGACTCTCTTTCCTTCAAGAGTGACTTCAGGGCAAATGTTGCCACATGGAAGACAGAAAATCTTTATTTACAGAATAAGTGCAGCCCAGGCAGTGATAGTGCAAGCCATACTTCATCTTGAAAGGGAACTGGAAATAAATCGCCTTTTTGGCCACATCTCATGGGGAACAAGAAAGCCATTTGGCGCGCTTCCCCATGGCTGCCTCAGTCAGCTGCTCTCACATTGCCATGCACGCATCTTCCCATGAGAGCCGTTCCTGTGAGGAAGGAGGCAAAAGCAGGCAGGAGGTTTCCAGTTACTCTCCCTTCTGCCAAGGAGCTTTATTCTAATGTTGGAAACTGCAGCATGCTCTTCTTCTCCCAGCCTAGCAAGAGTGTGGTTTTCTCCTTCAGTGCTCCATGTGGTTTGTGGTGTTGCCTGCGCCCTTCCCCTCACACTCCTTCTGTCCTGTGATGTATCCGTAGGTGAGCTGCTCATTCCCTTCAGTCCCTGTGCCTCTGCTCCTTGTATCAGTGTTGCCAGTCTTCAGAAGACTATTTTGTGCAAAAGTCTCCATTTGACTTAGCAGAGCACAACACATCGTGATAACTTATGGCTGACGGAAGTGGTCCTGGGGCTGCACTCAGTGCAAGAGGATTTTGGCAGGCAAATATTAAACCTGTCTGGCAGATAGCGTGCTGCCCAGTGTACCCACTGGTACATCCAGTGATACATTGCTGAACTTATTTGGAGGGACATAAATGATAACTAAATAATCTTCTAGCTGTTTACACCACTTTAAATGGAGAAATTGAAAGTTGAGCTGTTTAAAGTGATGCAAAGAAGTAATTATTTAAAGCTAAGCAAGCTTGAGTCCATAGTGTGTTTAGCTGAGAAACCTAAGTTCTGCTGCACTGAAATACTTCTGAAAAAGTCTAAATGTCCAAGAAAAAGACAGAAAGCATGTTTTGCACTTACTATTTTACTTATTTCATCATAGATAATACATTCCCTATCTTGTGTAGAATTCAGAATTCAATTGATACACTGCCAGCTGAAAACTGTAAAAGCTCTTTGAACATCATTCCTGTGGGATCTAATCCCACATTTTTCAATCAGAAGTCATTTCCTCATTAAAAATTATGCTGCACCACACTGCAGCCCACTAGGGTACTCTTTTCCTCAGTCAGAGCAACTTCTACCCAGTGACAGTTTCATATGAAATACTCTGCAGTGGAACTCTGGCTCACCTAGATTTTCCACATGTGATCTGAATGTTTGCCAGTTAATCTTAGCGTTGTGAGAAAGAGGTGTTTGGACACTTTTAAAGCTCTTTTTATATAGAAGAATAGGGAGAAACAGAATAGATAGATCTTATTGATACCAAGGCACAGTAATTAGTAACTGGAGAAAAGTAAGAAGGAACTTTGAGGAAGGTAAAGCAATAAGGAAACAAGTCCTTTACTCTCTCTCTCTCTCTCCTTCTTGGTAGACGTCCAACAGAATTAAATTTGTGTATATCCATTCTCAGGTGCAGTACGAGCCCATTGGTATAGCTAAATACACGTGTGTCTTCCTGATCCTAACCACTTGCTCACCTGTGCCTCAACAGTGAACAGAACTGAACGTGCCATCAGGAGAAGTGGATATCCCAATATCCACAGTCCAGTGCTGCCTTTCTCAGTTTGTGCTGCAACTTCCAGCAGTGATCAGTTGTCTTCTTAAAAAGAACCCCAGCAATCTGGTTTTCTCGCTGTGGAGGCAAGTCTCCAAGAGGCCCAAAAAGTTTGAAGTTTCTTTAAAAAAAGTTTCATTTTTACAGCAACTCCCACTAGTTTCTTAACTGTGTCTCTTAGGTATTATGTTCTATGTATGCTTCCAAATGAGCAAATAAGTATTTATTAGGGTAACATGCAGGGGCCCCAGAGAAAAAAAAGTCACACTCTCCAAAGCTTATGAAGTGACGGAAAAATTATCCACTTAATCCAGTAAGAGATTTATATTTCTTTTGAACTCTCAGTTGCAGCTGAATATGATGGGCTTCAGCATTACTTATTACTTTTCACAGCAATAGTTGGCTGTAGCACAGAGATCAAGAACTGCTTTCCAAAATGTTTGTCTTTTCACATATTGATTCTACTGTGAGGGCTTTGGAATGTAAACAGCTGTTTGGAAATGACAGTTGGTAGAGAATATCCAGTTCAGAAGGTTCAGAAGGAACTTAAGGGTAGCATCTCCTGCTGAGAAGATAGAATTACTCAGTAGTTTCAGCTATGACTATGGTATTTTCTATGGTAGATTGAGAATGACTGCTACCAAAATTATCTTGAGGTGGTATCTTGTGCAGAATGGTATGGTTTAGTTGAGATATTTCTTCAATCCGGAAAAGATTATGCTGGAAACCCAAATGACTTTCAAACAATGCTAAAGCTTTGTGCGAATATTGGTGAATAACTGAATGTTACTTATAGCAAGGACTGAGTATTGATGCCTATGGCAAGGTTGTTTCTATTACATGGGATGACTGAATTGGCTTTGTGGAAGAGGGTCTCAACTAAACAGGAGCCATTTGCAGTTATTTAAGTTACTTGTTCAGAGAGCTAGCCATAAAACTGTCCCTTCTTTGGCCTTACATATGCATTGAAGGGGATGGCGATGTTTTTTCTTTGCTTTCCCTTTGAACACAACCTATTTGCAGCAATAGAACAAGGGGCAACAGGAAGAAATGGAGACACAGGAAGTTCTATACTAACACAAGGAAAAACTTTTTCACTGTCAGAGTGATGGAGCACTGAAACAGACTCTGGAGATAGTCAAGATCTGTTTTGCCATATACCTGTGCGACCTGCTATAAGGAACCTGCTTCAGCAGTGGGTTGGACTCAATGATCTCCAAAGGTCCCTTCCAAACCTTACAGTTCTGATTCTGTATTCACTGCAGTGAAAATTTTTGTGATTCTGTGGTTCTGTGTTCACTGCATGCTGGAAACAGACTCTGCGCTCCTAATGAGGAATGTGCCTCTGCAAGAATCCTGTCCCTGGACAAAGGATACTTTCATATCCAGGACTTCCCTGGGCTGCAGCAATAGTCCATGCATTTGCATGAAATATGTGTATTATAATAATATGTTTCAGCTCTGGTAAGCAGAGCTGGTATCTGTCCTACCCACACATTGCATCCTTTCTGGCTTGTGTAGTGTGAGCTTTTTCAGGTGATTTCTATCATTTGCCTATATAGCACCTAGGAGAAGCCTTCCAAACTACCCAAAACATGAAATCTGGGTAATAACCACATCATATTCTCTGCTGGGATGGTTATTTCTTCCCCAAGTATGTTATTTTTTATTAGGCTTGGAAAGAATTCTCATAAAAAAATATAGGAATTTCAGCATCAAAGCACTCTGTGGTAGTTCAGACTGCTTACCTGAGAGAAAATGTGGGTAGGAGTAGTAAGAGCTGTTGCTAACTGGACGAAAAGAGGGGAAAAACAGAGAAACTTAATTAAAAGAAGAGACAGGAAATGACTTGGAAGAGAAAAACTTTCCAGGCTTGCAAGGCTCTGCCCCATTTTATTTCACTTTGCATGCAGCTACAGTTTAGGAAGGGTGGGACAGACTGAGCCTAAACTGTCCTGGTGAGTGAATTAGCAAATAATCTTGATTATTTCTGTGCATGGATAAAAGGGAAAGGACTTAAGCTGGTTCAGTGGCAGAGATGCACGCAAGCAGTGAGGAAACAAGGAAACTTAAATGTCGGATAGCAAGGGATCAACACCCATCTCAGGAAATTGCCTCCTCCTCAGTATAGCACAGAAAAGCATTCACTTTATCAGTAAGAAGGGCTCAGAAACATCGGATGATACATTTCATAGCAGGATTTTCTGGTAGTGATATCTAAAAAGATCCAATATAAATAGTTTACAAAATAAAGCCCTGGTCCCTTTCCTCACTCCGAAGTTCTCACCTGCCTCCCCTAAGCACACAGAGCTAGACATTTAATCAGCACAGTTTTACCTCACCAGAGTTATTAGTAGAAATGCAGTGCAAATGAGTATTGCAGCTCTAAGTGTTTCAGACTTCTTGTCTCTTAATTTCTTGATATTGTTCATATTTCAAATTGTTGCTTTTCTTTTGCAGAAGACTGCATAAGAGTATCTTGATTAAGAAAACGAAAGTCAATAAATAAATGAATAAATAAACTGAATTCTCAAAGATGTTAAGGTAGAACTACACCTTGAAATGGCTTACTTCCTAAATTAAAAAATAATAAAAAAATATGCACACCTAAAGAGAACTTCACATGTATGTTATGTTTGTTTGCAGGCTAAGGTAATTACAAGAGAGAAGAAAGATGGTGGCTTTTGGTCCTCTGTGAAGTTCCTCTTGATTTTGCTTATTTATAAAAGGCTATTTAAAACAGTCATTTTACTGTGTAAATCAGTGTATATACATCTATATAATCATAGAATCACAGGCCTTAAAGACCACCCAGTTCCAACCTGCCTGCCATGGGCAGGGACACTTCCCATTGGATCAGGCTGCCTGAAGTGCCCTCCAGCAACCTGTTCCAGTGCCTCATCACCTTCACAAAGAATTTCTTCCTAATATTTAATCTATTTTTCCCCTCTTTTAGTTTAAAGCTATTTCTCCTTGTCCTGTCACTACACTTCCTGACAAAGTTTATCTCCCCAGGTTTCCTGTAAGCCTCCTGTAGGTACTGGAAGGCCACTATAATGCCTTCTAGGAGCCTTCTCTTTCCCGGGATGAAGAAGCCCATCTCCCTCAGCCTGTCTTCACATGAGGTATGTTCTAGCCCTCTGAATATCCTCATGGCCCTCCTCTGCTGGATGTGCTCTAACATGTCCATGTCCTACTTCTGCTGGAAGCCCCAAAGCTGAATGCAGTACTCCAGATGGGATCTCATGAAAGCAGAGTAGAGGGAGACAATCACCTTCCTCACTCTCTTGGTCATGCTGCTTTCCAGGATATAGCTGGCCTTCCAGGTTGCAAGCACACATTGGTGGCTCAGGTTGAGGAGCAAATTGGGAGCCATCAATCAAACACCCCCAAGTCTTCTCCTCAGGGCTTCTCTCTATCCACTCATCAGCCAGCCTGTATTTGTTCTTGGGATTGCCCTGACACAGATACAGGACCTAGCACTTGGCCTTGTTGATCTTCATGAGGTTCACACAGGCCCACCTTTCAAACCTGTCAGAGTTCCTCTGGACGGCATCCTTTCCCTGCTGCATGTCAACCACACCATTTGGCTTGGTGTCATAGACAAACTTGCTGAAGGTGCTCTCAATCCCACTGTTCATGTCATTGACAAAGATGTTAAATAGTGCCAGTCCCAACACCAACCCCTGTGGAATGTCACTCATCTCTGGTCTCATGGATAACAAGCTGTTGACCATAACTCTTTGGAGTCTCATCCTCTGAATTATCTGGGTCTGATCTACCCCAAGCTTTCAATAACTGTCAAGTTGACAACCAAGATTTATGCAACAAATGTCATCAGCTCCTCCTGACAACAATCAGCAGGATCTCTTTCCTCAAAGCTTTAACAAAAAAGCCAACTATAGAGCTGACGGACCACTTCCTACAAAACTTTTAGTAATAAAGCCTCTTTATTACTGAGTACTAATACTCAGTAATTATACTCAATAATACAAACATATGCCAGTACATTTGAGCCAATTTTGTCAATGTAAACTTGGGCCTTTGTTGCTTTGGTTCCTAATGGCTGTAGGTACCATGCAGCACAACAGACAAAGCAGAGATATGGTCTATGGAGAATAAAAAGTATCTGAATTCAAATCTCTATATTGGAAAAATTACCTCTGCAGAGGTCAGAGAAAGACCTAAGCATTACCCTATTTCCACCTTCTTCCCAGTAGGGGAATCTTTTGACCATAATGAACAACACAAAAGCACTTTCGCCCTTTCCCATACTTCACTTAAGAAACCTCTGAACCTCCTTTTCTTTCAACAGACCTCATTATTCCTTTTGTCTGCACAGTAGCACCCTGCAGCCATGACTCCACCTCCCACCAAATGCACAGCAATGTACAGTGGATGACCCCATAGGTTTTGAGCGCCATCACTGTAAGCATAGAACTTAATAAGTAAGAGCTGAGGCTGTGCAATGAGAGCTTGGTGGAAAGAGGCCCAATTCCACTCATGGCAGCTGGCTGCTCTAGTAAAAGTCTCCTGGGCTCATGAAATAACTGACATGAAAGTGGTGTTTGGAGCAAGAAACGGAACTCATTTGTCAATTGACATTAAAGAGGAAATCATTTTAGTGTCAGTTGATACTGCACAGGCACATTTTCAGTAATTAAAGCTCAGAAAAAGCAATGGAAATACCTACGAGGTGTGTTAAGAATGGAGCCAGAAGCAACCTGTGAGAGGTGCCAGCTGAAACACTCCCTACACTAGAGGCTACACGTAATGGGAAACTTTGTGGAACTGCAGAGGGAATAAGGAAACAGCAGCCCAGAAGGATCAGTTATGGACAAGACATGTTTGCACCGTTGAGTAAAGTGCAGGGACCCCATAAATACAGTCATGGTCTCAGAAGAAGTGCAATATATGTGGAAGTGTATATAAAAAGTATCCTTATGGCTTTGAGGTGCTGAGGAAGGATTTGTGCTGTATATGCCCTTTTGCCTCAGCTTGAAACACTTTTGATCCCACCCCTTCTTTCCCTGTTAACTAACACAGCATTCATATATAAGGATTGTTTTTTCTAATTTTATACTCTTTCATGATATTCACAGAATCACAGAATGGCCAGGGTTGGAAGGGACCTCAAGGATCATGAATCTCCAATGCCCCTGCCACATGTGGGGCCACCAACTTCCCCATTTAATACTAGACCAGGCTGCCCAGGGCCCCATCCAGCCTGGCCTTAAACACCTCCAGGGACGGGGCATCCACAACCCCTCCACAACAGGGCAGCCTGTTCCAGTACCTCACCACTCTCTCTGTAAAGAATTTCCCCCTGACATCCAACCTAAATCTTCCCTTCCTCAACTTAAAACCATTTCTCCTCGTCCTGCAGTTATCAACCCTTTCAAAGAGTTGATTCCCCTCTGTTTATAGGCTCCCTTTAGGTATTGAAATGCTGCAATGAGGTCACCCCACAGCCTTCTTCTCTCCAGGCAGAACAAGCCCAGCTCCCTCAGCCTGTCTTCATAGGGGAGGTGTTCCAGTCCCCTGATCATCTTCTACATCCATCTACACCAGCTGGAGGTTTTTTAGAATTTTTCTTCCTTTCTCCATATTTTGCAATTACATCAGAGATACCATCTGCTATGCACAAAATCATATGGCGTTCCTGCAGCTGAATGGAAGAGCAGGAAGCCACAGAAAGGGGAGTCAGCTTGACCCGTAGAATAAGCACAGTTGTTAATAAGGAGCACGCAGATCCTTGATTGTCCTTTAGGCCTTGGTTTGCTCTGCTAGCCTTCCCAGGCAGAGAAGGGTATCTAAACTAGCAAGGTAGATGGCATACTCCCAGCTGTACTTGCCTTGCCTTTTATTGCTGAAATACTTTCTAGGTTAACAAAAGCCACTGACCTTTACTTTCTACATGGTAAGTTTGTGCCACAACCTTTGAGCAGAGGTTATTGCTGAGTGAGGATGCATGGCAGCACCTCAGTGAAAAGATCACACTGCAACTGCACACAGTAAAGCTCCTTTGTGAACCAGCAATGAAATCACTGAGGCTAAAAGCAACCCCCTGCCCTGCTCCCAGAATTGTGACACTTTCCCATTTACTGTCAGCTGGCTTCCTCAGCCAGACTTCAATTCAGGTGAGTGTTCATAAACAAATACTCTTCAAATGACCTTTTTCAAGGTTTTATGCAGAAATGAATCAGCTACCTGTTAAATGCTAATTCTATTTATATTCTGGCCTTCTCACAGCCACTACAGGCCCAGACTCCCTCTCACTAATAGTGAAAAGGCAGCGCTCTCAGAACTACGAAGGGAACAGAAACATATTCACAGTTCTGTAATGTGCCTGTTAAGATTTGACTGTATAAATCCTTGTCATTTTTCTAGTGTAACTTTGCACAGCAGAACCTACTGCTTTTTTACTTACTCTTGAAACATCCTGTATGAATTTATGGTTCTGCATCAATGGTAAGTCATTAATCACAATAACAATGCACATCACAGAGTCTTCCAGGCGTTCACCACTGAACTTGCTCAACTGTCCAATAAATGAACACCCCTCTGCCACTTAATATTTCATGGAATCATAGAATGGCCTGGGTTGAAAAGGACCGCAACGATCATCTAGTTTCAACCCCCCTGTTGTGGGCAGGGCTGCCAACCACTAAACCAGGCTGCCCAGAGCCACATCCAGCCTGGCCTTGACTGCCTCCAGGGATGGGGCACCCACAGCCTCTATTTCTGGATTTAGACAGAGAAACTGGGGGAAGAGTTTCTCCCAAAGGACTGTTCTGATGGTGGTTGTGAGCAGGGAGGAGCTCGGTTACAAGAGGGCAAAAAAGGGAAAGTAGTTTTTGAAAAATGATTTCACTTCTGCAGAAAATGAAAGTCTCTTTTGATCAACTTCTAGCCAGTTGAAACTACAGGCAACAAATTTTCCTAAAAGTATACAAATATTGTTTTCAAAGATAACCACTGCTTTTGTCAAGTTTCAGTTCTTCCAATAACTGCATCAGCCAATAAGCACAACATCCCTACATTCATAGTTTATTTACATAAAAGAAAGAAATAGCAGGAGGAAAGTAATCTAACAGATTAGAGCAATGGACAGTAAATCCAATTCTATTCCAAGTCAATAAGAGTTTTTCTGCTGAATTTACTGGCTGACTTCACAAGGAGAAGTCAGTGATTCAGACATCATAATATAAGCAATGAGAAGCAAAGGAACACAAATAAAAAGCAAGACTAGCAGAAATAAGGCAGTGGTAGAAACAGAATTTTTTTTTGGGGGGGTAGGGGGGAGACTAAGCTTTGAGAATATTTTGACAATGCTGACTGTTGGAGGGCAAGCAATAAATTTAATTTGCTGATGATAAAGATGGTTTAGCCACAGCTCAAGTCATAACATCTTATCCAAAGTACTTTTCAAGAAAAACTGCCATTGGATTAGGATGTTATCTCAACAGAGATAGGATTATTGTTTAGTCATATCACCTTCCTTCCCCACTGCCTTTCCATCTGCTCTACTGAGAGGGTTTGCTGGCTCTCAGAGAGGTGGACAGAGCCTTGTGAGAGAAGAAAAGAGGGATGTGATAGACAACTGCTAAATGAAAAATGAATAGGGGAAGCACGGACAATGAAAAGGAATGAAAAACAAGCATAGATGGCACATGTGGCTCACCAGTGGAAGGTGATTATCAGCTGGCACGTGGACATACATATGTGCTTGTTCACCTGTATGCTTCCAGAGTATTTTCTCTGTGACACACAGAATCACTGACAAATTTTCCAGCCTTTTCTGAAACATCCCATATCGTCATTTAATTGATGTCAGATTCCTAACTCATTTCAAGGTCTTCATCTGATGATAAGAAAGCTGAAGTAGGCTAAGCATCCTTTGAAAGAATATGAGCAAGAGGTAACATAGCTATCCTCACTAAAGAAGATTTCAACTGTTTCTTTGTTTCTCTACAGCAGTTCCTGGCTTTACTGATTTTACTTCTGCCATGGAAACCATTACAGTGTTATGCCTGATTTGTAATCTTCAGTATAATTGTAAATACATGCAATAATTCTTTATGAAATAAATTTTCCCAAATGACCCAATTTTGTATAACCTGGTACAGAACTAGACCTTATTCCTCTAGGGCAGCCTTATTCAGGCTTGATCTAGTTGGATGTGAGTGCTGTCCTTGAAGACAACAGCTTTCTCTTAGAGAGTAACTAGTCCTTTTTTTTTTTTTTTCCCTTCAGAAACTAACTGGAATTTTGAGAAAGCCAACCCAAATTCTTTAAATAAAATAGGAAGACTGCCCTCCCTGCCTATGTGGCAAACATGACTCTCAAATATTCCTTAAAATAAATTGTTTTATTTTCTAGCAACATAATTCTCTCACAGAAATTTCATCTGAGAGAAACAGAAATTTCATGCCAGATTAAGATGACAGGTTATTAAAATATATATATATATATTGTATTCAAGTAAATACTTGCTTACTGTCAAATGGTTCACTATTAGATGTATTACAGCTGAAGATGTTGGCTCTTCTGGTAAACTTGAAAGACTTAAACCCATCTATCTCAGACCAAGTCAGGATGAGAACAGCTGTTAGAAGCACTAGGAAAACTTTAGGACTTTACCTTTTTCCATAACCTACTTAAGCTTTTTGTGATTTTAGTGGTGCATCAATGACTGCTGTTCAACATCAGTGAGTTTGACTGAGTGGGACAGTCAAGGTAAACAGCTTTTGTGTTTGAGGCAGCCTGGAACTGATTTTTTTTTAAACACTGTAGCTCCTATAAATCATATGCCTGAGAGCCACCTTTTCAGATGTTATTCTTTCCTTCCTTATTTTAAGGATACCTACACTTGTAAACTTTCTCACAGCAGTAAAGCTGCTGCTGACTTCTTTCCACCAGATGGCACCACAGACTGTAATCCATAGCCTCAATCTATATGTGTGTGTGTATATATATTACTCGTACAAACGTGTGTACAGATACACACAGGAATAGGTATGTGTTTGCTGGTATGACTGTGTGAGTGACACCTACAAATCTCACCAACTTTACTTGTTTCTGAGCCTATCATAGAAGGAGCAGGAAGACCAACCAACCAATGCTTTCCATTGCAACCACACTAAAAATAGTTCTTCCATATCTGGGATATTCATACTACCAGCAGTCAGTACTATTTAAAATAAACGTGACTGAACACATAATGCATGTTATGAGTTTTTACTTTCTAGTACAATTGATGTCAACCCCTTTTTTCTAAACTTCAATTCTTGCTACGTCTTCCTTCTTGAGTGCAATTCTGTCATTGAAGGGTTATTCCTTGGAAGACAAATTTGAAATTCTTTCAGCCCAACCACTCCACTTTATAATAAGGACTAATTGCCTAATTCTTTAATAGGAAATGGAAAGGAAATGCTTTTTCTATCGTAGTTGGTTGCCTTCTTTGTCTTAATTCGCCTCTTTGGTATTTTGATCAAAAGCCTTCAAAGGAAGAACAATGTAGCAATGAATTCTGTCATGCATGCAGAAAAATCATTTTAAAAGAAGTTGGAAAACTACTTATCTAACGTTGACTGCATTGTAAGCTATATATTTTAAAAAAAAAAAAAAACAACCTTGACAAATCTCATTGATACTTGGTATCACCTTTGTTTTTCTTAATTAATTCTCATTTGTTTCCCTTGTTCGCTTTTGATGCAAGACATCTCTTTGATCTGAAGAGTCTTCAGTGGGATTTGTCAGCAGACTGCTTAATGTCTTAGGTCTGGCATGCACAAACATGCAAAATCATAGTACAATCTTTGAAGACAGCACTAATTGTTAAGGTTCTTGTTGGAAAGACGCTGCAGTATGGATTAAACTTATATGGCTGTTCTACTGCAAACAGTTTATCAAATCTGTTAAATCTTTTTTTTTTCTTTTTTTTGACTGTGATTTATATCTAGGCTATTTTAATTTCTGCTGTCTTCATAATTCGTAATGTCATTCTCTCCTTGCTTTTGGAAGATACTTTACCTTCTGTTGTTATCACTGCTTTATGGCGATTCCTGTTAGCTGTCACAATAAGAGGTGCAATACAAATGTTACAGTGCTAGGTAGCAGAAGTGAAAAAAGTTCTTGTTGCATTTTTTTCTTTATCTGTCAGTTTCCATCTGTTCCTTCCCTCTCTTCTGATTAGGTGTTGCAACAACAAAACTGTCCACTTTCCCCCTAATCTTTCAAAGCATTTATTTCCAATCATTTCCAAAATGGCCAGGCACCTGCTGCCCTCTATTTCCTGCTCAAAACATCTTATCTGTCCTATCCTGGAACCTAAGCAATCCTGAGCGTATCACAAATTTGCATGGGAGCCACCAGTACTAAAAATGCCTTCATGTTGTATGATATGTGTGGATTCCAGAAGCCAGCAGTACAGCAGAGGATTAATGATTGACTTACTGGCAAGCTCATCATGCCCAACAACACACTGAGAGGCTCTGTTTGTGTATCCTCAATGGTCATCTAGCAAGACAGAGAAGAATCGTAATTCCTAGGATCACTAAACTTTTATGGTATGGCAAAGTAGTTCAGCATTCAGAATGCTGCTGTTTTGGCACACAGCATAGTGAGTGCCTCCGGTCCTCACGGTATTCTGCAGAATGAGCTCTAGATGCTAAATCCTGAGCTTGGTATGTACATAGCAGTTGTTAAGCTACAGGCTAAGCTTGGCTCAAATGATGGGCATGATGTATAAGCTGCAGCATATGTGCAAGAAAATAAATCAAGCTGTTTGAAAATGCTGTAATAATCAATGACCAGGAAAGATAGATAGCTGTCCAGGGAGGTGTGTGTAAATGGATCTTAGCTTGCTATGAGGGATGAATTGAGATGCTTGCTAATTGTTTTCTTCAGTCATGAATGTCATTTCTTAAAAGCATACTGCAAAGTGCATGTTAATATCTCATCCTTTAATCCTATACTGTTTCCCTTTCTTCTCTCCCTGTAAATGCAATGGCTTGTAGGTTTGATGGTACTTAATTTGTACATTTTTGCTTAATTTGATGAACCGTAAGTGCTCCTTTAGCCTACTGTGAGTGTTCAATAATCTGAAGTGGTTGTGAAGTATATAAGTCCTGGTTCAGCTTCATCGTGCCTGATTAAAACAGAAATAATGTATTATGAAATCCCACTCAAATGTCTCTATTGGATCACTGCTATCCATCATAACACAGGTAGAAACTCTTGGTTTGATGGTCTATTTTTTTTCCTTCCTTATCAGTCTACATTAATAAGTGTTATGAAGTTATAGCACTAGCTTCCCAATATTTGTCTGGGTATTTTCTATTAACATCCAATTTTAGATTTCATTCAGCTTAGCAGTCGTCCCCTCACCCCTTCTCCTGTGCCTGGTCAGTCCAGATGTCCATCTTGAACTAACTTTTGTTAAGCGATCAGCAGTTTCCACATCTGGAAAAGGGAAATAAGAGTCTTTTCTCACATCTATGTGAAGAAAATAATAGACTGTACTTGCAGAGTAATTTGGACCTTCAGGAACTTGATTTCTGGGGGGGAAAAAAAAACAAAAAACCAAAAAGCCCAACTTCAAGGTCTCCTCCCAGTCTCTGTCCCAGATGCAGATGTAGAGATATGACTGCCCAGCCCCGCCACTAGCAAAAAGATACATAGCTGCAAACTGCTAAGCAGAGAATGACAACACCTTCCTATATACTATGCATCAGAAATAATTTCTCTGTGCATTACCTGCAAGCATGTTTCTTACACGACAACTCCATAGTTCTCCTCCCCACTCTCACAATGCTTTCCTTGTTTTTTTCTGCTCACATAATTCTCTAATATCAGGATGTTCTAACCTACTTTTATTAAGAGGTTAAATGAAGCCAGGATGCTCCAGAACAGTGCTCTGTCTCACCGACCTCCATTCCAGGCTGTGCTCTGCAATTTCTCCCGCTGTGCTGAACTGATGCTCCTCTCCACGTGTGAAATAAGCAGTTGCTTCCTGAGTGGAGCCGCAGTGCTTTCTGAAGTGCCTGCTGAAGTGCAGCAGAGGACAAACTCTGGTAACAGAGGTGTGATATGCATGAAAAGAACAAAAGGCAGGAGGTACGAGGGAGAGAATCTGGAAAGCAGGCTGAGAAGAGAAGCAGAAGAAGTGGGGAGGATTCCAAAACACAGCAGACCCTTTCAGACAGACAAAACATGCCAAGCAGTCTTACTTAGAGAGTCATAGAATCATTAAGGACGGAAAAGATCTGTAAGATCACCTGGTCCAACCATCCACCTACCACCAATATTGCCCACAAAACCATGTCCCTCAGTGCCACTTCTGCATGTTCCTTGAACAACCCCAGGTGTGGTGGCTCCACGACCTTCTGGGGCAGCCGATTCCAATACATCACAACTCTTTCCGAGAAGAAATTCTCCATAATATCCAACCTGAACCTTCCCTGTAGCAACATGAGGCCATTCCCTCTTGTCCTCTCACTATTCACCTGGGAGAAGAGGCTGACCCCAACCTTTCCACAACCTCCTTCAGGAAGTGAGGGGCCCAAAACTGACCACAGTACCCCAGGTACAGTCTCCATGCCAGCACTCTTTTGTGAAAATATGTGCTTGAAATTTCTACTACTTTGCATAGGTGCATATGCAACTTTTATTTTAAGTTAAGAGTGTTTCCACTGAAATTCCATGCCACTGGGGACCAACTGCCATACCATACTGTACTGCTTTTTTTAGCCAGAGGTACGATGTCTCTTTTCCATGTCAGTTTGACAGCCTTGATCTTTCATATCATCAATAACATTGCCCACTCTCATTGCCAAAGCAAGGCTGACCCATTGAGAGCAGCTCCAGTCCTGGCTGCCTAAGTGCTCCTCTGTTTTGGCCCAGAGACCTTCAAGGTAAATGGAGATGTTTTGCTAAACAAGAATCAGCTTCAAGGAGGGAACTGCTTTAAAAAGAAATGAACCAGTTTGCTTTGTAGTAGATCAAATTTTCAAGCACCAGACTACCTCCCAGTGCTGATGAGGAGCTACCCAGAAAAAATGGGTAAAAGTGACCTGGATGCCTGTACCTTTATATCTGCAGTTGGATACAGTTTGTTTTTATCTTTGGAGTAAAGGATGGTGTTTTTTCTTCCTAATGTGGCTTTTGAAACTCTTTGATGGAACAGCACCACACATGGTGCCACCCCCACCCTTTCCAGAAGCTTCCAAATGATGCTACCTGCAGCCTCCACTACTCCACTACTCCATTTCCCTGATCTGATTCATGCCACGCAGTCTCTTCCAGGACAGCAAAATGGTGGGAAGTGCAGCAGTGCACTGACTTCGCCATCATACATATGGAGAAATGGGTGATCATCTTCTGTCTTCAGGGCAGCCTCTAATGGCCTTTTCTCACTGGGTTAAGGAAGCACACAGAAGAGGAGGTGACAAGGGTTAACTAGCATGGCTTCACTGAGGAAGGGTCCTGCCTGACAAACACAGTGGCCTTCTATGATAGTGGAACTGCATCTGTGGACAAGGAAAGAGCAAATGATGTCATCTATCTGGACTTCAGAAAGGCCTTTCATGTGATTCCCCCATAATGTCTGGCTCTCCCAAGTGGAAAAATAAGGATTTGATGGATGGACATCTCAATGCATGAGACACTAATTACGAGGCTGTACCCAGAGAGCTGTGATCAAGGGCTCAATGTCCAGGTGGAGATCTGGCATGAACGGCGTCCCTCCAGGGTCAGTACTCTCGTGCTGTTTAATATCTTCACCAACGACACTGACAATGGCATTGAGTGCACCCTCAGTGAGTTTGCAGATAACGTCAAGATGTGGGGTGCAACTGACACATCCAAGGGAGGGAGTGCCACTGAGGGAGACCTATACTTGTTCAAGCAGGAGAACTGCATGAGATTCAACAAATCCAAGTGCAAAGTCTTGAACCTGGGTCACTGCAAATCTCACTGTCAATAAAAGCTGGGAGATGAAAGAGCTGAGCACAGCCCTGCTGAAAAGCCGCCGGAGGTACTGGTGGATGGGAAACTGGACATGAGCCAGCAGTGCGCCCTCACGGCCCTGAAAGCCAAACATATCCTGTACTGCATCAGAAGCGTGGCCAGGAGGTCGAGGAAGGTGGATCCTGCCCCTTCTACTCTGCATTGGTGAGACCTCACCTGGAGCACTGTGTCCTGATGGGGAGCCCCTCAGTATGGAGGAGGCATAGACCTGTTGGAGCACATCCAGAGAAGTGCCACAGAAATGATCCTGGGGTGGAACACCTCCCCTTCTTAAGACAGTCTGAGAGAGCTGGGGCTGTTCAGCCTGGAGGAGAGAAGGCTCCAAGGAGACTTGAGAGCAGCCTTTCAATATCAAAAGGGGGCTATAAGCAAGAAGGGGACGGATTCTGCAGTCGGTCTGTGGTGACAAGCCAAGGGAAATGCTTTCCAGTTGAAAGAGGAGAGATTTAGATTGGGTATAAGGAAGAATTTTTTTTCAGTAAGGGTAGTGAAGCACTGGAACAGGTTTCTCAGACATGTGGATGCACCACCCCTGGAAACATTCAAGGTCAGGCTGGTCAGGCCTCTAAGCACCTGATGTAGCTGTAGGTGTGATTCTATGATTAAGGTAATCCCCTGGGCTATGCTAAATTTCATCGAGTTTTGGGGATTAGTTCTTATAGAAGGAAAAGCTGAGTCGGTCTCAGCTGAATGCCGTTTCTAGCACTCTAATTACAGGTGCTTGCAGCTGATGAGGAGAGCTGTTCAGCACGCAAGGGATTTCCTTTGTGCAGGTGAGCTGGCTATGTGGTGCTCCATCCCAGGGTCATTGTTCATGACTGAGGAGCGCATGCAAGGTGGCTGGGAGAAAAAGTGAGTAGTAACTGTTGTTCTGGGGGATTAGCATGTCAGGTAGTTTATTTAGCAGGCTAGAATTAAGCTGTTTTTTCAAATATTGTTTATTATTATTGGCACGGTTTCTTTATTGTCCTTGACGTGTTGTTTCACGGTTGCTGTCTCTGCAACTTTTCTCGTGGTTTTAGGCTCTGCATGCCCTTTGCTCTGTTATGAAATTCCTAGTTTCAGATCCTTCTGTTTTAAATTTTGTTATTACTGAGCTTCTGAATTGCAAGGTCCACTTATACCATGACTTTAGCCTGTAGATATATACAGTTGATAGCATGTGATATTTTTCCTTCATCTCATGGAAGATGTAGGGTTGTACTTCTTTTCTTCAGTGTCCTTCCTCATTGCTTCTGAGTTCTGGGGCCTATCTTTAAGTAGTGATGATACATTTGGATTTTAGCACAGATTGAAATCAGTAAGAAAATTATCAAGAGACATCTGGCAAATCACTGCCCATCATCTTTGCATCTAGGCTGCTTCATGAGTACTGCAAGCAAGTCAGATCCATAACTGAGTATTTTTTGTTAATCCGTATTACAATTCAGGATCCTTCTGTACAGAGCATTGAAATTTAGGACAGAAAGGGTGTGTTTTGCCTCTATCATTAACTGTTTGTAGCATTTCTTATTATGTTTTTGTGCCTTTCTGTGACTTAAAGTATCATCTTAATAAGTGGCTGTGTTTGTTGGTTTCCCCAAAAGGTATGGTTTGGGGTACACTCAGTGAAAAAAGCTTTGACTTCATAAGAATATAAAGAGCTTCCTTCACTGTTCTGGAAGCCAGCAATTTGCACAGTATGTTTCCTTGGTGTGATTGCTGCCCTGGCTTTTTGCATGTCATATAAACACTTGGTAGACGTGTGACGTTCAGAGTTTATGCTCATCCTCTTTGAAAATGTAGACTGCTGTGCTTTCCTTGAGTGATTCAAGACACTTTCATTGCTGTTTCTGAAATGATATGATGCTGCTTGGGCATTTGAAGTGGCAAAGTGCTTTCAAGTGCAATAACACTTCATTTTGACTTTTCTTTTGTTTTTAACTAAATTCTCTGAGAAGAAAAACAGGGAAGAGGCAGCTTTGTGAGGTGAGTAAATGATAGCTAGCCCAGTTGTGGGTATGAAGAAATAAGCCTGTATGCACAAACACATGCAGGGTAATAGTGTACTTCAACAGTAGGTTCCCTTGCTAATTTGGAAAGCCATTCCAGCTCTGGCTTGATTCCATTTCAACATCAAGCTGTGAGTAAGGAGGGCTTTTAAGTTGTCATTTTGTTAAAGCCAGCCTTTAAAACACAAGAGGAAGAGGTATCAATTGCCAAAGCAAACAAAGCTATGGAAATAAAAATCTCCTGGTTATGTAATTCCACACTGACAGCCAATGCTACAAGATTTAGTTATTTCTTTTATGTTTTGTTTGTTATTGCAGTTTTGGGGGAGGGTATAATGACCAGAAAGCTTGCTTTGGCAGGTGAATGTGTTAAAGATGACTGTGCAGCATGTGACTTAATTTTGAATGAAGCCAAAATGGAGGTAGTGAGTTACTGTAAAATGTAAAACTACTGGATTAATATTTACATTTTTCAATACCTGAGGGAACAATTTCTGGGGCTAAAATAATATGTTGTCTTGCCTTTTTTTCTGGGTATTTCCTCCAATCTGGAAACGAAATCGTATTAAAGTGGTTTATTTCAACCCCATGTATGACTCCCTGTAGCATTACAAGAATGTGGAGTAAAAACAACCACCCCTCTTTTACACCAAAAATTGTAAATCAAATAAAAGAAATTTCTGAATTGTGACTGAAACCCCGGAACTTTCTCTTATCACCTACGAAATTCAACTTCCATTGGGACTTTCTCAGAACTAATTCATAACCAAATCCGATGAGTGTCACCACAAGTTGTTCCGTGAGTATATAGAGTAAGGCTGATGGTTGTTCTGCAAGAACAGAAACCATACCTTCAACTTGTAGGAACTGTGATAATTTCGTTAATAATAGTGTAAGTAGCCAAACAATCAGTTGAAAATCTGGGCTATAATTAGCCGAACTAGTAGTTGTGTAATTATTCTTGAGCATTTTGTAATGAATGAACTGATAACTATATACAGATACAGCATTATTTCCTTTTCAATTTCAATAGGATATGATTCCCAGAAATGGAACAATTGGTAAAACACGGTCAGTATGTCTTCTGAGGCAAAATTAGACATATGGCTGCCTATGACTCCCAAGGGTGCTGCAGTATTTTTATAGGACTGCCATTTCAATATGGAATCAATTTCTATACAATATAAGTGGTGCTCAATTGCCTGTCTACTTTAGAGCTGTTAAGGAAGAGGAACATATTAACAGGGTCATACTTTTAGTGGGAAATGTGCTAAGAACCGATTAATTTCCAGATTTTCTTTGTTTTCTTACACGTGCAACTACACAAGACTGTGGAATCAGAATTTGAATGCACATGTAGATATCTCATTCTTACAGACTAATGTGCAATATGTAATAAACATTAGCTCTCTGCCCATCTATTTGTCATAGAGTGCATTTCTGAGATTACAGCACAAGAGAAAACAGAAGAGGGATGTAAGCTATGTGTATAACTGTGGAAAAACTTGCTTTGCTATCTTCTTGTGACTCTTTTCCATATAAATAATAAGCAAACCCAGAGAAATGAAGCTGTATTTCTTTAACTCTGAAAAACAATAGTGAGAACAATAAATTAGCTGTGTCTGAGTCAACAGTTCTTATGGCTGTAGATCCTCCATCTTCTGTGTTTTCCTACCTCCCTGCCAGTCTTTCGTTGCAATGCTTACATGTCTTCTCTGTTTCCTCGGTTATACTGCCTATTTGTGAAACCCCTCTTCAATTGAACTCTTCTGTTCTTCAAGGCCAACACACTAAGTAAGAAACAATTCCTTTGAGCGCGCGGTGTATCTCTGTGTCTTGATAGGAGATGGCACCCTGTCACTCTAAGGGGCCTGGTATTCTTGGGGCAAAGATGCTAGAATTGTGCTCATTGGTTCTGCTACAGCAGAAGAGCAGGAAGATGGTGCATCAGGTGAAGTGCTGCAACTCTGCTCTCAGGTCATGGAAGGAGGCAGGTGTCTATTGTTGCTGAATTGTTAACCCAAAGCTACTGGCCTTATTTCAGCAACTCAGTTAGTATAGAGAAGTAATGAGGAATACTGGAAGTAAATCTGTTAAATCCTTTTAATTCAGAGTAATTGAGACAGTTTACAGTGTAACTCCCAGGAGCATTTCCTGAACATTCCTGAGAACGTGACTTGAATAGAAGTATAATGGGTGCTTGATCAGTCCCTGAAGCAACTCAATGGTGAGTGGGAGTATTAAGTATCCACAGTATACTCTGACCATCACTTAAGTGTAAGCTGTGCATGGTTCATCTCAGGGTGTTGGTAGTTATTAGGTAAGCAAGTAGATAAGGCAGGAACTTGTGGAATTTGAAGTAATCTTGAAGCAAGTAAGGGCTAGGTAAGCAGACATTTAATGATGCTTCAGTGCTGCACCTGAAACAAGAACACTGAAACAGGCTAGAAAGCAGCAACGTGTCAGACTGAAGCATGATGAATGAATGATACTCATAAGAAAAACATGCCTTGGTGTTGTGTAAAACACAAGTCAATTACAGCTAACCTGGCTCTGGAGGCATGATTTAAAACAAAACCAAGGCCTTCCATCTGGTTAGTGTTTGTTATAACTCTGAGCCACTCTTAGGAGCAGTTTGTAAATGAGAGCTAAGCATGTATCATAGGCTCCTTTCTTTCAGCTATATCAGTCTGTTTCACAGGATTTATCTGGAAATTAAAATGAACATCAGGCAAGGCAGGAGTTGGAGGATAAATAGTTTTCATGGGTAAAAAGTTAAGAGTTCAAGCTATCCCAAACATCACTGAAAAAGGAGATCTTGTATAGAGGATCTGCTTGAGCTGCATTAAGATCCAGGCTGGTAACATGCTCCAAATGTGTGTAGTTTTAAGTACGTGAATAGTCAAGCAATCTGATATGGATTTGTTAGACCATATTGAAACTGAAGTATATCTTCAGTCTTGTACCCATTTAAATCAGACTTCCTAATCTTTTGGAGGTTCAGAATGCTAAAAGATGTATTTTTGGGGATTAAAATCAAATTTCATAAACTACTTCCCTTCTGTCCCGAGCTCCTGCTGGTACAAACTCTTCCTGGTTTGCAGCAGCTCTTATTTGAAATTCATCTTTTATCTTCTGACTTTCCTTCTAGTGGGTGGTGGACTATAAGCTTAACATGGTACTATGTTTTAATTGTCTGCTGAAGCAGATAATGAAATTGCCCTATTGCAAAAATACAAGGTAGGTGGTGATAGAGAATTGACATCTGAAAGTCTCAATCACCTCAATGTGAAATTGGTTCAGCAGAATGAAATAGATTGAGACAGTGTGGGAGGGAGTAGAGATAGTGGGGATCAGAGCCCATGGTGGAAGCTTTTCTCAATCAATACATTGATTTTTGGGGGCATGCTTTTTCCTTATTTTGCGTTTCTGAATATATTTTTACCTGCAACTACCTTTTAAAAAGGCGTTGCCAACAGCTTCATTATTTCAGTCCCTTAAGTACTGCAGAAGAGCACACACAAAAAAAGAGTTCTTCATTTCATATTGACTATTAATAACCTTTGCCAGACCTGAAGACTAAGTAATGCAAATAGCTGTCATTTATACCACCGACATACTGTCTTTCACGGTGGAAATCTGGGATATAAACGCATGATTGCTTTTGCTGGCTGTAGTGTACATGCAAATATAACTTGCATATCTAAGTAGGATATTAAGCAATCCTTGAGGGAAAAAAAAAAAAGAAAAAAAAAAAAGAAAAATGAAACCAAGATGCCTCTTCTTTTTCTCCTTTAAACAACCTGTGGAATATTAATAGTATCTTTGAAGACCAAAAAAAAAAAAAGCCAAGGTAAAATCTCATGGATGTTTGCAACGGTAACGTTCACTTCTACTGAGTCAGTGATGAGTTGTATTGCCCTTCTGTCTCACCTTTAGGATAGCAGTAAATCTTGGTTGGCTAGTGAGCCAATATCATCTAAAAATAGCCTGTGTCTGAGTGGGAAATGCATACAGCTCTGTTCTTGCAGTCTGCATGTGAAACTTCTGTCACCCTGTATTAGATTCCAGATGCTTGGGTAATCTCTCAAATGAAAGTGTGAATACTTTTATATTATTTGGTGCATCGTTTTGTGGGGGCAGCAGTGGCCCAGGGTCCAACAACACAGATCTGGCTCAAAACAAAAGTGTTCAGAGTGAAAGGGAAGAGAATCCATTTTCTACTGAGATGAAGCTATTAAGGCAATTCACAAAGAAGAAGCAGGTATAGGCGTTTCACAGAACTGTTTGAGTTGGAAGAGACTTTTTAAAGGTCATCTAGTCCAACTCCCCTGCAATGAACAGGGACACCTACAGCTACATCAAGTGCTCAGAGCCCTGACCAGCCTGACCTTGAATGTTTCCAGGGGTGGTGCATCCACATCTCTGAGCAACCTGTGTCAGTGCCTTGCTGCCCTCACTGTAAAAAATAAAAATAAAAATAATTTCTTCCTTATACCCAATCTAAATCTCTCCTCTTTCAACTGGAAACCATTTCCCTTCACCTATCAGTGCAGACCCTACTATAGAATCATCTTCTTTCTTATAGCCCCCTTTAGATACAAGGCCACTCCCAAGTCTCCTTGGAGCCTTCTCTCCTCCAGGCTGAACAGCCCCAGCTCTCTCAGACTGTCTTAAGAAGGGGAGGTGTTCCACCCCAGGATCATTTCTGTGGCCCTTCTCTGGATGTGCTCCAACAGGTCTATGCCTCCTCCATACTGAGGGGCTCCCCATCAGGGCACAGTGCTCCAGGTGAGGTCTCACCAATGCAGAGTAGAAGGGGCAGGATCCACCTTCCTCGACCTCCTGACCACGCTTCTGATGCAGTCCAGGATATGTTTGGCTTTCAGGGCTGTGAGGGCGCATTGCTGGCTCATGTCCAGTTTCCCATCCACCAGCACCCCGGGGGCTTTTCAGCAGGGCTGTGCTCAGCTCTTTCATCTCCCAGCTTTTATTGACAGTGAGATTTGCAGTGACCCAGGTTCAAGACTTTGCACTTGGATTTGTTGTATCTCATGCAGTTCTCCTGCTTGAACAAGTATAGGTCTCCCTCAGTGGCACTCCCTCCCTTGGATGTGTCAGTTGCACCCCACATCTTGACGTTATCTGCAAACTTACTGAGGGTGTACTCAATGCCATTGTCAGTGTCGTTGGTGAAGATATTAAACAGCACGAGAGTACTGACCCTGGAGGGACGCCGTTCATGCCAGATCTCCACCTGGACATTGAGCCCTTGATCACAGCTCTCTGGGTACAGCCTCGTAATTAGTGTCTCATGCATTGAGATGTCCATCCATCAAATCCTTATTTTTCCACTTGGGAGAGCCAGATGATGTTATGGGGGAATCACGTGAAAGGCCTTTCTGAAGTCCAGATAGATGACATCATTTGCTCTTTCCTTGTCCACAGATGCAGTTCCACTATCATAGAAGGTGACTCTGTTGGTCAGGAAGGACCTGCCCTTGATGAAGCTATGCTAGTTATCCTATACCTCTTCCTTCTCTTCTATGCGCCATAGTGTATCTTCCAGGAGGATCAGTTTCATTATCTTCTCTGGCACAGAGGCAAGGCTAGCAGGTTGGTAATTCCCTGTGTCACCCTTTCTACTTTTCATAAAAATGAGTGTGATGTTGCCTTTCCTCCAGTCACCAGGGACTTCACCTGACCACCATGACCACCTATTCAAAGATCAGGGAGAGCGTCTTGGGAACTACATTAGTCAGTTCCTTCAGAGTTCTGGGATGCATCTCTTCAGGACCCATAGGTTTATGGATGTTCAGTTTCCTCAGTTGGTCATGAACTTGATTTTTGTTTACAGTGGGAGGGGCACATTACTCCCCATGTCCCCACCTTCCTTCCATTTGTTTGAAAGGTGTGTTAAGAGCAGTTATTTCTCAATCTCCTTAAAAGAAGTGCAAATTCTTCCTACATTGCTATGAATTTCTCGAAAGTGTCATCCTGCTCTATTTCTCTGTGCTATTGATCTGTGTTTCTGTCCCTTTGGTCAGATAGAGGGAACTTAATTTAGTGATTGCTAGTAAGGGATCTAACAGAAGAGCTACTCCAAGATTTCCACTGTGGGTCTTGGTAGAATAGAGAAGGAGATTAAACTCAGCAGCGTCAGCTATTATGCATTGTCTGATTGGTGTTACCCTTCCCTGAAGAGGCAGATGCCAAGCTAGATTATAGAGGAAAAGGCAGTGTGACTAGAAACTTAACTGCATTTAGCAAGCAATAGTGATCTTATGCATCACGTAGAAAAGCATCGTTGTAAATGCAACGCTTGAACTTTTGAGTCTTTGATTATACTATGTCAACAAAGACTTTTGGCTTTTTTTTTTTTTAGCAAAGATTCTGAGGTAATTTAATTCAGACACTTGTGTACAGGGACTATTTATCTGTGTTGTTTATTCTGGGAAATGGTGGTGTTAAACTGCAATGAAGTTGTTTCTCAACTTTGATAAAATGAAAGATTTAGTTCTTCACAAACATAGTCAGATTCCTCCTCTTATCTCTACGTCAAACATTATCAAGCTGATGGATTTGCACGGTTGTGTGCCCTACCATGCAGGTCCACTGCATCTTTTGTTCTAGTTCTGGGATCTGGGCTTGGTGCTGTGCTCAGCAGGTATGATACTAGTGAGAAGTGAAGCAAACTTGACCTGATTGGGTTGAAGAGAGCATTTTAATTCTGTCCTGGTTTATGGAAACATATAGGATACATTCTCACTTCAATTTAGTATGAAAACAAATCTAAGCTACAATCTCTCTGAGTGCAGAAGACAAATTACTAATGTGTACTATATGGTACCGTGGTATATAGTAATATATGTTACTAACATCACCAATTAGAAACGTAGATGAAGCTACCACTTTGAAGCTAGATTCTAAGACACTGAATGATTCTGCTTACTAAGTTGCAGTGAACATTGCAGTTTCATAATGGTGCAAGCATCCGTTCAATCCTTTATTCTGCCTGAAGAGAAGAGTGGAAGTAGGTCAGCAGTATCTCTTCTTAAAATATATTGTTAAGGAAGCACCTCCTTTTGACATTGGGAGATATAGTATTGTAGCTTTGAAAGGACATACTGCTAATTAATAAGCAGTATATCTCAGACACGCCTTACATAATATAAATTATAATCTCTTCCTAAGCATGTTATAGTTCATCTTTTTATAGTTTAAGATGCAAATGACTTATTGATTGAGATATAGGTAGGAAATTGAGTGTAAATTTTGTAAAAGTAATCCCCCCTTTCCTCCCACTGTGTGTGATACCTTTGGAAACTAAAATTAATGCATTTTCCCCCCCATATGTTTTGTGTTTGCTTTTGTTTCTTTGTTTTTATTTTTGTAACTCTCCCACAATGCTGAAAATCTTTAAATAAGAACATTTCTTTTAAGTGCTGCTTGTGATTGTCATCAATGGTCCAGGTTTGTAAAACATTTAAATACATTTTAAAATCAGGAAGGCACTTAACTTTTTTGCTTGTCATGTGTTTAAGTCCCTTTATCTCAAACCAATTTTATGAATTTTGCACAACAAAAACCATGCTTTTAATAAATGTAGTTATAATAAACTGCGAAGTTATAATAAAATGCGAAGTTCATTTTAGAGGACTTGAGACTCCTCCAATTCTCTTCTTTGTGAGCATCAGTGTATCGAATTCCCTGGATTATTAAGAATAAGCAGAGATACCTTTGAATGGAACTGGATTTATCAGGAAGTCTGAGCCAAGAAAACTTTTCCTATTGTATCTTGTTGAATAATATATGATAAAGAGGTTTCTTCCACATCATGCTCCTTATGACACAGTAGGCAATGTGTACATCTACACCTGGATGTACAGCTAAGCGGTATAGTTGAGCCGAACTTCTTCTACCTTACCTGAGAAATCATTGGACCAGGAGATTAGAAAGTAGAAAAACTTATTTTGGGTACTTCAACAGTCTCTTGCCTGCCTCATTTTTGTGGAAGTTAGAGCCAATTAGATTAGATGATTAGCTGATAGAAGGCAGTAAATACAAATAGAACATCTTCCAGGTGATGCTGGCATGAATTGGTGCTTGATGGAGAGGCAGGCCAGTGAGTGGAGCTTTTCAGAGTAGCAGCTTAGTTACTTCTCCCGATTGCTTTACAATCTAGAGAGGAACCCATCAGCATTCTTGTTTCCTTCTATCAGTTTCATTTGGCCTTGGAAAATAATTGCATGCACAGTAAACTTTGGCTACAATCATGAAACAAACCATTTGAATCCTGTGGACCAAATCAAGCATTTAATGTACCCATAAAGCCAGTTGAAGCAGGAGAATTATCTCACTGAAGGACCATCCTGTTGGAGGCATTTGCCAAATGCAGCTGTAGAACTTGTGTCCTTCAGCCTTACAGAAAGGGGAACAAGTGAGGAGATACATTGCTGTGGCCTTCCCGTGACTCATAATCATAGAATGGCCAAGGTTGGAAGGGACCTCAAGGATCATTAAGTTCCAACCTCCGCCGCATGCAGGACCACCAACCTCCATATCTAATACTAGAGCAGACTGCCCAGGGCCCCATCCAACCTGGCCTTGAACACCTCCAGGGACAGGGCATCCACAACCTCTCTGGGCAGCCTGTTCCAGCACCTCACCACTCTCATAGTAAAGAACTTCCCCCGTCATCCAATCTAAATCTTCCCTCCCTCAACTTAAAACTATTTTCCCTTGTAACCTCCAGTCTGCCTGTCTGGGACAAGGAAGCTGTAACCAAGCACAGTGTGAGGTTTGGGCTTCTCTGCTTTATGCTGTCAGCTATCCTTATCAGCAGAGATTTTAAGAGCACAACTGTAAGAAAAACAGCACCTCGGCATTTCCTCCTTTCCTGTTACTCAGCAGGTATCTGGGAAAATCTCAGCATCATAGTAGCAGGCTGCTTTGTATGCTTCGTGTTTCTTCTGTGAGCAAACAAATTATTTGGATCTCCAGGAGTCCGAGCTTTCAATGAGGGCAAAAATGTGTCCCTTAATTTGCTTCAGAAGGCAAAATTCTTTTTAGTAGGCCAAGGGAGAAGAAAAACCTTGTCACACCTTCAAAAATAATGAAGCCCCACTAAGTATTAGGAAACTGGGGTGGTTCTTGTTCTTTCTTCTGGTGGATTTCATGCTTTTCTGTAGGGTACTTCTATGGCACGGGTTATTATCTTTGCATTTTAGCCACTAGGTGGAGAAAGCGAGCCTTCTACTGTAATTTAATAGCCGCTGTAGTAGAATGCTATTCTGACCTAAATTCCGCGGATATTTTGGAGTAGAAAAGTTCCTTCTTTCCTGAAGTATTTCGAAGAGTAGAGTTGCAGTGATGAGTGGCTAGCTAAAACCTTCCTGGAATGCATTTTAAGAAAGTACTTTATATTTAAAGGCAAGCACACCACAGCCAGACTCGGTCCTCTGAAGAGTAATCTGATCACTTCTGCTCCTGATGCCTGCCTTACTAAAGAGCAAGGAGTTAGGCTACTGCTGTGGAATGGTTGTATGTACAGGACAACCTCCCTTACACGTACCTGTCCTCACAATCCTTGCCTTCCTTTCTATCACCTGTCACATTGTCATCAGGATAGGAAAAAAACGGACAGACGTCTACACATACTTTGTGATGTTATTTTCCTGACTGGGGATGAGATAGGAGTCATTATTTCAACACATCTGAGGACATGCATGAAGTTTCAGCTGGGAGAGTTGAAAGGGAGTTGTTGCAGAGCAGTGCAGTGAACAGAGGCCTGAGTCCGTGCCCCAAGCTAGCATGGGTGGAAGTTGACTCCAATTCTTTTCAGTGCAGTTTCTTGTCTTCTGTGCATGTGTCTAAGAAGGTGGTATTGCATCCTATTTTGAACGAGGTCTAAAGAAATCAGAATATTTTTCATTTGCAATTTTCAGAAGGAATCGCTGCAGCATTCTTGCCTCTCGATGTATGGTCCAGAATTCTATTTGAATATGCTAATAATCCTTCCAATCTGTTCTGCTACACTGATTATATGTAAACTGTTTTATTTGTCTCTATTGCAGAGTCTTCCCTTTGTCTAATTATGAATGTATTTTGAGTGTTCATGGGGCAGTGTCTACAACTTTTCCTCAGCATGAATTCCCATTTAAGGAGAAATAGCCATTTCTGTTACTGAACTTCCTGTAATCCTTCTCTGGGGACCAGGATTTTTTTTTTTCTGTACTGGAGGACTGACAGAACTAAAGCCACTGTAAAAATGTAATAAATCAGTGCCTTCTTTGCTAATAGCATCACAGTCATTTGGGAAATGATTTGACTGTTTTACTGCATCACCTACTCCACAGGAAAAGACTTTGGATGTTGTTTTTCTTAATCATTATGACCTTTTTTTTAATGTCTCTGTTCTCATAATAAGCTAGCGCAGTGGTTTGTATTGGCTTCTGCAGGTAATATCTGTGGCCAACTGGCTTTCTAACTGTAGCTGTTGCTACAGCACCTTTTACCTTCAATCACAAAAATATACTTGAGTTTCATTCTGGACTAGACTCAACAATAACTGCAATCAATTTCTAAAGAGTAGTCCTGTCCCATGTGCGTCATAGAAGTTTTCCTAATCTGAACTCATGAATGATATGATATGACCAGTGAAGTAGCAAAGTATTTTTCCAAGTCATTTACAGTCTTTCCTCCTCCTTTGATCTTGCACCTTGGATGAAATGGGATAATTTTACTGTCTAAAATGTGGCATGGGTTACTCATTTCACAGCGTGCAGTGTGATGATTTCCTGCAGGTGAAAGATACCATTAAAGTAATATGTTATAAAGAGAGTAAAATAAATTCACTGGTGCTATGTTTATAAACAGCTTTAAAGCTAAGAAAAGATCCTCTTCAGATGTCAGTTTCATTGACCATTGTGGTTGTTTCCTAGTTTCCATCACAATTAAATCCTTCCATTACACTGTTGAATAAAAAACACACAAATTGCAAGGATCTTATTCATTCACGTGTCCCATCAAATGATGTCTACAAAATGTTTAGTTTCAGTTTTCATTCACGGTCACTTTCGAACGACTTTCATTAAATTTATTTCGAGATTTCTTGTTACTTTTTAATTGGTCTCTGTACAGTTGAATAAAATCAAAATCTCGTCTTTTTATTTACTGTGCATGATCAAGGTTAAAGCTCAGTTCAGCTTTTCTTTCTTCAGATATCCTGCCCATGTTTGATTTTTTGGTCTTAATTTTGGTCTTAATTTGCTCATTTTTTTTTTTTTCTTTTTGTAAATTATTTTATAAATCAGAGAAAGATCACAAACAACTGGCATTTCACTCAATTTAAACACTTTAAGTCAAGTTAGCTTTTTCTTTGTGGAAAAAAAAAATATGTTTTGTGAAGCATAAATGATTTCATTTTATTCTACCATATAAAACAGGCTGATAATTTTAAGCCTCGTCTATAGATTATGAAAGTAATGAGTAGTTTTCTTGACTTTGTGATAATAATATTAATATCAATAATAGTAATAATATATAGACTCTGTAAACTAGGTTGCCCATCAAATAAGTATAAATGTGTTGGACCAACTTCCTACCAGAATCCCAAGGAACTTTGATATTTGGGTTAGTGATCTCTTCTGAGCTTTGCTGAAAGAACTGTACTGTATATGAAACACACAACAAGAAGAAAAGCAATGCTGAAGTGAAACAAGTGTATGTCTGAACCAAGACGACTACTTTGTCTTTATGGATTATCCCAGCTTTAAAGGGAATTACAGAAATGTTTTGTCGTTTAAGAGAAGAATCTTGTCTACTATATAAAATTTAGAATATCTGTAGTAAGCAAGCTGAATACATGTGCTGCCGTGAATGGGATCTGATGCATCCCTGTTGAAGGCAGTGGAAAGGGTTTTTTACCAGCTTTAAAACAAATAAAATTGGGATCTGAATGCCTGGGAGATCAGTATGGATTTGTTCCAAGTTTACTAGAGCAGCTGCTATGTTATTCAAGCAAACATGTATATTACAAAGTGATGTGAAAAGATCAACAGTCGTGAAGTAGTGATTGGACACACAGGAAAAACAGGCAAGCAAGATTCAGGTCATTTGATTAGAGGAGTAGGAAGTTACAACATAGCTGTTAATGTTTATACATTCATTATCAGAGATGTTAGCTGAGGAGAACTGGAGTGGTTGAATACAGTAAATATTAAATACATTACTGACCTCAGTAAGTTCAGTCCCATTTATTTATAAAATGACAGACTAAACCCAGGGAGTGTGGTGGAAGACCACTGGAGATTGCTTTCATGTGTTAGATTAATGCCAACTCTTATAACTAATATCACTGTAGAGCCTGAGACTTGTACAACATGAAATCCCATACTTCCAGACACTAAAAGCTTGTTCTTGCATCAGTTTTAGTGTTTCATTTTAGGTAATCAATAGCAAATACGAATGTGAGTAGGGAGGACAAGTATAGATAGTGAGAGAAAAGTCAGTGTTTCTACTGTGACAGCTAAACTGAAGTTGGGCTGTGAGATGCATTGTATTTCTTTTCTTTCTTCTTCTTCTTTTTTTTAACTTATTAAAAAAAATAAAGATAAGGAAAAAAAAAAAGAGTGAAGGGAAATGGTTGGATTTCATTCAGTGGAGTGAAAAAATCAGGGAAGGGATTAAAAGAGATACAGACCATGAGATGAACAGAAGGATGAGCTAAGAATATGATCCTTGCATGCATAAGTGGAGGTCCAGATTGTATTTATTGAGGCTGGAGAAAGAGTTGTTTTCTGAAAGTGTGATGGTACATGAGAGAAACTTGGCTGGCATTTTAAGTAGGTGATCAGAACAGGGGCTACACATCTTAGATCCTGCAGAGAAACTCATTATTGGTCATCCTTTTCAAAATGAGGTTTGGACAGATGTACTTTGAATATTAATAGGCACGTGCCTAATTTTAAATGTCTGTACTTTCAGTTCACTCTTTTGGTGCTTGTCCATTGAAACAGAGAAAGCAAAAACAAAATCTAGGCTACTGACTAATAGTGTTCAGGATTTCTACCTCAGTTGTACTTGCAATGGAGAGCATTCTAGCTGAATCTGTATCATTGTGTGGGAAATAGCAGCCAATTCACTTGTCTAGATTACAAGTGTAGCTTTGTATTCCCACACGATTGCAGGCTTCCTTGGACAATCAGGCAGTGTTTCGAACTGGCTGGCAGCAGGCAGTCAGAATTCAGATTTTGAAACCTGCTTTCTGTCTTTATTCAGACTGACTACTTTTTCAAGCCCTTTCAGGGGGCTCTTTCCCAACAGGACAACATTATGCAAGATTGCACGGAAATAAACTTCAGCACTGGCAATGCTGTCATCACCTGGATTCTGCACAATCTCAGGGGAATGGCCTGGTAATGGAAGTCTGCGCACTGAAATCTGTTTCAATTAAAAAACACAGAGGCATACTTCTCATTTATTCAGAAACATGGCATGGCATCCAAGATTATCAAGAGAGCCTTACACAGGCCAGATAGATTAAATTACCCTTGCAAGAATTTCCTATTCTGCATGCATCATCAGTGTGAACTAGGGTAGAGAGCTGTATATTTCGTGCTACTACAGTAACTGGGGCGATGCCAGTGCAAAGCAGGCCAGGCTTTTTTCCTGATGGAGGGGTGTAAAGTTCTAGCTATGATTAGTTTGTTTCAGTTTTTTTCCTCGATATCCACTTGGAATAAGGCTTACCTCTAAGGAGAGATTAGTTTCTTAGATGCAGTGATAAAATGTCTTCCCACAACAAAAGTTGCCTCAAGGCTTGCCTTGCACCAGTCATTGTTAGTTTATTCTTATGTTCACAATAACTTTCATTCTCAAAGTTCCTTTTGTACATAAATGACCCTGATTGTGTACATAAATTAAAAACTCTATGTCAGAGCACTTCATGTCCCTCAAGAAGGGAAAGGTGTCTATCCTTTCAATGATTAGCTAACCTTAAAGACGGCTTCGGGAAGAGGATTTTTCTCATTCCTTCATTTGCAAGTACTTTGTCATCCCATGAGAGAATGTGAGACACTGAGAATGCTAGTTGTAGAAAATGCAAGTTGGTCTCTTCAATTGCCTCCACGTTATTAAGAGTGAATGATCCTGTATATGTCACAAATAGTTTTACGCATGCTTGATACCAAGGTTAGATTTGAGGATGTTTAATGAAGTACATGTACTTTTTTTTTCATGTCCATTGCTAATATCATAGAATCACAGAATGGCTGAGACTGGAAGGGACCTTAGAGACCATCCAGTTCCAATCCCCATGCCATGGGCAGGTTTGACACCCATTAGCTCAGGCTGCCAAGGGTGCCATCCAACCTGGC
This sequence comes from Chrysolophus pictus, assembly GCA_037305975.1. Taxonomy (NCBI): domain Eukaryota; kingdom Metazoa; phylum Chordata; class Aves; order Galliformes; family Phasianidae; genus Chrysolophus; species Chrysolophus pictus. The sequence goes on from JAYKPI010000006.1 coordinate 39,201,216, forward strand.
CTTGCCAACCAGGGATGGGGCATTCACAACTTCTCTGAGCATTCTGCTCCTGTGCCTCACCATCCTGAGTAAAGACTTTATTCCTAACATCTAATCCAAATCTTCTTTATTTTAGTTTAAAGCCATTCACTTTTGTCCTATTATGGTCAGGCCATATAAATGATTGTTCTCCCTCATGATTATAAATTTCTTTTTAGTAGGAGAAGGCCGGTATGAGGTCTTCCTCTTCTCCAAGCTGAGCAAAACGAGCTTTCTCAGCCTTTCTTCATAGTAGAGCGGGACAGTCACCTCCCTCACCACCTGACTTTTGGTGCAGCCCAGGATACAGTGACCCTTCTGACTGTGAGAACACACTGCTGGCTCATGACCAGCTTTTTATCCACCAGAACTCCCACGTTCTTCTCTGCAGTGCTGCTCTTTATGAGTTCTTCTCCCAGGCTGTCTACGTACCTGGAACTGTTGTGACTCAAGTACAATACCTTGAGCTTGTCCTTGTCAAACCTCATTAGGTTCTCATGGCCCTACTTTTCAAGCTTGTCCATCTCCCTTTGGGTGTCATTTTTTCCACACAAATAGACCACACAAAAAAGAATTTGTGAACTACCCTTTTGTGGGCCTCTTTAATATTTATAAAAGCAAGTCTCGATTCAGCAAAGCTTCAAGGTTTGCATTTAAGAGAAGTGCTGTCATTAATAAACCTGAAAAAGAAATCAAAAGTAGCTTGGTTAACTCAGAGGTTGCTATATGAGCTACTTAACAGCACTATTTCTCAGAAGGGCTCTAGTCATGGCAGATAAGAGGTCTTTCTGTAACCTGGTTGTAAGAGTGGCACAAGTCCACAAGTTCCTGACAACTCAGAGAAATACAACTACCATCTCTTTCAGGGAGCATTAAAATTAACAGTGCGGCTGGCTTTGTCTGGTCTAATGTGATATGGAAAGACTTTCCAGGAAATCACACTTGTTTGCTGTTTATGCTTAAACATTGAAGAATGACTTGGTGTCTGTAAAGTTCAAGACATGGTCAAGTAGCGCATGGTCAAGTATTGCATAGTAAATGCCATTTTCACTTCTCTCTTTGGCTAGCTTCTCATTTCACTGTTCTATGGGAGGTTTCCTAGAACCAGTCTAAGCAGTGATCTGACCAGTCACAATAAAGTGGCATCAGACTGGTTTATGCATGTTCCTTATGATACGTGGATATCCAACAGCACACTTCTTAGAAGAAGCTTCTGTATAGGATTATATTTCTTTTCTTCATTCAAAAGCAAGGCATGGCTTTCTTAATGTATTTTATTAAACTGTGTTTTGGCCTATGCTGAGTTTGCTCTGGAGCGTAAAATCATTTGATGTGAAGCAGAAGTACTTACGCACTGTATGCAGATAGTGTACTAAGACAAACTTAACAAAGCCATTGTAGGGCAGTTCAATTTTGAGCATGTTTATACGGAATAACTGTACCTGAACTGTCTGTGCAAATCTATGAGGTTTCTGCCCTACTTCATGATATTTTGTTTTCTGTGGTCCATATTTAACAGATTGGTACAATGTGCATACCTTATTTTAAGGGCTCCAGTGTGTTGCCCTAGAGGGGTGTATGTTGCCAATAATTAAACCAACAGCATCAGCTGTAAGTCCTTTAATGGTGAGTACTTGGCTGCACCTTTGCATCTGCTGAAGATTTGAGTTCCAGGAGCAATTTGAAGTGCTTTTCCAGACTGAATTTATATGTAGTTGCTCTGTCTTAGTCACTTATTACTGACTTCAACAGAAAGAGTAAACAAAATAACACCAGTGAAAGTGTTACATACAAACGATTCTTCCTGTTTCTTAAGAACTAAAACAATCAGCAAGCTGTTTTTTACACTGTAACTTCATAAAGGGGAAAAGTGATCAATTGCTTTGGATAGTAGAGTAAAACATTGGTGATAAAGCAATTTCAGCCATCGTCAGTCGTCTGTTCTCTAAGTACTAGACATGTGGAACCTAACTTTTTGCTACAGATATTCCTACTACTAATTTTATCACTTCTTTAATGCTTAAGAGTATGCCTGGTCTTTCATCAACTGTAGCATTAGATTGAGCTTAAAATTCCTAGAATGAGTCTGTACGTAATTCTACATCCACTTGGGAATCAAAGAGCATAGCTGATTTTTCTGTTATCTTATTTCTGCTACTTATATGTCTCCTCTATAGGTGTGGTTCTCTGAAACAAAAGTCTGTGAATACCGAGGAAAAAATCCAGTGGCCTTCACTGAAAGCTAAGGCTGGACTTCTGTAACCTATTGTTACCTCTGGTGCTGCATTTTGATTTCCAAACTTATTATGCATGCATGCTGAATGTTTTCACATTTTCTTTACCTTTTTTTCCCCCTCTATTAATATTTACTTTTTCCTGCAATTAATAAAGTCATAAGCCAGTAATGGAAGTTTTCATACTCACTGCACAACCTATGGTGAGTATGATGAGGAATCAAAGGTGACTCTTCTCATTCTTGATTGCTGTACTGTAGAAATTCACCGTGTGTGTGTGTGTGAAATACTGAAACACTGTGGGTTCTGTTGTCACAATGGAATGGTTGTTATATGGTAATGTGTTTGTTTTTGTGTGGTTTCCCCTCCTCCAGCAAAATACATGTTCTGGTGAGGTTTTTTTTCTCTCAGATTTTTTCCCAACCATAAAACGTATTTTGTTTAATAGTTGAGTAGGAAGGGACGGGAAGAAAGGAATATTTGTGATCTCTTCCTGGCAGAGTTAGGAAGTGCAGTGTGCACTCTTAGCAGTAGGCATAGTCCTAGAAAAGGAAATGAAATCATCTTCAGCGAGCTTTTCAATGAAAGGCAATTTTATTTGCATGGCACACAAAAAAATGTGTATTGAGTGGGCAATGTGCACAAGTTTTCTGGTGTTTTTTTTTTTTTCTTCTTTTTCTTAAACACTCCTAGAATAAGTAAATATCTTCTAAATTTGAGTATCTGTTTTGAAACCAAGTGAGCTTGGGAACATTAGGGTGCATGCATACTACTCCATTAAAGGGAAGCAGAGAATGCTCTAGCACTGCATCCCAATCTAGCATTTGGTTATCATTAGCACATTCCCTACACCCTCTCACCACCCCTGCTCTGTTCTAGATGGCAAAAGCTGGTTCTCTGCGCTACTCCATGATTTATAGCTCTGTGAGAACCTACTCAAGTGATTTCCCCTTGAAAGTTCTGTGGGTAAAGCAGCCATAGGTCTAGCTGCCTTTTCTGTCAGTGTGATCCTATTAGGCTTTAGCCCTCCAAGTATCCTTATAATGTTCTTATGGAATGTACATGTTCAGCTTTATGCCATGAACTCCAATAACTTACAGCACATTGACCAGTTTGAATGATCTCAAATGAAACCAGTTGCTTGTAGTTATGTCTATTGACCATAGAAACACTAGAGGGAACTTGGAAAGAATTTTTATGTAGTCTGTACACAAGCAGCTTAATACAGGGAGACAACCTATAAACAGTATTGCTGTTTACAGTGAATAGTGCAAGGAAAAGTCCCTATCCCTGCTTATTTAAATTATTTTTATTTTTAAATGTATTGATTTGCATACACTTTATTTAACAACCTGGGGTCATAGACATCTTCTGTTAATCATTATTTTAATATCCACTAACAAATCTGGAATGAGAAGCAATCTTTTGTATCCAGTATTTCTGAAAATGTACGTCTTTCTGATGAGGGCAAACAGCCCAGCACACTGTTTCTTGTAGGCCAGAATTAAGATGCAGAAGGGCTACATACATCTCTTGGCTTTGCCATACATTTTCTGTGAGGTTTTGAACTTACGTGCAATCAACACTCAGTTATCTGTGGGTGCTTTATCCAATTTGAGTTTTAATCATACCACAGAAGCAAAGGTACTTGAGTTTTCCCCATACCAAGCCAGCACTGGGCCATCCAGACTTATTAGTTTAGGCCCAATGCCAGAAAGAGACAGCTGTACTGCCTTGCCAGCCAGCTTGGATCTGCGAGCAGTTTAGCCACGCTGTGTCTGCAGAACACAAGCTAATAGCTGTAAAGACCCAGGCTTATTTTATGGAGTCACTAGTATGGCTTCAATACTTCATTCCTGCTTTACAGAATGACTGAGATGGTACAGAGGCAGTGCAGGGCCAGCCAAGCTCATTAAGTGCCACCTGAACATCTCTATGCCACATAGGACACTCCAAGATTCATTAGCTCAGATCGAATATCATTTTAATACATATACTTGTCATCTTATTAGCATGCCTGTCAGTACTGTGGCTAGAGCACTTTATTCAGGAAGCGCTTTCTGAACTTGGCATGTGGTTTCTGGTGAAAAAGGTACCCTGACTTTGATTGTGGTGTCTCTCTGATTCAGTTCCCAGCTCTTGGTTTCATGTTTTACGCTGTGTACTGTAACTGTGCACAATAGACTCTTAAATAGGATTTATCCTGCCAAGTTACTTGTAGAGGCTGAGAACCTACCCATGTGGTATGGTGAAATAGAGCAAGCTACTAAGAGCTACCTCTGGAAGTAGGTTGTTTGGCATGAGCTCAGGTATTACAAAGCTTTGATAAATCTGTAGGAACAACTGTGGGAACAATTTTAGAGGATGGTTATACCCTCTGAAATGGCTTAGTGCTGTTGTGTTAAAAGAGTAAACCTCCTGTTTGCTATAGAACATAGAGTTGCGCTTGTCAGGAGTAGCTAATAAGCTGTGAATTTGTATCTTAGACATTTATGGCCAAATTAAAAAAAAAAAAATTATAAACTATTTTCTATAAAATGGGAGAAAATGACATGATTTTGTACTACTGCTGCCAGAAAATCTTAAGAATTCTGTAGCTTTCTGAACTGAATTTTTTGAATGCTTGGCAATAAGAGAAAGAACATAACAGCTTCTCTCAAAAGTGTTGGTCACAGAACCACAGAATGGCTGCGGTTGGAAGGGACCTTAAAACATTCAGTTCCAACCCCCTGCCGTGGCAAAGCTCCCACTCACAAGATCAGGCTACTCAAAGCCCCATCCAACCTGGTCCATTCCCCTGACACTGCGCTTCTTAACTGTATCTAGATTAATGACATTATAGAATCTCCCAGAAAAAACAAAAAAATTAGAAGGAAATGGATCTTAGTGAAATGATATTAAGGGACTTCCAGACCTGCCACAAGACTATCACAGTAATATTACATTTGTGGGTTTTTTGTTGTTGCTGTTGTTTTCAAGAATTAGTTGAAATAAGCAAGCTTGCTATTACACTGTAAAGCCTCTGTGTTCAGCATGTTCGCTTTCTTCCTACAGATATTGTTGTTAATTATATATTGTTAATTATAACCTAGCATCTGATCCAAGCACCTAGTAGAATGCTGTGAAACTTAAAATTCTGGCTTAGAGTCTTAAAGCCTAAAAGCTTCATTCATCAACTCCAGAGCAAAAGTAGAACTCCACAAGTTATCTCACTGTATAGATTGTCACGACCAGTTCAGTGAGATATAAATATATAACAATAAATAAACATACTTAATATAGCATGACTAAACAATGAAAAGAAAGTGGCTCATTTTTTTTTTTCTCTATGGGCTGGTCACGTATTTGTATAGAAGATACTTGATTTACTGGATCTGAATGAAAAATTACAGACCTGTTATGAAACATTTGTGCCCTGAAAGCATTTTCTGAACATTGATCCAGTTCTGAGTCCACAGTAATTATCTTTCAGCAAGCTGCACTGGTGTCATGAAACTGCTTCCAAGTCTTGTGTTAGTGGATTGGTTTGATGGCACTGCATTTAGCACTGTAGGCATGTCTAAAGAGGACCATCTGCTGTGTTTCTCCATGGTGCTTGTTTGGGTTATGTTGTAAGGACTACAGCCAGAAGAGTCACAACCTGAAGACATTAGATATTTCAAAATAAATTTTTAGCTTTTACTTAAATTTCAAAATGTAGTTCGAGGGTGTTAAATAGGGTCTGTGCTCTCAGTTGAGGCAAGTTCTTTTGAAAATCCACTTCTGGAAAACTAATTCTATGCCTTGAAATATTGGATCCTCACTAAGGTGAGGCCTATTCTAAAATATGGTGTATGTTTCTTTTCCCAGGAAAAAAAAAAAAGATAAATTTGTTGATCAATTGGACTTCTCAGATTTAACTTAAGAATAAATGTTTCTTTGAGTTTATCACTGAGAAACCTGAATAGATCAATTTTGTTATAATTGATGCATCCGATAAATGAATGTAAATTGGAACTAAATAGACTCTTATAGGAATTAATATTTTTGTTTTACGTATGCTAAACAACTTTAACTTCATCTGTTTGTGTTTAATAAGCCACCAAAGATGGGACCAAATAGCACCTGCAAATTGCTTGGAAAGGGAGGAAATATAAATGGAGGGGGAGAAGCAGATAGGGAGTAGGGGTTGAGACCAAAAGAGAAGAAAGGAAGTACAGTGAAGAGATCATCTCAGTGTATGAGATATTCCACAGCTGAAAGTGTGGAAGGAATAGAATGTTGTTGGGGAATTGAGCCAATGCCTCCTGAAATCTATGGAAGCCTTTCGATTGTGTTAAATAGAAATCAAATGAGACCTTAGCAGAATGCAATTGTGCCTCTGTACCAATGTCTAAAGCCAAAACAAAAATAATTACAGTACTGAATGGATTGCATTGGCTGATTTTTTTAGTGTCTAATGTTCTTTGGAAATGTTTCATCCCGATTATTCCATCTGGAGATAATTGTGTGATATCATCCATAAAATTAAAACATAAATCAATCCAAATGGTGATCAGCCCCATGAGCTGCTGTTTAAAAACATACATGGAAACCTAGCGCTCCCTGCCTTTTTAGAAGGATGTGCAAAAAACAGTGAAGTGTTAGGACAACATAAATTCATGAGCTAGTAATTGAAGCCTACAAATATTTCATGAGCTGCAACAGTGCTGTCAACACAATACATGGAAAATAATAGAGGAACTCTTTATTTTTCCTTATACTTTAATAAACTTTTAACAGTAAGTAAGGCTTGAACTTAAAAAAACTTCCCGTATTTGTTGGCATAATGGTTTCAACACAGTGTGGCTACAGTATAGCAGCAAACTTCTGACTTAAAGTAAAAATCAGTTATTAGCAGCTGAGAACAGACACTTGTAGTGGAAGAATAATTTTCTTCTGTTGGGCTGTAAAGTAATACCCTTAAACCAAAGAGACCCTCCTGCTCCTTTTCTGCCAGGAAGACATTATATCACTCTGTGATATATTAAATTTTATCAGGTAGTCTTTGAACCATGAAGAACTAATTCAACTTTTATCTTGTATTGTCTTGGGAAAAGATTATTAGCAAGAAAGATGATCATCTAATCATTTTGGTTGTTAACAATTGACTTTTGTTATAAGATATTCAGGAGGCTAACCTAGGTCATATTGAAAAATGCTTTTAGGAGATTGATATATGTTTTTATCTCTGGTCTCATTTTGAAAGTTTTAGGAAATATTACAAATTAAATCACTCCAACAGTCTTTCCATCTGTAAAATAACTGTTGTATTTTAATCATGGTATGACTTGATGCAAATGTTAGTATCTTTTCTTCATATTATTCACACAAATGCATATGGAAAGCACATTTAGTTCTCTTCATGTGAATATTTTTCTTGCTTTCCCTAGGGTAATGACTCTTGATCATATGAAAATTTCCAGAAGGAAAACAGTAGACAATTACGAATGAAGCAGTTATCCTCAAATGTTCTATTAAATATTCGTGGAAAGTTGTACATGTGGTGATCAATCAGATATGTTTACTGTAAGCCGCATGCTAATGTTTGCTTCATCCCAAATGGAAACCTTTTATGAGAACAAGTAAATTTACTCAAAGGTATTTTGAAGGTAGATAAGGGGTATGATGTTATTAAACTTGAAAAATTTTTACAGATTTGCATCTTAATCACAGAAACCAGGTATTATAACTAAAATGGAAAAAGATCAGATAGATATTAAACCCCACTATCTGTTACCAAGTTCATTTTTTAATGTTCTACAGCTTTTTTGTCTAAGTATTAGAGTACATCAAGCCCACACTAATGCTTTGACAGCAGATGCTTGTGTCCAGAAACACTGAACAGCTTGATTCTTCAGAACTGAAACAAGGAGGTGATATTCGGGCATTTCTTCCTAATCCAAAGAGGGAGGAAAAATCAATTCATGTAAATCTCTGAATTCCTGGGCAAAGATGATGCAAATCAGTGCAATTCTATCAAGTTTTGTGTTGTCAGGAGCATTCACATAACTATTTGATTTACTTCAATGAGGGAAGATTTGTTGTTTTCACTCCAAGTTCTAGGTAAAGACAGCACAAATGGACAACAGCAATAAAGAAGACGTATTGTTAAATGTATCTGTAACAGGAGGTCTCATTCTGAACCTCAATGTGGTCGAAATAAATAGGGAGATTCCTGCAGTTAATTAGGTTAGGACCTACATATTCTGAGGCAAGATTATCTACAAATTTCTCAGATCAGATCTGCTCTTGTACTGAACTTCTAGGAAAGCTTTTAGAAGAATGAGATGGTTTACAATATTTCTTCAGAAAATCTGTTTGCCACTTCTGAAATAATGTGTTCTTAATAAGCCTCATCTTTAGAAAGAAATTGATTTGGGAAAATCCGGTAACTTCTGCATGTATTAAATATGAATATTACTTTTTGTTCTTATAGATTACTTATACACACAAAAATAGTAAATATATTTATATTTTGCATTTATATTTTTTATATCTGCATGCTTTATTTGATGAGATACTTATCTGTGAGAGAAACTGGAGGTGGTAGGATCATTTCATCTATAAAGAAGAAAGAGTAGAACTTAATTTGTAAATGATCCTGAAAGTCTACAAGACTTTTTTTTCTTTTTTTTTTCTTGTGGTAGAGGAAAAAAAAAATGAAAGAAATGAGATGTCTTAACTTCTTCTAAGTAAAGATTGAGAAGGAACAATCCAAATCTCCTCTGACTATTTGACTGGAACTGAAAGATTGCTTTTTTCTTTGAATGAAAATAAAAAGATGTACGAGAGATTACAGAAATCTGTTCTGGGATTGACAGGCTCAAAGCCATATAATAGATCAGGAGAATTGAAAGCTGGAGAAATAGGAAATAACAACACCGGTTCAAACATGTTTGCTATTCATTTTTATGAATTCTACTTCTCTGAGTAGAATTCCAGTATTTAATATTTCAACCACGTGATGACTCTGGTGGTTTGTGGTCTCAATTGGGAATTTGTTAATACAGAATTCATAGTGTCATAGAATCCTTAGAGTTGGAAGGGACCTTTAAAGGTCATCTAGTCCAATTCCCTTGCTATGAACAGGGACATGCACAGTTGGATCAGGTTGCCCAGGGCCTGATCTAGCCTTGCCTTGAAAGTTTCCAAAAATGGGGGAATCCACCACATCTCTGGGCAAAAGCTGATAACGTTCATGGTGCTTATCCCAACAGGTAACTGCAACAGAAAAGTTTGTACTCTCTTACTACTTAAATAGTGATTCAAAACTAGAAGACATCACAATTTCTTTGAAAATTTAACTGGCAAAAAAAGAGAGAAAGAAGAGTATTTGACATGAGATGACATCTGCTTTTAGATTTATCAGACCATACCTAAAGGGAAAAAAAACCCAAGAGAATATCATTATTTTGCCAGGTAACTTATGTGACTTCATCATACTCCTCACTTTTCATTTTGAACTTGGATCAGGCAGATCTTGAATTGTGGAGGCAAATTCAATTGCTATAAGCAATAATGTAGTTAAAATCTCTAGAGGTGATGGTGCTGCCTGTGTAACTAACTAGCTGTATTGCAGATTGATCGAGCTACACCTTTGAGACTTGGAAAAAATAGCTGATGTATATGGCTTCACTTCATTATTTGTCTGGGCTATGAGTCATTTAGAAACAGCAAAATGGAGACAGAAAAGCTTCTCCGTGCCATCCACTTCATTCTTCTGTAAATGCAAGCTTTCCACTACAGAACATTACTTGGAGTTTTGTCCAGTTTCAGTGCTCTGGCTATTAAAACAACCATAACTTCCTAAAGAGTAGATCTCCACATCCCTCTTTAAAGAAGTTTCATACTGAGCCAGAACTCTGCTTTGCATCAGTCTTAAAATGTAACACCCTTTTGCTCATTAACTAATTGTTTTTCTGCTGCTTCTAGTTGTCAAGTATTTGTAGGCTACTATCCAGTCCCTCACTTCTAAGCCTACTCTCGTAGGTACTGGTAGGCAAACAGTAAAGTAGGATGTGGCTCAGCTCACATTTAATTCTCCTGCTCAGCCCTGTATTTTGTGATTGATTTTATTGTAGTTATAAAGTTCTGGATCTTAATCTGCTGGAATTAATTGATTTATGTGGCCACTGAATACCAGTGAATTTTTACCACCTTATTTTGTGCTCTCTGCAACTCAGATTTTTATGGTCCTTGTTGACATTGTTACTCAGCTGAATTAGTCTGAAGGGAAGCAGTAAAAAAATGCAGCTTTGCACTCTTCTTTAACATACATCTATACTCTGCTGGTTGGCAACAGATCTATGTTTTGTATCTATCTGTGATTTGCATTAGAGTACCTGAAAGCACCCCATTAAAAGTGAAAGGCATTCCACTTGGGTCTGTATGAATAGTTCAGAAGGGATCATACTTTCCCCATTGACATAAATGTGGGGAGAGAGTAGGGAAATCAAATCTGTTGAGGAAATGAGACTTGCCTGATGTGCAGGTTGGGATTTGTAGTTATATTTAAAATGTATTTTACCAAGTGTGAATGTTTTGCTATATGTGTATATGATCTTTTCTGAAGTCTTGCATGTAGATCTCATGTAAATGAAAAAACCTGATTTTTAGTAAAAGTAAAGCAAAATTAAAAAACAAACAAACAAGAAACAACTAAACTGAATAAAACAAACAAAAAAAAGTTATTAAGTTCCTAGTGAATTTAACTGCGCTGCATAATTGGATGAACTCAATCCATTGCTCTAATGGATAAACCCTGTAGATGGCTGAGCAAAACCCATTTCTCCTCAGTGTTATCTCTCGCCAAATTCTTGAAACTGAGCCTCCCTTGGGGGAATGGAGACAGCAGAACTGCTGACACCACAGCTTCCTTCTTAGATTCTCTGAGTTCAGATAGAAATAACATTCTGTAGCCCTAATAGCCTTACTATGCAGTGTAACAAAGTAAGCTGGGCAATTTGTTTACTGAATTCCAGTGTGTGTTTGTAAAAGTTTGAATAATCAGCAGGATCCCAGCCTAAAAGCATCTGATTTCCTCGGTGGTTCGACACTGCCCGCCCTTTCATAGTTTCACAAATATACTTTAATTGAAACAGGCCACACTAGGGTGTGCGTTAATGGGCTGCTGTTGTGCTGCTTGGGTGGTAGAAGGTAATTGGTCTCTGGTCCAGTGCTTCACAATGCACTGAAGCCATGCGCCAGTAGTCTGTTAATGCACACCCTGTTGTGACACTGCTTAATTAAAATCTTTGAGTATCAAAAGCAGGAAGGTATAATGAAGTTTCTTTCAAGCTGGTAAACACAACTGCATGACATATAAGCCAGTGCTATGTATGTCGACTGGTGTTGGCCTTTACAATGCTTAGTTTAACCAATCAGCTGAGAACAAGTGCATGCTAAAGGCTGTTCTCCATTACAGGAGGGTGCAGTACAGTAACTGGGTTTTTGCACTCAGATCCAAATTATAGCTAGCCAGGTGTGTGTGGCCTCACTGTGTGTATAGTCCTCTGGACGTCTGTACTGGCACAACGACGCTATGCAACACAAAACATGTATGTTATGCTGAACCATATAAAAAAAAAAATTAGTCTTGTTAATTTCTCTGTTTCCGTGGGAAATCTGTATTTTGTAGAATCCTTCTCATTGTACGGATGTCCATCCTCAACTTTGAAAATTCAGTTTCACAATCTAGCTGTTGTAAGTCTGAGGCAGTGTTAAATCCTGCAGGAATAGCATTCAGAAATACAAGCTGATATATGATGTACCACTCTGGAGATGCAGATGTAGGTTTTAAACTGTATTGGATATTAACATCATGTAAATCTCCTGATGTGAAATTCATTATTACTCCTCTTCATCCAGCCAGAGAGTATAAATTGTTTGAAGAAAACAGCTTGATATTTATAATGGGCCTGAGTGGACTTTTCTTCACAGTAAGTTAGCCCCTGTTGCACTTTATGCTGATATGGCTAGATTGCATCTGATACTGAGTAAACTAGTTTAAATCCATGAGAAATATTTTTTAGCTTACCCTGTATTTCTCAACATCATTAGAGATGAAGTAGCTTTTTTGGGAAAAATTAATCTTTTTCAGGTGATTATTTGTATTTGTGAATAGATAATGTCTTTTGTAAAAGTGCTATTAGCAATATTTTTTTTCAATGAGGAACTAATTTGTTTAATCCTAAGGATCCAAAACATGCCAACACCTGAACAAAAATATCCAAACAGATCAGAGGATAATGAAATGGAGGCTTCCCTTCAATCAGAGAAAGAGGACTTAAATAATTTGTCGTCTACTTTATTACTTGGACCGTTATCTCTACCCTCTGCTGATATCTGCTTTCTTTCCTATGTAATTTAGTAACCTGTAATGTGGCTTTAATCTCCTGTTCCCTCCTGTCTGTGTGCTGTGAGACAAGAGACAGATGAGCTCAGAAGTCAGGGGGCAGCGAAGCTGCAGCCCACAGCTGCGTACTTGTCAAGTCTCCTCAATCATCCATTTGATCACACTGCTGTAGAGATCAAAAAAACCTCTGTGCACATGGCAGGTCCCCAGGGAGACAGCAATTGAACCTATTCAGAAATGTGTGATGAAAGAGAGGAGGTCTTCTGAGGAAAAACAATTGCAGGTCTTCCACTGATGGAGCAAGTTCTTGTTTAATTTGAAGGAGTTTGCTAGTACACTTATGCCAGTATAACTGCAACAGCACGTCTTGCTGCTGGCATGACGACTTATACTACTAGGAATCATTAGAGTGTTTCTTAAATGGAATGATCTGTACTTCTAGTTCCTATAACTGTATTCAAAATGCTGAGTCATGTAGTTATGCTGCGACATAAATTTAGATGTGGTGAAAGCCTAAAAAAGAAAATAGGTGGGTGTAAATGAAGAATTTTCCAGGCAAAGTGCTTCTTCCCACAGTCTTTTGTAGGACCAGGCAGTATGAAGACGATGTGCAAACTCAGAAGGAAATGGAAAATTCCACACAGTTTTTCATCCTGGCCACTTGAAGGACAACCATCGCCCTTTACAGTCATGATGTTAAACTGCAGCTAGGTTATTACCAATTAATCCAAATTAATTACCAATTAATTATAAATCTAGAGCTTGTGCATACTTGCATGTATGAATTCATACTTACAGGCTGAAATATTAAACTAAAATAATGTCTTATTCTTTGTGGCATTTCCTTCAAAACGGTGTCACAAAACTACAGTTGCAGATAGTCTTCTGATATTTGAAGTTGGTCTTCACGGGCTAACAAGAAGAGTATGTTCCTTTAACTGGAGAATCCTTACCTCAGAGTCCTTCTTTGATGACTTCATTCACTCCTCATCTAGATAAGAGCAGCTACTCCTAAATCACTGGTTGTGGTATGCCTTACTGAGCTTTTATCATCAACTCTCAGAACAGTAGTCTGAATTAGTACTCACAAAGAGGACCTTTAAGAATGGTGTTGCAGTCATCATGTGCCCAAACTTTCAACAAATAGTTCTCCTCCAGAGTTCACTATTCCTATAACAGTTCCTAGCAAGGAAGTTAATGTAGGTAGTATTGTGGCCCAAGATACCATTGGCCTTCTGGGCAGCAAGTGCATACTGCTGGGTCATGTCCAGTTTTTTGTCCACCAGGATCCTGAAAGACCTCTTCTGCAGGGCCGCTCTCAGTCAGCTCTTCTCCCAGTCTGTATGCATACCTAGGATTGCCCCAACTCAAGTGCAACACCCTGCATTTGGCCTTGTTGAACCTCATTAGGTTCCCAATTTTCAAGCTTGTCCAGTACTCTAAAATGGAAGCTAAAGGTACTGCCAAGGTGTTCAAGTCCAAAGATAGCCTCAAGTACCCTAGAAAAGCCTGAAAACTCTAATTAGGCATAGACAGGATGTTTTTGCCTGGAGCACCTTCCCTGGAGCAGTTCTTAAGAGCAATCCAGTAAAGCAGTACAGAAAATGGCATTCTAACCGGGGAGTTAGCATGTAAATTTTGATGAGAAGAAACATGGATTTTTTTAGTAGCTCAAGTGCACTATCCTTTCCTGGTTTGTTTTGTATTTTTAAATATTTTCCCTATTTGCATGTCAAAAATATCTGATTTTTGATATATTATCAAAAATGTGAAGTAGTATGTTCACACTTCTCTCAGTTTCCTTTTCTCCTTCAAGTTCCTTTTCCTATTATCTGAATGTCACTGTCACTTGAGCACTGGGTTTTCTTTTGTTAATATTTTTTTCATGTTGTTTAAGCATACAGTGGCCATCTAGATAGTGAAGGAACATAATGGGGTACACTTTCAGCATGGACAATTAGCTGTGCAATTCTCATTAACAGTATTGGGACTTGCACTGAAAATTTTCCTCTATAAATCTACCAGCACAAAGCCTTTCCCCTTATGAGCAACAGATGGGTTTTCCATAATGGCTCATTACCTCCTTGCTTTGTCATGCTGCCAGAAATGAAATATAAAGTTATTTATGGTTAGGGAAAGATGCACAAGTCACTGTAGATCATTCTTTGCCATCTTTTATAGTTTATCTAGTTAGTACTTTAAATCTCCCAGGACTAGCAAGCTTGAGAAGATGACAGAGCACTGCCTGTGAATTAAGATGAGTGTCCTTCTGTCTGGTTATTTATCCTGATGGTCTCACATCTCTGGGGTGATGCTGTAGTCTCCACTGGGACTGGTAATTTGGGTGTTTCAGTGGAAAAGAGGCCATTTTTCAAAAGAAATTTAGTCAGCTGTGAAAACTCATTTCTGTGAAATTTGACTAGTAGGGGCAGAAGGCAGTACTGTTTCACTGTGCATCATAAATTTGAGAAGGTAAACAAGTTACATGATAATATTCCTTACTTGAAAGTGGGGTGGGAAGGGGGTCATTGTTTTGTACACCAGTGATGTCATTCCTTTGACAAATGACGGTGGAGGCCAAGAAAGGAACTTGTTCTGATGTGGACAGTGCTTTTATTTATATATATATATCACATTATTAAACTCTGCATATTGTAGTTTATGCCATAGGCATACTCACAGATTGACTACTATCTTGAGAAATCTTTGCTGGAGACTTGCTCCTACTACAAATGTGTTCATGTCACCTTTTGTAATGTATTCACAGCAATTAATATGGCTTCAGTGTTAGTACTTGAAACAGAAGGGAAGTTGAAGACAAGATTTTTCCCAGAAAAAGATTATTAAGAGAATTAAATCCAGCACGTCTGTGAGTCTTCTCTGAAACAGGTAGGTCTCCCAGCAGGCTGAGAGATGCACATGGAGTTCTTCTGGTTTGCATTTAAATATATCTAAATCTAATTCCATTGCTTAAGTACTTTCCTAAACATTGGTACTCCTAACCATATGTTCCTGGTCTAGAGCTTTAGACTGAAGGCTTCTTGGACTACAGATTTTGTTTCCTTGCTCAAATTGCTCAGGCTTTGTTAAGAAACTATATAAGTGTGGGAAGTTCAGTGAATTAATGCCAATAGCAGAAGAAAAGTAGGACTCTTTGTGCTGAAGAGGTAATAAGCATATTGTGGTGTGACAATATATGCGTGGCCTAGCAAGACAATGGTGGATCCAAAATCTTTAATTTTTCAATGTAGTTCTTGCCTATGCCACAGTCTAGCAAACACAGTGATCTGCTTGTAGACTTAGGAAAAGACCTCCTCTGATTGTAAGCAAAGTACTTTCTATATGTGTTACTTTGAAATGCCCTCACAGGTCCTAGTCTGTAGGAAATGCCTTGTGCGGATTGTACAATGTGTCATACACACATGATCACAGGATGGTCTTTCTTTTCTCTCAGTACTGATTAGCAGCAACGTTTAAAAAACAGGTGCACAGTGGATAATAGAAATTGTGAAAGCCACTTCACTGTGGCTGAACACACTGAAGTGGTCTTCCTTCTCATTATTTGTACAAATGAACTCTTGAGCTTCACAACCTGGTAAAGAGCCTCGCCTGCGCACGAAGACAGGGCTGTAACACCAAATGCCGTCTAAAGAGGGTGCTGCCTGTTCTCAGATGCCTCATTAGGAACTGATCTGTGTCAACCTGACTTCTAGCTAACTTGAATGACAATGCACGATGTCTGTAAAAACAAATCCTCTTGTTTCTTTATTGGGTATATGCAGTCAGATGTATTTCTGGAATCAAAAGCTGCATTAGTTTTCAATCGCTATTGTCACTATGTTCTTTTGCTCTTTGTTGGCTTTTCTTTCTAATTCCTTAAATCAATAGGCTATTTCTAAAATATTTTTTATTCCCCTGAAATTTACAGCTGATGAGAAACAGAAAAACATTAATGCAAGATTTCATGTTTTGTTGCTCTGGAAAAGTTTAAGTCCCATTAAACAAATTTTTTTTTGAACATGAAAATTTAGACATTTGGGATCTACAGTAGTCCTGCCAAGCTATGAGGGCTACCTTGTGTAAGCATTTCATATGCCCAAGATAGACAATCTCTCTGAAAAGGCTGTTTTCTGATTGTTAAAATAAGACAGAGTTTATTCAGTCTAGAGTACACTTCCTTACCTTTACTCCTTCTCCACAGTTTTAAAGATTTTGGAGTGTGGTTTTGTAGTAATTTCTGTCATCTTTAGTGCAGAAAAGAAGAAGGCATATGTTTGATTCAACTTCTCCCAGTGTATGGGCTGTAGTATTATTCAGCCCCACAGTTACCTTGTGTCACCACAGCTTGGGAATTCCACTGAAGCATGATCAAAGCCCTCTTTGTCCTTTGGATTATGTTTGCAATTCACCATGTAAGACCATCTCACTGTGGACTTAAACTCTGTTGAACACAGAAGGGAGACTATTTCTACAGCAAATGTTCCCTTTCTTCACTGTAGAGTTATAGTGACTTAGAAGATACCAGTTTTATGTCTGTTCAATATTCAATGCACATGTCAGACTACTAAAAAAAAATAAAAGTGCATGCCTGCACTAGTTTTTGAAACTATCGCAAGAAAAGGCCACTGGTTGTTGATTTTTCTTTTCTTCCTCAGTTTTATTTCACAAAGCCTGTTCATTAACCACCTGGTAAATATTACTGTACCTACAGCTTGACTTAATAAATCATTGACCATTTGATGCTTCTGAGGCTACTCACCTTCAGGTTTGCAAGTCCTGCTTGCCTGAGAAAAATAAATGAAGAAAATGGGCAGAGGAGGCAATTAATAATTCTGTGTGGTGCTTTAAAATCCAGATGCAGTAAAATGGAACCTTGTACTGCTGCCCCCATCCTTGCTGCTGCTGTTACTATAGTAGCAGCAGATGATGACATTAAAGTATTGAGTATGACGGGGAAAAAAAATGTCCAGGGAAGGTTTTCTTGTACGGGTTGGTATAAAGCAACAGTTTAGGTCAAGAACAGTATTTCTAGATCAGGCAAAATTATAAATTCTCTAGGCTTATAGGAGTGTGACAGTTACCCTGGGGACACAGGAAGCATCATGGTCACTGCAGAGAAACTGCTTGATTCTGACACACAGAGCTGGACTCTGGATCATATCACCCAAGCACGTGTGGATCCAAACAAAATGTCTGTGTATTATAACAAGGGTATAAAGAAAATGAGAGTCAGTATGACAGAGTGAATGAACAGGAATTTTACCTATAAGACTGTACCTCTAACGTGCTCCTGTTTCATCATGGGTGGTAACATGGAGTTTTGTGAAGCCCTCTACTGCACTAGAATTTCTGCAAAAGAGGTAAGTCATCACTGCGCTCAGCACATCTTCTACCTAGCAGTCTCCTGCTTGATGATCTCGTCTTGAGGTAGTTCGCTTACAGAAGACGTGCAGCAGCATTATGGAAACTAAAACCACTGTCCTGCTTTCATCCCTTCACCTTGCTCTTTTCTTTGAGCAGTGAAGTCAGGTTGGAGTCCACCAGCTTACTGGCAGGGATGTAGCAAACAGAGCTGGGTTAGTTGGGGAACAGTGCCCTTAGAATGAAAATCCAGAGGGACTGAACTTAAGAGTTAAATGGCTGCTTCAAGATCATTTGCTTTCATGTTGTTAAACTTGTATGAATAAGGGAGACTGGTATAAGGCTGTTCTGTAATATCGTCAGCAGGTGTCTTGGGGTTGGCTGGAGGAGGGCTGGTTACAGAGGAAAGCTCTGATTCTGCAGATGAATTCTACAAGAGACCCTTCTGGCTAGGCAGATCCAGTTACAAGGCTGGGATTTACATCATCTGACAATGTTATATCTTTGGATTTGATGGATCTGATGTCAGGTATCTGGTTTATGCATCATTACCTTTTTTTTTTTTTTAATAGACTGGGAGAAGACACTCTGGTTACAAAAACAGTTCCTTTCACTTTATGGTAGGGAGTGTCAGAATCTGGGCTGAAAGTACTCCCTGAAAGTTGTTAGGGGGAGGCCCTACACAGAATTTACAGAAGTGTTGTTATATATCTGTAAGGATCCACCAAGCTCTGCACTTCCCTGCGTGCTCCTGTCTTTCTCATTTGACCCTGTGCTCATTGTTCAACTTTGAAAGTCCTATACTTCTTACAAATGAAGTCAAGTTGCAAGAGATGACTTCAGCATGAGGTGCAGATAGCCAGCACTTGTAAAAATTTGGCAGCTTAGTAATGCATGCCTTGCCTTCAGGTCAAGATGAAGTTGCTTAGTAGATGAATCTTCTCTCAAATAGGCACAACACTGCCAAACTGTAATATTTGAAACAATAATGATACTGTCATAGCTATTGGGCATTTCTCTAAGGATCTCAGGTCTTTATAAATTTGTGTTGAGTCTCCTGACCCTGCGAAGCACTGAGTTTAAAGATAAGACCTAGAATGCTGCAGATCCCTGGGCTCACGATGCAAAATATTGTGGATGTCTTCTTTTTTTTAGTGCAATGGAAAACAGAATTGGTGTGTACTGACTTATTCTTACAACTGACTTGGTGTTGTGTGTTGTATGACTTGTTGGCCAAGATCAGAAGAGTCACAGACAGAATGACAGCCTCAACCCACATGTATGGGCTCATAATATAGCCATGTTTATTCCTGACATTACTCTTTAGCCTGAAACCAATTTAGAAGAATTAATTTAAAGCATGGGGTGAATTGATTTGATGGAAGAGGTGGAGAAAAGGCCTTTAAAGTATTCATTAAATAGCTTGTTGGATATGAGTAGCTCGCTAAGTATGAGATGGCTGAAGACCTGGAGGAAAGCAAAGATAAAAGAGAAACTCATTTTCACTAACTGCTGAGGTGAGGAGAAGGCGAGTACAGCTTTATCACTGAACTTAACTCTTGTCTCTGTCTCATAGTATCTTCATCATGAGGATGTGGCTAGCAGTTACAGACCCATTTTAGTTCTATCTATATCCAAAAAGGAAGAATTCTGTGCCACTTAGAGAAGGGCTGATTATAATGGTGAAGCTAGAGTTAAAACACAGAGTAATAAGAGGCTGGATTAGTATTATTTTTAAATTCTATCCATTACCACATACAACATGTCACACTCAGCAGTGCTAATTAGAAATGCAGGAGCACACGCTATCATCCCCGTTATTAATGTGGAAAGTTTGTATATGCCTATAAATCAACTTATTCCAGACTCTCATTAACATAGTGTATTTTAGCTTTTGAAATACTTGTTTGTGGCTCACAAAATAATTCTAGGGCGATTATTTATCTTGTTTGCAAAGCACAAAATAACCCCACAGACGTTCTTTGCTGTATAGATATGTATGGGAACTGTTGATCATGGCCTGAAGCACTGATTGATCACCTGAGGCAAGCACTGAGTCAGCCATGGAGCACAGGTGAAGGCAATTCAGCTGTGTGATGGAAGGGGTGGAGCCTGGCTGCACCTCTCCTAGACCCCATTTAAGGGCTGACTGCCACAGGGGAATGATCTCTTTCTGGAGATTCCTCCTTTGTGGAGCCTTTCCTGCAAACCTAGATCTTTGGATTCAGGTGAGCGTTCTTTCCCTGTTTGTTTCTTTTCCCGTTTTCGCTATGATAATCTTTCCAGCTGAAACACCAACTGTAACATGGTATGAAACTGTAAAACCTCACGAGCTTGTCCAAATACAGGAATGTGTGAGGAACGCATATATTTATATATGTTCTTATATGAATTCCTTGCACTAACGACTTAAATCCAAAAGTGATTTTTCTACAGAGTGTGCATCACTGTTACTGTTCTGCGGTATATTTGGTTGTGGATTTTTTTATTTGGTCTTTTTTTTTTTAACCCATTAGGAGGATGAGATTTTTAAACACTTCACTGTAGAGCAAATTCCCTTAAATTGTTTGCCTGTTGCTAGTTACTTAATAGTATAGTTGGTGCCATGTAATCAAAGTATCACAATGTCATTCAAACCTTAAGCTAGTATCTGATTTTTTTTTTTGTAGTAATAAAATATAACATTAGAAGTTACTTTAACCTGTAATTCTCTGTATTTTAAAAGTGATTAAGTTATTTCAATAACAGAGTTTAAGTGGAATGCTATGATAACATGGTTAGAAAATCACGCTCTTTGGGATGGAATCTATCTCCTGGTTTGTGGTGACTCGCCTGCTGTTTATGCTGATTTTAGTCTTGCTTAGGTCAGCAAGTCTCTCTTGGCTATTTGTTCCACTGTTTTTTTTGCAAAACTGTCTTCTTTCCTTTAAACTACCGAATTAGTACCCACTGAACATTGTGCATTTGAAGGAAGTGGAAGAGTGACTGAATCTCAGGAGTTATACCAAGCAGGTGAAATGTGTTGAGCACTGAGCTATCTTTTTACAAGGATGGTCTACCCAGGTGTGAGGGCTTTTTTGCTCTGGAAAGGCAATAAAAAAGAAGCAAACTCTGCTTTTCCTCACTTTCAAACTGTTCACTAGGGAAAAGAGGTCAACTTCTAGGACAGTCCCCTTGACTCATTGCAGGTGTGCTAAACTTGCTTAAATAAAAGTTGAAGGGGGAAAGAAATAAATGTACTTATAAAATTGCTGCCTTTTAAATAGTGTAGACTGTATTTAATTTCCGCAGTTGCAGTCAAAGTCTATGCAACACCACTCAAATCCAGAGGTCACAAAGGGGTGTTAATCTTTTTTCTAACACTTGTCTGCTATTGGAAAAAAGCAACTTTGTCAAATCAGAACCTTTTGTCAAAGCTTTTAACGACACCTCCTTTTGAAAAATCTCTGCGTAGCATTTCAGTGGTGCTGACGGTGCTGTGAATGAAGCAATCTAATATTTCATTTCACATCTGTTTCAATTTTAATGTAATTTTCAAGTTCATGCCAAAAGGAAATGTTATAAACAGGAAAGAAACCCTTGGTGAGCACCCCAATTAAAGTAATGGTGTTTTTTCTGTGATAGAAATTATGGTATTTGTGTTGTTGTTGCTGTATTGGTTTGGTGTGGGTTTTTTGTTTAATGAAGTTACATATTTCTAAAGGTGTTAATCTCTTTGATATGCACTGACAGTTGAGCATATTGTCAATTACTTCAGCACAATGGTGTTATGCCTGCCACAGAGAGTAGTTGCAGTCCACCAATAATAGTTGTGACACCGGATGTACATTCCACATACCTTTCAGTTATATAGTGCTTTTATGACAGTATTAACAGTTCTCAAAAATGAGAGTAAGTAGTATGACCACATAATGTTTATACATTATGATATGATGTAGCCTAATAATGTTTTACACCTTCACAAATCTTCTAGCGAAGCAGGAGCGTGTAACTTCTCAAATTAATTTAAGGATGGAAGATTCTTGCTGTTAGAGTAAGGTTTTGCTTTTCTTTTCATTTTTAGATGTACAAGATGTACATATCTTTGTAGTGACAGTAATACTTCCAACACAAACTGTATGGCTTCAGTGTTCACACTTTAGATTTTTGTGTATCTTCCTTAGATTTATTTTTATTTTTTTCCCCATGCAGTATGAACCATGGTTAAATACATCCCTTTGCTTTGAAAAGTTTTTTTTTATTGTACAGTTCATTTTCTGTTCTGTGTGGCTGCTTTCTGGAGCATTTCCAATTTGCTAACAGATATTGACAAGCAGTGGGCAGAATATGGTACATAGTGTATGTTTACTTATTGCTTTCACACCCCATCACGAAGCAAGAACTTCAGGAGGTGAGTGGATCTCTTGATTTCAAGTGAGATGCAATGCCTGGCACTGTGTAAAGGGTTTAGTCTTTCTGCTCTTTTTGCTGCTCTTATGCTTACCTCCATTGCATGTGAACTATGTGTTCCTATGCATTTTGGCTAGACAGAAGGATTCAGTACAACTGTTCAGTTGAAGTCAGTCCTTAGTTAACCAAGTGTTGAACAGAACAACTCTTCCCCTTGCAGTTACATTGCAATTGTAAATGTTATGCAAATGAAAATGTTATGTAGTGATAATATACTTTCTCTGTAACAAACCTGAATCAAAGAAAGAAAGACTTTCCTCAACTCTGAGTAGCTCCCAGAACTACTTCTGTGTGGCCTTTCATAGCCAGCTGTGTATTGTTTGGGCAGAAATTGGACAGAAACAGCTGATTCAACACCTGCTACACAGACTTTAATCTCTCTTGCTGTGTCAACTTTTGAGCCTTTGGAAATTTGCTCATCTTGAGGAGAAGCTACATTTCTATACTTCATTTCTATCAGAGTTACTGCTAGGTGAATGTGTTGAAGTGATGACAGTTTCCAGGTGAATCATTTACGTAGATGCACAGGTTCATTTTCAGTCTGTTTAAGGTTGGGTAAAAACAAATCTCCTGAATGCTTTCCTACAATGAAATACAGAGCAGCATCCAACTCTTATTATACTGGGCATTATGCGTTCTTCCAGCTTGGCCAGTACCACGCTTCCAGTCTGCTTTGAAGACTGGAAGACTTCACGGATCTTCCCTATCCAACCATATCTAGCTGTTGTTATTGTTGTGCCCTTTCCCAGCCAATAAACTGTATTTATTGTAGGGCCAGGGAGTTGGAGACACAATGGGTTGCTGCTCTCCAAGATCTGCTGCTCAAGACTGGTTGGTTTGTAAACCAAACCTTAGATGATGTTTAGTGCTGTTTTTCCTGCTGATTGGTAAGAGTTCTTAGTGCTTGCATGCTAGCTAGGCAGACGTTTATTCTCTCTCAAACAGCCACTCTTATGGAAATATGAGAAAGATGGTTATGATCTCAGCAGAGAGTTCAACAGCTGCTTTAATTCCCTTGAGCTTTATGAGGTGAATAACTGGTCCAATCAGTTTTATAGATACTTAGGAGTTGCAGAGGGGCTCTGGATCCTGTGTGCAATTAATAGTTTTATCGTGTATTGGAGTCATCTCTTGCTTGATTTCTGCAGGTCTAATGGAATAAAGATGAGTGCATTTGCCATATGCAGTATGAAAACTCACACCATTCTGTGTATGTACTGTTCTGCAAGACAGTCAAATTCTTTCTGAATCCTCTTTCTGAGTCTTCTAACATGCATTACTATAATGCAAGGGCTGGAATTTTAGTTCTTGTTCTCAGCGGAGTCTTAAAAGTAGGAAGGAAAAAGCCCAATGCTTCTAACAGGGGAAGAATACCGACAGATCAAAAAAGCAGAACTTGGAACCAGTGGAATTCTGTGGTTTTTTTTTTTTTGTAATGTGTTCCTGAGTAGTTCAAGGTCTGTGTTGCCAAAACCAAGAACAACCATGTAGTTTTTAAAAGTGCAATCTCTTGTGCCTTTGCTCCTTTCTCATAGTAAACAAGTACATTGTCAGCTGATACTAAATTCTGTAACTCCAACAGTAAACAACCTTTTAACCAAGCAGTTAATTGCAGTAAATAACTGACATTACAATTATGTGACTCACAAATTGGTTTTATAACCTGCAGCTGGGAGAAAGCAATTTTGGAGATGCTAATAAAATTTTTCTATTATGAACTTTGAGATTCCAAGAATGCTGAGGGTTTTTCTACAGCATCTTTACTCATTGGTGAAATTCAGCTCTACCTTGGACTGGAACCCTATCTATGGAGAAATATGCTAAGCTTAGAAACCTATATAAATATGTTCAGCAAAATCTCTAACATCTATAGCTAGAAGAATATCTGAGCAAACTGTGTAATTATTCACATAATTTTATGAAATGTGACTTGACGACTTATTTGCTTGTGAAGAGTGTTGTTGTTACAGCTTGTCTTTTAAGTTTATTTGAAACTGGTAGAAAAAAAAGAGATTGTCTAATGTCATTTACCCTGACTACATTTTTTCTTTACTCTGAAAACAGAATTTTCTCAGAGCCTTTTATCAGCATAGCCAAAATTGAACTTAGTTACCCTAAAGATGAAGGGCAGAGTTCATCCAGTCATAGCCAGAGACAGAGGATAAGATTAATTTGAGATACAGTTACTTTTTGGGAAAAGTAGATTTGTTGTTCCAGCTGTTGTTAAGGGAATCTCACAAGTGACAGTTGCTGCTGTTGGAATGGTATATCGTCTCCCTGCAATTGCTGCTACCAGATCTATCCTAAAACCTTCTGGTAAAATCACCAACCTGCTTTCTGTGATACTCACTAGGAAAGGAAGAGGACAAGGTCTTGGTTTTGTCTTCCATTGTGCTGCTTCTATTTTCTAACCTAATCCTTCCAACCTTTTCCCAGCCTCTGGGTAGCGAGGTATTCATCTATTGCTTGGTTTACTGTTTTCCATGCCTGGAACCATTCTTTTCAGGAGCAGACAAAGTAGGACTTCGATAAACGGGCTAAC
Organism: Chrysolophus pictus; assembly: GCA_037305975.1. Taxonomy (NCBI): domain Eukaryota; kingdom Metazoa; phylum Chordata; class Aves; order Galliformes; family Phasianidae; genus Chrysolophus; species Chrysolophus pictus. Next base: position 39,226,195 of record JAYKPI010000006.1, read on the forward strand.
AGTATGGTCCTAACAGGACAGTAATCCCTCAATCAGAAATTAGTTGTCATAGAGAAGTATGGTCATGTTATCTTATCCCACTGCTATTTTCCATTAGTGTATTTCACCCAAAGAATACCTGTCATGAGCAGCAGCAAACAAAACCTGTTTGGTATAGTTCACTTAATAAGTTGTTCTAAAACAATCCATGACCTGTTCTGGCAGTTATCTTGTGGCTCTAAAGACTTCTGTACTGTAAGGCTTGAGTACAGATTCAGTGGATATTAGACATAGATTCTCAGACTTTCTCTGTTTTCAAAGCTAATTCTTAAGGTCAAGGTCTGGATAAGATGGGGTTCTACTGGTAGCTGCATCTGTGCAGCTGGAGATATTTGAAATCTGGAATAGAATCACTGGAGAATTGCCATCTGTTGACAGTTCTTAGCGAACAGGAACTTCTCTCAGGCCTAGTTAAGAACACTTGATCTAATCTTCAGGATATGATAAGATGCCTGTGAGAAGCCTTTCAGCTCTAGCTGGAGTCTCACAAGATTCTAAGTTGTTGGCTCACTGTCATACAAAACTTCTCTAATCACTTTGGAATCATTTTTCCTGTCTGGGGATTTTTTTTTGGTAAACTGAGCAAAGTCTGAGTAGTTCTGACCCAGTACTTTCTGGCAACAACAAGAAAGTGTTCTTCTGTGTTGCAAGCTATATTTCGAGGTTTATCAAGAGAAAGAAAAGGGAAAAAAAATCATACCTTAAATCTCAGCATTTCAGAGCAAATCATGAGAGTTTTACTTATTTACGATGTTCTGAATGCTTTCAGTAAATCTTCATTAGAGATCTTCGTATATTAACTGGATTTCAAAACCAAGATTATTTTTGACCAAGGGATGAAGTGTTTCAAATTGAAAATATCAAAATCAGATGATTTTTGAAACTGTGTAACATGTATTAACCCTAGTTTTTCATTGTAATGCTGACTTACCTGTTATGTGATATTGTTTGGAATTTCCTAATGATAAAATCGTAGAAAATTCCCAACCAGCTCTAATAGTGACATTAATTCTTAGTGTCTATGTTAACATCTGACAATGCCTAATTTTAAGGTAAAAGAGCGTAAATGAAGATGAAGATTCTCATGGCTAGGGAGAGATGAGAAGGAAATTGTTACCGGATTAATCTGTGGTGAGATAAATCAGTTGCTCAAGAAGATGTGAGTTTCTTAAATCAGTATTTAGCATATCCATGTTAGATCAGAACTCCAGGACCTTCCTTGGTATTGGTATCTCACATTAGTATCTTTTTGAGGTACTGACACAAGGTGGGGGGGGAGGCGGAATGGAGAAGCCTTTTCTTGTAAATCAACCTGTGTATTTTCAGCCTTTGTTGCAAGAAATTTGATGCCCCGTTACGCTGGGTTCAGTACCTTTGTGCACACCAGCATGGACACAGTGACAAACATTTCCTTGCCAAACTAATTTTCTTCAACATTGAATCACATTAGCTGAACATCTGGCACTTCATGTTTTTCACCAACCTGAATCAGACTTTTCCCAGATGCTCCAAGTAAGAAAATATTAAGTAAAAACCAGAAGTGGGCAAGGTTTTTCAAAAAATGTAAAATTGACTAATAATGTAGCATGAAGACCGTGCAGATCCTTACTTATACCTGTAATCTGAGCACTTCTAAATAAATTGATTTATGTTGCTAATAATCTAGAAACATATTAGAAGTACTTATTGCCTTATGAGGAATCGTTTTAGAGGAAACTAAATTTGAAAGACGTTTTGCTTAGTATCACCACTGTTGCGTGATAAACTACATAAGCCACACAATGATGGATCTACCATGATGCTGTCAGGGAAGGTAAGTCTTTTTGCCCATAGATTTCAAAAATATTACTTGCATTCTTTATTTGTATATCAAAATCTACTCATCTCAAGTATGTTTCTGAGTCAAAATTGCTCCTTGTTTTGAAAATAATAGGTTAAGTAGGTTCTGGACAAACATTTGTCTTGTAATTAGGGTATCACATTAACTAACATGTTTGAAGTGTAGGCTCAAGGATGCTGTAAACAACAGCTGTCATTAAGTGCCCAAGAGACAACGAATTGTATCTTGGCATTACAGATGGAAAACAGCTACTGAGGCTGCATATTTATTTTTACTTTTTTTGTTCTCTTTGTAGTAGAGAAAATAGCTTTTCTAAAAGCAATAGAAGAATTCTATGGTTCAGCCAGGAATAAAGCCCGTGTCTTCTCTCTGCTGGCCTTAGAACCTTTTCAGCATGCACCCCTACAAAATACCTAACCTCTATACTATGCTGATTTTCTGTATCAGAGCTTTGTTACACAGCTCACTTAACCACAAGACAACCATGCTGGAAGTCTATTATTTTTCAGGGCTTTGAAATCTGCTTTTTAATAACCTGAAGTTTTCAAGGAAGAATCTTGTATCATGTATTACTGTATGCTTACTCAAATGTTAAAAAGATAAACTTCCATATTCCCGATTTCTTCTCAAAAATGACAAATTTCCCCCAGCTTACTGGTATGGTGAATTACAAACTTTCTTTTCTTTTTTCTCTAATACTTTTTAGAAACAGGCATATACACAAACAAACTAGTCAAATTTTAATCTCTTCTGACTCCTACTATGCTTTAGCAAAGGCAAGATATTTGATATGGCTCACTTGTTGCATAGAAACCAACCTTTGAGAAATGTAACTATACAAGCTGAGAATTAGGACTCACTATAGCTTTGCTGAGGGCTCATTAGGATTGCATGCTGAGAGTGCCATCTTAATTAGAGATAAACCTAACCACCTGAAAGTAATTCACACTGGCAGCCAACTGTAGTGTTTTCCAATTTTTGATTTGTCTGGGTTCCATCTGCCAGCTTTATCTTAGCAGTAACTCATTCTGTTGACATCAACAATGATGTCATGAATTGCCTCTTGTCTCATGGGTACAATCAAGTTAGACAGTTCCCTTCACAGCATGACTCTCTGACGAATGGGACTGCTGGCTATGAAGAGTCATGATCAAGGTAATGAAATGTGAGACATCGAGTAAATGACAAGATAGTCATTAAATGACTACAAAATCTAAAATTCCAGAAATTGTTGTTAAGATGTAGGAGAATACATAAAAATAAATAAAATTAAATGAACAGAGCATGCCCTTGCACTTTCCACTATCATTGAAAGTAGACTGAACCGATACACTTATTACTTAGTGTTGTACTTCCCTATGATTCCTAGCATCCATCAGCACCTATTTCAAAAGTACTTAAAAGAATCTGTGTTGGTATAATCCACCAAAGGAGCATTTAGGCCTTGAATTTAAATTCTTCTAATAGATTTTCTAAGTGCATTTTTCCCTCTTTTGGCATTCTTATGCTTATACAAATGAATGCTTAGTACAAAAAAGTAGAAGAGGTTAAGTACATATGTTTAAATTGTTTTTCTGACAGGATGTTGATTATATCTACCTAAGAAAACCCACAAACTCAGGAGCTTTAACAGAACTGACTGACCTAAGTTCTGAGCAGAATGAAATACAAAAACATAAGGTCATAAATTTGCTCTTTTATTTAAATAGTACATAAAACCATAGTCATGATGCTAATCTATGAAATCCTGCAAAAATGCTTGTGGTTGCATCAAACTGCAATGCAGGCTGATGCATCTTTCTCACCAACAGCCAGGCTAATAGGAAGTGAAAATCTGCAACATTTTGAACGCTGTTGAGATTTGCTTAGTTTTAGCTTTGAATCGACACAGTCACTTTCTGCTTCCGTCTTGGATGCTAGGGATTAAAATTTGAGGTAACTTTTACCACATTGTGTGAGGCTAATTGAAAGTTTTCCCTCAAAACATTTCTCTTCTCCAGTTGTTTCTTAAACTCATATTAATAGAACAATTTAGTCTTCTGTTCTTCTTGGCATGTTAGTTGCTATTGCTGAATAGTAGTTCTTTGTCAGGTATTTAATTTTATCTTTCACATGGATACTTCCAGCGTGGTTTTCCTGCTTATTGTACCTGAGGTGGAGCACAAGAGTTGGCTTACAACATGAAGATGAAAGTGCTTGTAGACATCTCCAACTGAAAAAGCAGAGGAATAATAAATAGAAAAATAGCTATTGACAAATTTTAGCTAGGCTGGCCTCTCTGCATTGAGATCTTCAGAGAGGCTTCACATCATTTTTCATAGACTCAGTGTTTCTTGATAATTGAAGACTGATCCTGAACAACAGCAAAATTGCTTGGTGTCCTTTAACTGTCACAGGTCTTGTTGGCTATAGTGGTATTCTGAGGCTGGAGGCAAAAGGAAAAGAAATCTAAAATAGTTTACTCGCATTGTTGTACTTTTAGTGTCTTTTTCCAGCTAAAGTGCCCAGTTCATTTTGCACTGTTTATGGGGATGACTCATGGAAAGGAGTGGCATACACCATTCATGACTTCTGTAGCAATGAAGTCTTGCAAACTCTGTAGTCCTAAGTTTTCCCAGATGATATTAAGGTCTTCTCAGCAAGCAGATGCCGCACAACAGACCTGAACAGGTATCTGTAGAGCCCCACTTCTCAGATCTAGAACTCTGATCTGCCCATGTGACACACTGCTATAGATGGTGTGTAAGATACCTGAGGAGAGGCAGATTATTTTGGTCTATTAGGGTCTCTAACAGTGAATCTGGTCTTAATTTTTTGTACACAAATTATTTCATTATCTGTGATAAATGTGCATACTTGTTCCAGTACGAATATCAGTTTTCTTAAAATGATTCTCTTGTGGAAATTAGTCTTGAGCAGCTTCTGCCCAGAATTGTTCTAAGTTTAGAATTACCTGATAATTGTTTGACAAACTGATTCAGGAATTCTTGACTACAAGTCCTATCAAGTTACCTGACTGGTCTGCAAGCCCATAGAGAGATCAACTAGTTAGTAAACAGTGTCACCTAGTACAACATACATCATTCTAATCCTTAAAATGACATCATCTTTGACTTCATAAATCAGAAAACAATTATCACACATCAAATTCTGTCTTTCGAAGGTAAAATAGCAATATGATTGCTTACAGGTGTGATATAGAACTGACTTTCTCACTGGTCCAACTCCAATGGTTGCTGTACTATAGAAAAGGCATTGGGTAATATTGCTTTCGTTAGTATATGTGTTTCATGTTAGTAGAGGAAAAACCCTAAGGCTAGGGATCCCAAGGCAGAGAGCACTGTCATTTAAATATTACAATTGTAGTTAGACTTGGTTGTTTTTTTTCCTAGGTTTGTTCTAAACTTGAATACAGTTCAATATCTGGGGCCAATTTTAAGTATACCACTAGATTCACTGAACTCTTAAAGGGTGATGTAAAACATTGCTTATACGCTTTGCTTGTCTAAGCAATCTACTTTGAATAGATAGGATTTTCAATGTCTCTATGAAATGTGTCACTTGACTATCATCCTCCCTTGACCCATTCCTGCCTGTTTTGATTCATTAACTTATAGCAGCATAGATAATTGAATATTTATGTTCCCCCCCCACTAAGTCATCCCTCTCTTTAAGAGGGATAAACAATGGAGCAGAGCAGACAAATGTTTATATAGAGATTGAAATTGGCCAAAATTTCTAATTATTTTGAAGAAAATTTCTTGCATGTTATGTACTAGGGGACTAGAGCAAATACTGCATTTTGTTGAAAGAAAGCCAGTCATAAACAAGCATGAACAATATAAAAGATCACCTCATTTAAGCTTCCAAACGAAAACCATCTGCGAAACTGTTCACAAGGCAGAGTAGAAAGCCATAAGTGACGAAACAGAAAAGATCTTGGAAGGATATTCAAGATATGAACATGTGTTCATATCGTAAGAAGCCTTAGACAATGGTAAAGATGCTTTTTAAAATTTAACAGTAGTATTTGGAAATATGAAGAACTGGAGGAATTCCTGTCTGTTCTTAGCAAACAAGAGTTACCAGAATCAGTATTAATTAATATCAAAGTGCAAATGTTGAGGCAGTTATGGAAAGTACACTGAGTGCTGTAGACTGCCACTGAAGTCGTTGTATTTGCTGATAGTTGTCTACAGATCAAAGCTTGGAGTTGAACATCACATCCTTTCTTGATTATGTTCGTTTCTTCCTAGTTTTGAGGCTCTGTCCACAGAATATATAGAAGTCCATGAGCATCAATCCACAAATTGTGAATGATGTGAAAGTAGGTAATGAAACAGCTCCTCCTCCAACCCTTCCTGATGTTTTCAGACGTAGTTACTAAAGTAGACTCAAGTTGGATCTATGTCAACCACCACAGATTGTCACTGATTTCTTAGGGAAAGACAAGTTCCTAAGGACTAATCAAACACAAAAATTAAACAGAGCTCTAAGAAAATAAGGCTAAAACTGACCATTATGCTGTGATAATTGGAGGAGCTCTCTTTTCTACAAGCTCTCTCAAACTTCGCGTTGCTTGATTATACTCTGGTTTTGGTGTATTTTGATAATCAGTGTGCCCAATTGTGGAAATTCTTCAGACATGTTGATGAGTTCCCCAGGCCCTTTGTATTGCATAGCTTGGTTCATTCTGTATTTGCACAAGTTAGTCTCACAAGCTTCTCCATCTTTACTCCGTTTTATTTCATGAACTGCTCTGCAACTGTCCCTGGTCTCTTCATCCATAATATTTCCCCAAATGGCAGCAGTAGTATGGAGGCAGTAGCCAGAACAAGCAACTCCAACTGGCTAGTTGTTTTGCCCCTGTTTGAATGGAAACTTCTCTTTCAACATTCCTTTAATGAAATGCTCAGCTTAAAATGAATGTAGATTAGGAGTTCTCCATTGCATAGACCTTCAGGATTCCACTATTATTCAGTCAAAGATTTTTTTTTTTCTTTCCCTTCACTGAAACACTTTGTGTCTGGGTAAGTTTAGGCAAAATTTCCTTTTGGTTATGACCTTACCAAGATGTTTTGAGCGTGCCTGCTGGAAAGGATTCCTAGAGTCATGTATTAATGTCTGTCAATTCTAGAAATCTCCAACATTCAGCTAACACTTCATTATAGCAACTTTTTTAACTCCAAAAGTAGAGGAAGACAATTCTTACATGAGAAATGAAAAAACCACTAATAGCTAAAATATTAGAAGAATTACTGAGATGTAAAGTGCATAATCTTATAGAGCGATGTGGAATTTCTTTTTTTTCCTTTAACATCATTTTATGAGGCTCTACTGAGGTGTACACAATACAGTGGCTTTTGTAGGCAGTATGAAAAACTTCTAAAGGCAGGATTAAATGTTTGATACTGTTCCCATGTGGAGGAATTCAAGCCATAATTATTCTTTGTAATGAAACCAGAAGAATTTGATAGTGTCTGCTTTAGACAGGATCAGAATGCAGTCTGTTACTGGCCTGGTGGTACTCATTCAGTGCTCTTCAAGCCATACCGTCTTTACTACCAAAACCAGCAATTTATTTAAACATTTTGAAAATGTTGTCTTTAGGACAGCTGCAGGAAAAAAAAAAAAAAAAACAGCACAGTACTACCAAGATAGAGCAGCTATTAGCAGCTGTTTTCTACAGAGAAAGCAAGAGACTCTGCCATAGAGCTTTATGAAATACTCTTCTTGACATTCAGCTTTCAGATCTCAGTGAGACTCATGTAAAAACTCAAATGCTTTTTTGTCATTTGTACCTGCTCTTCAGAAATCATGAAAAGGAAAATGGACCATTTTCACTTGTGATTCTGCCTGAGTGCCTGTACACAGATTGCATTGAAGCTGATCTGAACTACTCTGCCTTTGGATGTGAATTTAAATAGACCTTTTATAACCACATTATGTAACTCAAATACACAGTCTTTTTAGTCTACAAAATGATGGGTTGTTTAATCTTTTTTCTCTGAAATATTACTATAAACAATAGGTTATTTCATCAAGCTGTCTTTGACACAATACATTTTTATTGGGATTTCAAGAATTTAAAAGTGGATTCTCTATTCCATTTCTGAATAGGGATTTGATCAAGTGTAGAATCACTTACTGAGTACGAAATGATCAGAAGTTGCATAATCCCAGTGAACTACAGTATCTGTAAATTAATGAGATAGCATAAATAATATTTTTGCAGTTTTACAAGCTCAAAGATTCTTTAAGCTAAAATATGCACACACACACACATGTATTATACATAAAACAGCAAAATTCATCCAAATCCTATTGATTTCACTGGAGTTGTAGAAGTTTTTGGAACAGAATTTCTCTTCTATATCCATACCTTAAACCATTGCAGCCATTTAAACTGAAAAAGCTGACACCAAAAAACTGCTCAAATTTGTATTATTACTCTTTCTTCACTGTTGTTTTTTTTTTTTTTTGCATTTCCGTAATGTCAAAAAATTGGGAGAGTTAAGGAAGAGCTGATTGTGAATATGGGGGAGGAGGAGTTTGGCAGTTCTCTTTCAGACCTCCCTGTTAAAGCACATACTGTAAAAATAATCTGAACTGTATCCAAAGGCAAACATAGGAACTGAAATTTTAACTCTTATTGGCAGTGGCGTTAGTAGACTCAACACAGACTCCAGGGTTTGGATCTATTTTTCTTGTTTTTAACTGCAACAATAAAGCAACTAATATAGTTTCAATTCATTTACCTTCTATGGATTTCTGCTTTAGTGGTGGAAATTTATTCTCTTGCTTCATAATTGAAAGGCCTCAGTGATGTAAACCGGAACTTGTATGTATTTTAAGAGAGTGCAGCAATTCCATAGCACTCTATGCACATACAGAAACACAGGTGTGTCTATATATGTATTTCAGAGCGCACTTTATACCTTCAGTTATTAGGGGAATCCTGTATATGTTTATACTCTTAAATAAAACAGTAACTTCTCTTCAGAATTATTGCCCCAGGATCTCTTAAAACTGTTCAATTTAGTTGGCATCCTAGATGTCAGTGGTCACTTATTCTGTGAAACGAATTTGTAAACAAGAAGAAATCAAACAGGAAAATCTGTGAAAGCAATAACTAGTTCATGTTACAGTACATGTTTCTGTGCCTTTGTTTAGTTCTGTTGCAGAGACTGTTTGGCCAAAAAGTTAAATCTACCTATTTAGTCTCTCGTCTATCCTGCCACTGCCAAGATTAGCATATTTTCTTTCTGGTAAGGGGGAAGTAGATTAAAAAGGCCACGAAATGTACTGGGACACATCAGTGAGGTATGGAAATGGATGAGCAGCTGTAGTGGGTGGAATGGTGGCAGCAGTTGACAAAAACATATTAGTAACAAGAAAAAGATCTAGGCTGCCAAGGAGGCTTCAGCAAGACAGAAGGTATTTGCATAGACCAATCTTTCCCATCTTTTCTGTGGTTGAGATGTACTTCAGAAATTTAGCATTGTGTTTCAATTCACTGAACCACTTCAATTCATTCCACTTCTCCACTTGGAAATTCTGTTTATCTCCTTGTCCTGTGACCTCCCTGTGACTGCTACTGCTGTCTTCAAAAAAGCCAGAAAGCACCAGACACCACTTCCCATCCAGACACTGAGCTTCCCTTAAGCTCTGTTGCTTATCAGTTCTGTTTTTGTCTTGTCAAGGAGAGCCACATGTCTCACTTAGAGCTGGTAACAGGGACAATTCTCTGTGGCTATATTTGCCCTGTTAGCAGACTTCCTTGCACTGGATGAGCACGGTGCTGCTCACGCTCTGTTCAGAAGCTCAGTTGACAGTTCTCACATTTCAGACCCCAAACATGCAAAATCATTGAGAATGGTCTGCTGCAAAAAAAAACAAAAACAAAAAAACCTAGATTTCATGCAACAGGCTGGTAATAGCAGGCAAGCCCTATATCATAGCAGCCAGTGGTGGAAAAATGAGCAAAATACCTGCAAACCATGGGATGTTGAGGATGAGGAGAAGGATGATTTTATTGCTGATGCTTCTTATGGCAGGGAGGCTGTCAGTAAGATTCACCAGGCTCTGGTTTGTTTAGCTGTAGCTTTATATAATTTCTCATATCAACTTTCTGTTTCTCTGTGCAAATGTAAATAGCTGCAGTGTGTGAGCTGACACCCTCGGTCGGACTAGAATGGCATTTATCAAGATTTACAAGAACTCCTCAGGCTGTTCTTACTGTTGATTAAGCTGGAGGGTCTATAGCCTATTGGAACTTGCTTTGATTTATTTATGTGACACATTCCCTGCTCTCCAGTTTACCTGTGCCTCTTGTCCATTGTCTTCATTCTGAATCCTACACTGACACTTCACACAGATTGTGTGTGGTGTATATCTCTGTTTTTCCATAGTTTATTCCTTTAAAATTCAAAAATGTGCATCCTGGAGTTGTACATATTCTAGAGAAGTGTATCTGCCTTCCATAGCAGCAGTTGAAAGTTGAAACTCAGCTAATAATAAAGCTGTACAGATTTTGCTTGGTCTCACGGAAGTACTGTCCTTTATCTTTGTCTCTTTTGATCTGACTTAAATGAGAATGCTATTTCCTGGGAAATGTCATACATCTTGGTGTCTGGATTTTCACCCAGACTACAGTTCTCACTTGTAATACACAATTCAGTCTCTGTCAATCAGTCAGTGCTATCCAAATTAAACTAGGCAAAATGATGGACAACCTGCATTCTCTGAAATCTGACATTTAACCTGCTTTTATCTCCATTAGAAACAGCATGAGAACTCAACAGAAGAGGAGGGAGGGAAATAAAAGTTGTTTGGCACAGAGTTTTGCTCTTTCTCAGTCAAGCATTGAAAACTATTGTCCAAAGTACACTGAGAATTAGGGAACAGCAAATTTGTGCAATTGAAAACAGTTATGTAAATTGAAATGCCAAATTTCCTGTGCCAGATGCAATATGAATTCACTGTAGGGCAGGAACTATCATTAGAGCTCCCTAGGAAAGGAGCTAGAATGGCAAAGTAATGATTTTAGGGTAATATGCTGATGTTATTTGAAAGCTGGGATCAGGATGCAAACATTTGTGCAGCATTTTGTTTTACGCAGTCCCTTGTTGATGCATCTGGTATTCATTTTAATAGCACTAATCCTAATGGACTCATTTAGTACTCATGTGGATGTCATATACACTTCCTGTAGGTGTTGTGCTGTGATGAAGCACTGGTTACTGGACACTTAAAGTGTTACCACATTTCCTTTGATTATGTAAATTTCTTCATAAGCTGTCACAATAAAATTCTTCCTGGCGTGTGTTAGCAGAAGCAGCTGTATGTGAGACCATTGTATCAGCAGTATTTGAATAATGTCATGGCTATGGGGATTTGAGACTAATAGACCAAGCATTCAGTTATCCTGTCAGTAAGTGCAATTTGAAAGCAATTCAAAAAAAACCAGTCTTGACGGTATGTAAGAATACAACAAATGGGTGGATTTTGTCAAGGCAGCATTTTTTTTTAAATAAAATTAAAATCTAAAAAAAAAAGCAATCAGTCAGCACTCACTTAATCCAGAATAATTCTACTTTCCAACTTTTGTGTGGACCAAGGGATGTGAGTGAGAGAGTGGAGCACTGTGGTTTGTTCAGCTGGATGCTTGTTCGTTGTGTCTACAGAGGTTGGCTTGCCTGTCCTATATGTTTGTGAAGTTTGCAATGGCATTTATTCAAGAGTAAGCATTGTCTTGAAAATTTTCCAAAAGTCTGACTTTATAACAAAATAAATAAGGCTTGCAAAGCGATTACCTTGAGGTTTCTTGTGTGCTTTTATGTTTGTTTGGTTTTTTGTGTGTGTGCATTTCTTTACATTGTATGACTTAGGAATGTCTGACAAAATTAGATCTGAATAGGCTGGAACATTTGGTTATATGGTTTGAATTACCACTACATTTAGGAAAGTACTTGTTCGGTAGAGCTGTAGCTTTTAATATGTGGGTTTGTCTCAAAAATCACTGTCATTTACATACAATATAGCATTTTAAAGTCAGACCTATTGAAATTCTGCTACTTAATATCTGCTGTCATAATAAAAAAAAAAAAAAGAATGTGTCATAGCTTTCTCCTACAAACCATATCCCAGTCTGCTAAAATTTCTCACCAAGATCTTCCAAGTGGGAAGAATCATAGAATGGCTTGGGTTGAAAAGAACCACAATGATCACTTAGTTTCAACCCCCTGCTATGTGCAGGGTCGCCAACCGCCAGACCAGGCTGCCCAGAGCCACATCCAGCCTGGCCTTGAATGCCTCCAGGGATGGGGCATCCACAACCTCCTTGGGCAACCTGTTCCAGTGCGTCACCACCCTCTGTGTGAAAAACTTCCTCCTAATATCCAACCTAAAACTCTCCTGTCTTAGTTAAAAATTATTCCCCTTGTCCTATCACTATCCACCCTCATAAACAGCCATTCCCCCTCCTGTTTATATGCTCCCATCAAGTATTGGAAGACCACCATGAGGGTTCCCTGGAGCCTTCTCTTTTCTATGCTAAACAAGCCCATTTCCCTTAACCTTTCTTCATAGGAGCGGTACTCTAGCATAACGCTTCAGATCGATATAAGCATAACATGGGTTCAGGCTACTTTATGTGAAGCTGGTTCATAAACATTTTACTCTGAATCAGTTTCACTTAGTTTTTCAATCTTACTCTTTGCATCCACCTGTTTCTGCTGGAAATGTAAGGAGTTAATTCTGTTAACGCTGGTAGTTTATGGAAGCCTATGAGATGCTCACAGCAAGGCTGAAGCTCTTTGAAGTGTCAAAAAATAAAGATAGAAGCCTATTGTTTCTCTTCTGCTCATATGTAGATATATTTACAAAACAAGAGAGGCTGAAAGATCATTTGTTCTGTAAAGCACTGCTCGACAACAACTGAAATATCACCGTGCTATGAACTTTGTTTTTTTCCTGAAGCTAAAATATAGAATCACATCAGCCACTACTGAAAAAAATCAACTCTGTCCCAGATATAGTGGGGAAAACTATACTCTGTCCCCAGGATAGTGGGGAAAAAATCATGGATACATCTGCAGCTGTAGAGGAGGTGTGTGTTGATGGTGCAGTTTGCGATGTATGAGGTGATATAGCTTTTCAAGCACCAAAACTCTTTGTCAGCAAGTCCAGCAGGAGTTTTGAGAGCATAGCCATGCTTGTGTAGCTCGAGCTGCCCTTGTAGCAGGCTTGAAAGTGCCAGCCGTTGAAATGCTCTTGAAAGCAGGGCTTAAAAACCCACCTGCTGGCAGAAGCAGCCTGCAGCTCCTCATGGCACAGCGTGTGAGTGAGGCAGATCAAATCACCATGAAAAACTCATCCCCTTTAAGTGCCCATGATATTGCTTATATAAAGTATTACTAAGTGTGTTTTCGACTGTTTTTGTCACTGTGTGACTGCTGAGAACTGAATTAAATTATCATTCATTCAGTCACTCATTTATGTGTTCAGAAAGGCAAGTTAAATGGAGTCCTGCAGCCCTGAAATGAATAGTTTATGCTCTCTTTGGTGATGCCAGTTTTCCAAACTTATGTTCTTCCATAAGCTCATAGGGAGGTAGTCCTGTTGAAATTTAGGTCTTGCCCTTGTATTTTTAAAGTTCCAGAACACAGACAGTTTTGTCTCATCTCTTTTTTTCCCTCTAATGTAGACCTTACTGGGGGGAAAAAAAAAAAAGAAAACAAAACCACATATAATACTGCAGATACAGCAGCTGATGGCCAAACTAGCAATTATAATCCACAATTAATTGATTCTTGTTTATTTGAGTCTTGTGGTTTTTCTTTATCTGATGTGCCCTTTTGTACTCATTTTCTCTTTGAGGTAAAGGATAAGTTACACATAATTTTCTAGTTAACTTTTCCCTCCCTTTCCATCTACAGTCTTCCTGATGGTCCATGTTAAAAAATCAGAAAGCAAATCTAATACAAACAAGTATCTATGGATGGATCTGTTTTTGTTTAACTGTTTTATTCCTGTGACTACTACCACTTGCCCTCTTTGAATAACAGCTCGAACGAAGACTTCAGTGTGCGTATGGTTATGTTTTCATATGAAGGAGTATGTTATTTCCTGTGAGAATATATATTGTTGTAGCATTGAGATAATGAGATATTATTGCCTGTTAAAAACCACTTTTTATTTCTAGACTGCTTTTCAGCTTTCTGGTCCCCAGGAAAATAGCTGAGGTCGTAGAGGGAACTTTGCATAGCACAGTTGGATTATAGTGTCAAAAAGGAAATAATGGAATGATCTTTCTTTTATATTGATCCTAATTTATTTACTTATTTTTGCTGAGTTGCAGCTCAGATCACCTGTTAATGGGCTGCTGCCTAAATTACCTTTGACTTCAAATATATGAAGCTAATGACATAATTTTTCACTACTGAGTTTTATCAAAATGATTCTGATAGAAGGGACATGCCTGTGACTAGTACTATTTCCTTCCCATTTCAATCTATCTGTGAATGCATTACCAAATAAAGTTTCTTATGCATCTTCACATGCTTGAGAGCCACTGAACAAAATAGTATTTCCATAAGCAAATTGGAACAACTCAACATAGTTTTCTTTGTGTGTGCCTGAGATATTTTTGCTATCGTCAAGTTTTGTTACTTCCTAAGAGTGCTGAGCTCTCACTGACAGGTCTTCTGGGCTATATTTCAGTATTCTGTCCTTGCTCACACAGATAAAAACAAAACCAGTGTTGTCAGTAAATCCTTTCCATTAGAGAGATCTGCTTCCCAATTGAAGTATATCACCCAACCTTGGGAAAACATGCCAGATTCTCACAGAGCTAAATGAAAAAATATATTAAAAATGGTTATTAGCTAAATATATTCAAACCTAAAAGTATCATTCCTCTTTATAGTACCTCTTATGCTACCAATAAATTTCCTTTCCTGGGGCAGTTAAAAATATGACTTCACTCATAAAAATGCAGTGCACTTAACTCTTGGCATTACCAACTCTTCTTACCTAGACTTTCAAAAGAAAATCATTTCAAAAACCAGTTGTCCTTGTTTCCATCACAGTTACCCAACTGGAATAGACAAAGAAAGAAAGAAAGTTACTAACTATCTATTATAGAGATTCATTGCATGCTGTGATTCAGACTGGGAGTGTGGATTAAGTCTGATAGCTTCTGATGGCATATTTTTCTGATTACCTTTTGCCTACCTGATCTTTGTTTCACTACACACCAAGGCAACTGTTTGGTGGGCACTCAAACTTTGTCAGAAGAGAAAATCTCAGAAAAATTCTGGATGCTTCAATGCAGCAGTGGTTACACAGAGTTTCTTAAATGAGCTACTATGTCAGTCTTCAGGAAACACAATCAGTCTCCTGTCATCAACAGACCTTGCACAGGCAA
Organism: Chrysolophus pictus; assembly: GCA_037305975.1. Taxonomy (NCBI): domain Eukaryota; kingdom Metazoa; phylum Chordata; class Aves; order Galliformes; family Phasianidae; genus Chrysolophus; species Chrysolophus pictus. The sequence goes on from JAYKPI010000006.1 coordinate 39,241,503, forward strand.
GATCAGTCAAAGACTGAGTTTTCCACAGCAAAAAATATTAATCATCAGCAAATATTGTATTGTTACTATTTCTTAATCTACTCAGGAGTCTCCATGTTTGGCTTTATCTGTTAAATATGGCAGATTTGTCTGTACCTTCACTTCTTGCAGCAGAAAAAGCCATCAGAGTACTGCTCTGCATCTTAAGCTCCTGTCTGCATATCAACCAGCAAAAGAGTAAAATTGAGATTCAGATATTCTCTTTTTTGGTGCCCAGATGTTCAACTTCCTTAATGGTCAGGATCTGAGGGATTGCAAATATGCTCACAGATAGGATCTGACAAGTAGGTGTGGACCATCCTGGCATTGTTTTTTTCCCCAAACATCAACCAAACAATACTGTCGCTGTCCATGCTCGTGGCATCTGAAGTTTTCCAGTTGTTATGACTGTGAGATAAGGAAAAGAGTTATTTTTCCTGTGGAATAATTATTTAATGAAATATTCAGAAAGTCTTTAAATCTCTGGAATCTGAATTATTCCCAGGTTATGGCGCAGACAGCATGGCGTAATGACATGTTCTTCATACCATTGATTGGGTGGCTGTGATTCAGTGACCAAGGCAGAACCTCATTCTCTGAGCTGTCCATCTGGTAATTTTCATGTATTTGCCAGCCCATTTCAATGGCACTGTACGTTTCCTTTTTCTCTATAGAAAGAATACGCATATATATTTTGTGCGTGCACACGTGCATCTCCAGTTCCACCTTCACAAACTATGCTTATTGCAAAGGCAGTCTCACAAACCTGGGTTAAGAATGAATATTAACTGGTGCTTTAAAGCTGGCTGTTATCTTTCATTATGGGTCAATTGGGAAATTATGAGAACTGATTCAATACGAACAGCTGTGTTTATGAAAAAAAAAAAAAAAAGAAGGCTATGCTGGCATTTATCCATTGTATGCCAGTAAAAGCATAAATGCATTCTAGTCATCAGATCTGTAAGACCAAAATGTAATGCTTTAATTAGCTTTGTGTTAAATCTATGTTCCTACTTTTAAGATGCTAGTGTTTCCTGCAGCTCAGATACTTCAAAATCAGGAAGAAAAGTCTCAGTCAAATAAATCAATACAGAATGTGGAAGCAACACAAGACACTAATCTTATAAATGTAATCAGGATTAGCCATTGCAGCTGTTAATATAGTTGGTCATTATAATTTGTTGAAAGAACAGTAAAGTTTACATTGATCATTTTTCAGTCTTTGGCTGAGATGATATGAATAACAAACATTTCACAAAGAAATATTTTCTACCGGGATTTGCCAAGAATTTGAATTAAATAGGTGGTAATTTAAAACATAAAGGCGAGGTAAGAAAGAAAACAAGGATATGACCACAGCATGTAGTATAGAGTCATGTGGTGGTTGTTAGCAGTTGTACTGACACTGGGAGTAAGAGGCTGTTTCAGCCTTACTCTGAATCTGGCCTAACTGAATGCTTTTAACCAATGACTGTGAATATAAAACCTCATAGAAATGTCTCTACTACTTAGAAATTTTGTAAAATTTGGATTTGTAATCAGATTCTAATGTGTACTCAAAGCAGGGATGACTTCAGGTTGCATATGGTCTTGCTCAGTAGATTTTGAAAATTTAATTACATTAGTTCACAAATATATATATATCTATATACATTTATATTAATATAAAAAACCTTCAGTAAAAATTGTTATTCCTTCTGAAATTCTGGTTTCTCTGGCAATAAAATAGTAAAATTTTAAGAACTGACTCATCAATAAAGTGCTTTTTTACTTCATGTTTTTATTCAAAAAGTGAAAAAAAAAAAAAAAAGTATTTTGTACAAATAGAACTTCTGTTTTTCCTACTATCCAAATCCAAATAATTTCTTGTTTTCCAGTTAGTGTTCCCTCTGTCTTGAGAATTGCTAAGTAAAACCACTGTGAGAAGGGGAGGAAAGCTCTTGTGTTTTAAAAATATTCTCTGTAAATTCAGTACTTTATATATGCTAAGGAAGGAGCACGTAACTGTTCTTGCTTTCACACATTTATTCTTTGCTTTTTTTGCAGACTGGTAAATAAAGCACAATTTAAACATGAATGCTTTTCAAGTAGCAGGAATATGTTTTCAAACATCGATGTGTAATTCTACCCTTGAGTAGACTTGTGCAAACCAGTCTGTGTCTTTTTGAGTTAAATGGTTATTTTTACTTTAGTTTTGAAAGTACTGTACTTGCAGATAAATTGTCATGGCAGATTGCTATTAAGTACAGAGGTGGATATGGTTAAAGTGAAACAAACAATTAGAAGCATTTACAGAATCTTTCAGTTCCTTGCTGCTTGAAGGTGTGGGAGTGGTGGAATGGTGCAATGCAGATTTGACAGTCAACATGGAAAATAAAAGGTTCTCCTTCTTTCACAACAAATACTAGACTATCATGCATTTCTTAGAACAAATCCGTGGCATTGGAGACAGAATTAGGAGGCTTATAGACTTTCAAAAGTAATTTCCAGGTCAGAACCCCACGTTGGCACACAGGGAATATCAAGCTGGAATCCTTTTTGGTGGTTTCCAGGTTTGAAATAGAGGGGAAAGCATACTCTGTTCATTCTCAGCTAAGTTCACTTGTGTAAGCAAAGACCAGATTTTGTTCTGCCTGATTTCAAAACATCCAAGGGTATTTTAAATTTCTGTGTTTGTGCGTGCGGTCCCTGCACAATGGCATGTGTGTTGGATTTGTTGCTCTGTATTCACGACACGTCCACCTGCATCCTGTACTGTCATAGCACAGGTCACTGGTGGCTGCCAATTAAAACACATCACTTGTGTTTACATACTGCACTGAAATGTGCTGGGATGAGATACTGAAGTTTCTTTAGTCTTGAACTGTAAATTTCAATGAATTGGTATGCAGAAAAGCACACAGAACACGTCTGAATGCTCAGGTGTGTAAGGTTGTTTCTGTAAGATGCAGTGCTGCTGCAGGTCCTTGTCACAGCTCTCCTAAAGCACAGAGTCCCTTGTTGATCTTTGAAGAAGGCAGACATTTTCTACAATAGTTTCCCTTGAGTCATCACTTCCCCTTTCTTATTTATGCTTCTTTCCCATATTGTACAAGCAAGCTTTGTACACACAAGCTCCCACTACAGAAAGTCTGGAAATTCTGATGTGCTTTCTACTGGATTTGGGGAAAGTATTCTCCTTCTTTGAGTTTATGCCCTGGTATTCAGGGTTCAGGAGTTTGCTTATTATTTTTTCCTTGTTTGACGTAAGTATGAAGAATTAAATTTTTCCTAGGAAAAGTGCCTTGTCTTGAATGTCCTCCTTTGGAAAACAAACTTATGCTACTACTTGACACAGTTGGTGGTAGGGTGGCTTTGTTCTGAGAACATTTTGTCCTCTGATATCAATAGAGATTTCTTTATTGGTTCCAGTTTGGGGAAAACTAAGTTATGCTTTCAGGAGCGTTGTTTGCTGTCTTCTTTCTTAGAAACCTAAAAGCTACTTCAGTTTAACAGTTGCAAAATACTGAGGTGGAGGGGAGGAGTGTGTTGGTGGCTGGAGAGACTAATTTCAACTTCCATTGTTGTGAAAATAGTTGACCAAAAGTTTCTGGCATCTCTCCTTTGAGAATGTACGCTTTTTTCCTCCCTCAATTCCTCCTAACAGGTCACAAAGAATTATAGCAGACAGTAAGCTTAGCAATGAATTGAATACTTTTCTGATTTTTGTAGTGTTGTTTTCCCAGTTCAGGATGCTTTGCTCTGACTTAAAATATTCTTCTTTCGCTTATAATCAACCAGCACAGAGGAAGATTATACACTACCCTACATTGCAGTGCATTGGCTACCTCACAGATGATGTGATGGGAGGATAGAATTTAGAACTGCTCTTTCCTGAGAATTCATTACTGACCAGATGTGTCTCCTGTTACCAAGATCCTTAATTGTTGTTTCTTACTAGGTCACAACAAATAGTAGAGCTGGAATGGAAAGATAAGGAAGGAAGTAAAATAGCTGTATGATTTGTTTAGAACGTATCTACAGCTGCATTTTACATCTTTTCATGAAATGACACAACAAACTTTGTATCAACAGTTTTTTGTTGTTAGTGAACGTAAGGAACATAATGACAGTTTTGACCTCTTTAAAATAAAATGGGGATTTGGGATTTCTGTATTCTTAATATTTAAGTCCTAACAGATGGATTGAAAATTCGTGATTCAAAGAGTACGCTAAATTCTCTTATTTCATTGTCTTGGGAAGAGGCACAGTTAGATTATTAACTTTTAGCATAGCATTACCATTCTCACAGTGTCACTCTGTTTTAAAGTTCTCCAATTAAAATTCCTTGTGAGTCAGAGTTGTTTCTAATCCAGTATACCAAAAAGCACATACGTGAAAGGAATGAAGGTTTGGCATAAAATATGATTGTATATTCCCTATGCTTGCTCTGATGTTTTATTCTAACTAGTAGGTGTTTCCACATGGATGTTCAAGTTTTTCTGTACCTCAAGGAGGGAACACTTTTCTTTTCGGACATAATCACGTAACCCAACATCCGTGAGCTCTTATCAGAAAAAAAAAAAATTGCCCTCTATGAGATATATGTTCAGTGGAAGGGAATGAGTATCATTTCTTCATAAGACACAGATGCTATCTTCAGGAATATCTGTTGCTGTGATGCAGTTGTTATCATCTATCTCTTCTACAAACATTACAGTAAAAACAACGGTGAACTTGGTTTGTGAAAGCCTTGCATGTTTAGCAACAGTTGAGAAAAAACTCTGTGAAACTGTAGGAATATTTGCTAACATTAGATTTTAGAATCACAGAATGGTGCAGTTTTAGAGAAGTAGAGAATTTTAGTTTTCTGGGCATACAAAGAAGACGCATCTGTTTGTGTTTGCCAGATGATAATACATTTTTGATCATTTAGCACTCATTTAAGAGTCTTGTGTTACTGTCTCACAAGAAAACGTGAATATTTGCTTTTTCAAAAAGTCTGTTAACTTTTTGTCGTATAGATCAGCTGTCAAGTCCCCCTCGTCCACTTGTGTGCATTCAAGTTTGCAATTTATATAGGGAAAGTTCACTTCTTTGTTCAGTCTCTCACTACTCTAACTCGAATCGTCTGAGAGATTTACTTAATCAATGTTTATTTCTGATAATAATTAGCTCTTTTATTATCTTAGTAGATTTGTTCTTTGGTGTGTTTTCTCTCTGCTTTAGAAAAACCTCCCATTTTTGAACTGTTGCTTTGCTCGTTAGCCAACCACTCCTTTTCAAAACAAGTCTAATTAGCTTGTGCCTACTGACTCTTTTCAAGAAACTGCATGATAGTTTTCTTTAGTACTTTTGGTATCATTATTTGATTAAAAAATGGAAATTTGATTACTACCAAAGTCTATCAAAACATCAAAGCTTTAAGTAAATTCTTAGTAATTTTTCTCTGAAGTTCTTCAAAGCTGGTATCTTGCAAGGCAACAATTACTGATACTCAACTGAAACAAAATACCTCTTGATTAGATTACAGGGCAAAGTAACTAAACTGCTGTGTCTCATATTCTCCATGACGGAAATCTCAGAGTCAGCAGCAAACATTGTCAAGGATATAACTGTATCTTTGCAAGAAGTAGGGATAGTGGGATATAAAAGCACAAAGAAGTACAAAGCTTCAGCTGTAATTTAGTCCCACAGTGTTTCATGTTATTTATATTCAACTCTTCCTCTCCCAAAATCAGATCAGAGGATTTGGATTCCAAATGAGTAATGCTATAAGCAAGAGAATCTATGCCCCATCCATAGTTCACTCAAGGGGAGACATTCATATACCTGTGTACATAGAGAGCTAAGAAAAGCATCTGACAACGAAGGGAGTATTATATGCTCACACATAAAACAGCAAGGCAGCTGAAGTCTCCCCCTAGCACAGTGTGTAGTTGAGAAGAGATCTTAAAATTACTGATGTATTTCGTAGATGTCTTTCACTCTGGAAATAAACTCTCTCTTTTTTCATGTAATAAGTTAACTTGAAATGTTATTTACTTCTATCCAAAATTTAGTGGTTCACCGGATAAAAATAAATTAAAATAAATAAATAGATCTCCAAAGAAACACACTTTGCACACTTTCTGTTTGTATTTTGCTTTATGTGTTTTGTTTTTTTACCTTGATGAGTAAAAGGAATTCTTTTAGAGATGCTGCCAATACAATAAGGCATGGGTGATAAAACTAAGCATGGAAAATTGCTTCATCTCACAGAGTAAAATTGGAAATTGTTTCTCTGACATTATGTTTACAGTGGAGTAATACCCAGTTGAAATTTTTGTTGTGCAGATTTTTTAAATTTTTTACACAATTTTTGTGTTAAGGTGATTGTTGTGAGCAAACAAACCTGTGCATTTATTCTAAATCTCCAAATTTCTTCACACACATGAGGAGAGGAAGAACGAATAAGAGCATTGCTGATGATCAGGACGAAAATTCTGAAATTATGTGGGAAGAAACATTATTAGGAAAATTAATTCAAGTAAAACTATTTCTCTCCATTCAATACTGTAAAACATTTGACTGTTCAGAGATTTTTTTAAGTAGGGCTAAGTTTAATGTGAAGTTTGGCACTGAGGCCACTCTGTGAGGCCGTCAGCTCTGCACAGCCCTCACATGGATACAGAGAAAAGATGTTTCATGCAAGGGCAGTAGCTTTGTCTATTCCACTCTTTTGCTTAGGTTCTAGGTAAGTTGGCATCAGGAAATTCTGAATAAAACTTGTCTTATGACACCCTTATCTTCATTCTGAGCTTGTGTATTGTACAATTGGGTGCACTGTGATAGGCCTAGCTCTCAGTTTCCCCTCTCAAAAATAGCATGAAAGAAACCTTGGACAAACAGTATAGCCAAAGGCTTCCCTCAAAGGGCCCAGATATCACCTGCTTGAAGGACTGGTGGAATCTACAGTTGTCTATAGCTCAGACTGCAAAAAAAGAAGTGCTATGGGCATAGGAAGCCCAGGCTGGTCCTCAGCTTCACTCGACTCAGACAAATAAGGTAGAATACAGAGCAGACTCTCTCTTATCTCTTACAGGTGGAACTCTCCTCTACTTGGAACTTTTGTACTAATCTGGTGAAATCTTGGGGATAGCCAGTACTTTCCTCACCAAGCCCAGACCTTGGATGATGAGATGAGTTTCTAAGTATTATTGTCATGACTTAAAAGAATCTGGGAGTTTAAGCACTTCAGTATTGTTTTACCAGCTATCTTATGCATAGTTGTACTATGCACTTCTCTTTTTTCATATAATGCACTTCTGGTCTTAAGACCTTAGAGATTGCTTCTTTACTGGGAAGAACCTAATATTTCCTTATCTATACAACTTGCACATGTACTATACAGCATCTGTGTTACAGGCTGTGAGTTGGAAAGTACACCCCATGATTAGTTCTGGACCTGACAAACTCGGAAGTCAGAGAAGGCTTTGTCAAGAACCAAGAAGTGAAGTTTCAGAACAATCCAAGGTTCAAATTCAGGAGACATAGGGTTAAAAGCTGGGGTAAAAAAGTCAGGAGTACACTTGCACTCAGGTGGCAGAGAGGGCAGTTAAGAGCAAGTAGCAGAATTAGCTCTTAAGTATTGCTAGTTGGCTATAAATTCTCTGCTCTCTTCACCTTATTGGATTACTGGTTGCTGAAAAATGTTTGATTGGAGGTTCTTAGCTTGAAGTGCCAGTGTGGTTCCCTTCACTTGCAGAAGGACAGGTGATCACTCCTCATAATGAATACAACCACTGGTACTGAGCAAAATGCTTTCAAGTCAGTTTCTGACACACCAGTGCACTTCAGTGTATGAGCTGGAGCTTTTCTGTACCTGTACAATTTGAATATCGAAAGATCCTGCTTATTTTCTCAATTCTGACTTCTGAGCAGTCTCATTTCACGGCCATGCTCTAGTTCTGATCATGTGTATTACTATTATTATTAATGTCCAGCATTTAAATTTTGGTAAAGGAGCACCTCAAGCTTCTTCAAACCCCTACCCATGAATATAGCTTTCTAGTGACTTAGTATTGACGCTGACTGGCAGAACTGCCTCTTTGCATCATGGTGTCTTGACAGGAGTGTAAAACAACTTTGAAACTTAAGTGAAAATACAGCATCTTAGTTTCTGAGAAAGCACTAAAGACCCGCTGAAAAAATGTCACGCACAGTATAGAAGGGATTTGTGAACAAATTGATCGTACAGAGACTAACAAGTGAAACTACACTGGGAATTGCAAAGAAGAAACCACGGGAAATATTGTTATGGAATCTAGTGTGGTTGTTGCCTAAGGCTAAATATAAAACCCTTGAAAACTTATACTGGTTTTAAAAATTATATGGGAATTATAAGTATCAGAGGGGAACAAAACTATTTGTTTAGGAAGTACAACAAAGCACTTCTTCTTTTGCAGTCAGAGATTCCAGTTAGAAACTCAGCAGTCTGTGTTAAATTTATAAATCTTCTTTGATGAAATCGACACAGCAAGTGAGTCAGTTTCTTGGTTGTGGTTTTTTTTCTACTTTTTCAAATACTTATCTAAATAGTTTCCAAAACTATGACCTTGCTACTTTCCAAATCTTCAGACAGATTTTCTTTTATTGAGACAACAAGAAGAAATACCTAACAAAAAAGCATGTTGAGATTTTAGAATGGCCTTCATATGCAGCTGAAATTGACTGTAGAAGTTGAGAAATGAAAGTATAAATATATGTCCTAGAAGGCAGAGGCTGCTGGAATAATTTATGTGGAATTGAAGTGGGCAGTTCATGTGTGTGAACAGAAGAGTGAGCACTTGCAAGAAATACATGGTACTTCTTATTTTGCTCTTAGTTATTGGAACAGGCTTTCTAGGAAATTGATGGAGCCACTGTCCCTATAGCTATTTGATAGATGTGTGGATGTAGCACTGAGGGACATGGTTTAGCAGTGGACTTGATGATCTTAAAGTTTTTTTCCAACCTGAATGATTCAATGATTGTACAATTTCTTGTGTATGCTAGGTTTTGAGAAGATGCATAATAGCATTACTGGATTTTACTAGTTTTTGTGGTTTATTTTTTTTTAATACCATTCTTCTGTGCCCTTATGCCAGTTGCATCTTTCCAGTATGTTTTAGTTTAATTATCCAGTAAGAATGTCACAATGAAGTGTTATTTTTTGTTCTGATGTTTCACAATGACAAAAATTGCCACCATCAAATCTTGTGAGAAAAGTTAGATTGATGCTATGCAAAACTGAGGAGATTAGTGGAGAGCTGGTTTAACAAGTACAGGAAGTTATGCTATGACACCTGTAGACATCACTTCGTGGTTTAAGTAGCACTAATTTTTTATCAAAGGAGCTGAAAAACTGAAATTTCATACATTGACTCTATAGGAGACTCCATCATCACAGCTAAGATAATGATATCTTTTCTAAAGAAGTTTTTACTGTGTCAGTTAGAGCATTATTGAAGCGATAAGAATTAGCCTTTATATATCTTGAAGCTGAGATTTTGTCTTCCTTTACAGTTCAATGGTGATAGCACTTTTTTTTTTTTTTAACAGTTACCGTGAATAGAAGAAGTTGTATCATATATGCATTTGAATTAAACAAGGCTTGCAAGGCCACAAGCAAAACACTTACTATCTTCCTAATTTAGTTATGATAACTGCTTTTCCCCTGACTATGGTAAGTGTCTGTCTTTGACTGGGAGGGTTATATCATCTGTGCTCTGAACCCTGAGCTTCAGAGTAAGCCTCTAGTATGCACTACTAGAAGAAATGCAGTATGCATCTAGAAAAATAATGAAGCATACTGTTAGTATACTAGCTTGGTGAGTAAGGAAGAGAAACATTTCTAATACACTGTTTGAAAGCCTTCAATAGACTATGTGAGATCATTTTGGAAATACAATATTAGCAGTTTGGGTTGTTCCAAAGGCAAACATACCACTGCCATAATAATATCATTCAGGTTTCCCTACCATGTATTTGCTTTTCTTACATGTGGCGGGCTGAAGACAATAGAGATAAAAGTTAAAATTTCTCCAAAAAGCAGCAAAAATAGAAATGAACCTCAGTTACCCACCCACCAATATAAATAAGCTCCATTTGGAGGTTTGAGTAATTCTGTTCAGGAATCAGACATCCCTGTGGAGAATGCTTCCACCTGACAACAATGTCTACTGATGCTAATGTGGTTAATGACGTTAACTGTTGATGATTAAAAATAGGAGTATTAACATACATCCCAGAGATTATGGAAGTGAGAAATTTTACAGAATGTATACTTGGGTGAGCTTCTGATAAGAATTCAAAGCTTCTTTGAGGTGCTCTGAACATTCAGATTGGTTGGATTTGTTTGGTAATCTTTCTGAGAGACTTGTATTCATGGAATACAGGTAGATAGCATGCGTTACAATGGTTTGCAGCTCTGCTGGTTCTTACTGTAAGTGCTAATAAAGACTCAATAATCTGAACGCTTAAAAATATGGGAAAATGTTTGGATGGATTGAAAAATAAAGACTTCAAAAAGGAGCTTTCTTATGTGATGATGTGATGCTGTCTCTGTTATTCTACATACAGCAGAACCTGGACAGCACTGACAATGTCTTGACAGCCACTTTTAATTTTCTCTAAGATGTAGTTCAACTGCCACAGAAACAGTAATGTACTCTTTCTTCTCTTCCAATCTGCAATGCCAATCAGGCCCCCAGGGTTACTATTCTCACTAATGTGGTGGTGTAAAAATAAACTTGGTAACTTATAAAGATGGATAAGACTGCCCTGGAAAAAGGGACAGAAATCACTCCAGATTTGCTGTATTGTTTCCCCTAGAGGAACCATCTTTTATATGGCTCATAAAAAGAGAGAAGAACCATCCAGATTTGCTGTTCTTCTTGTGGAGATTTAAGGGTTGTCTGAAGTAGAGACAGAAAAGCAGGGAGAATTTAGAGTGCAGAATGAGGAATTTTGAGTAATATCTCTTGATAGAACCAAAGTGAAGGAGGCTTGGCCAGAACTTCATCTCATATCAAACGTCTTTGTTAATGCATCCAAACCTCAAGAAAGAACTGACGTCTGACTTAGCAAGTTGACTATGCTTTAAAGCAGGAAATGAAAGGTAATTGCTCACAGATGACATGGCGATCTGCGATAATTGGAACTGTAATACCAGCTTCAGGGAAAAAATTCTCCACTTGCTCTATAAATGTAAGTTTCTGATATCTCACAAGGAACTAAATGCTTTCCGGAAGCAAACTATAACTTTTAAAAAGGCTGGGATGCACACCATATTATATACATCAACATCACACTTCTTGTGATTATTGGCTTCTGCTTAACACCTTAATTAAGTCATTGGAAACAATCTCAGATAATACCACATGCTAATGCAGCTCCAAGTCCAACGTGGTAGACACAGGGGATGGAAGGAAGGAAAGAAAATTTAGGGATTCTCCTCTGGGTAATAACTTTTTGCTTGAAGAGCATTGTTTCTTTTCCTTCTTTTTTAGTTAATTTATTTATCTTTCTTTAAACCCAGGGGCTCAAAGGACCCTAAACATACTGCACAATATGTGCTTCTTGGGGTGGTTAGATTTTGGAGAATTTCAAGTAACTCTTAGGCATATTGCTTTGAAGACTGTAGAGTAGACAATCCATGGTCCTGAAAGGACACGGTGAAGTGTTGCAGCTCCCAGGCTATGTCTGGCTGTGGTTGCCATTTGTTGCTTTGAAAGCAGAAAACATAGATGGTGCTGTGCACCCATCCTGCAGCATATAAAGTAAGACTCTTGTCTTAGAGTTGTAACAGAATCTGCGAATTATTGCTGTAACCACTTAAAAATGCCAAAAACACTTTGTGAATTAGGTGGAACAGATTAAGCAACTATTCTCATTTTGCAGAGTGGGCAAAACCAACTTTTCGAGTGACTTCAGTGCTTATTAAAAGAGAAAACTGCAGCTTAATTAAAGGAGCAGGCAAGTAGAGCCAAGAATGAGTAGGAAATAATGTCACTGCCTGCCTTTTTTAAGCAAAACAAGATGATAGCTAGAGTAAAATATTAGTAAATAAATAAAATGTCCTGAGAAGGGTCAGACTTCTCCTTCATGACACATCCAAGTCATAGGTCAGACCTCCATTCTGCATATCTGAACTCATGAATAAAATGTCCTAATTCAAAATTGCTAAGGAAAATAACAAACAGACGAACAGTGGCTAGAATCCCACAAGAGCACTGGAATGGAGAGAGGCAATGAACTTACCTCTCCAACTTTTAATATGCTTTTCATCGTCATCTTTAACTCAACATGTTCTTCAAACCCAGAACACTCATGCCAAGCTTCTTTAAAAAATGGTATAATCTACCTTGTGGCAAAATACATTCTACTGTGTTTTAATAGGAAAGCCTCCTTTTATTAGCATGAAATTGTCCTAAGCCTGATAGGCTACTCAAAACCCTAGGTATTTCATCTGGTTTCTAACCAATGGACAAGACCTCACTCAGGTCTTCTTTATCTGTTATGGTTTTCTTTCTTCTGGAATATGTTTTTACAGTAGCCACCTCCTTTGTAGATGTGGGCTGTCAACATGAGTGTTATGAATTCTGCTTCCAGGGCTTTGTAGTTCATCTGTGCAAGAACTCACATCAGTCCAAAACTTGACTCTAAGTGTCTGATCTTTTGGCTTTGTGCTGCCTTGCTGCTGATCATATAATTTGTTCACAAAGCCTCTTAGGTTCAGTCGGCCTTGAGGACTTAGAGTCTGCAATCAACCTAGGTAGAAAAAGAAAATTTGTCAAAAATAGGTGTTTGTTTTAATAAGTTTCTTTAGTGAGTGGACACACTCACTTTTGAATGTAGGATATTTGCATGAATTTTCATTCTAGGATCATTTTACTTAGGGTTTTCTTGTTTAACTGAGGTGTTGAAATCTCTCCATTTTCCTGAACAATTCAAGTTGTGTTTATAGAATAGCACTAATGTGAGAATAATTTATTGCAGACATGTGCATATTTATAGTTTAAAGCAATTTTTATTATCTGCACTAATGCATGAAGTTATTAAAATGTAAGGATATCATGTAGGGGTCTCTCAGGAATTTCATACGTTCGGATTTAAGTCATCAATGTCATTCTTTCAGTTCCTATTTGAGTGTATGTTCCAGTGTTTTAATAGTACCCAGTGTATTCCTAATACATTACTGCTTGTGACTAATTTTTTGCAGGGTTCAGAAAAAAGTACTTTTTGTGTTGGAAATATCACTTCCTATTTCTGATATCCCATTTCTAGGGGGGAAGAGGAATTATCTATTCTGATGGTAGCACAGATTGTCCAAGCCATTTTTAGCTCATTGCACAGACCATTGTTCAAATCACGGCTTTAGAGATTCTTTATATCCAAAAGCTTTGGATATGTTTCCTATAGAATGATATAATGATAAATGTTCTGGGCATGAAAAGTGATGTCCAGGGCCTACTTAGTAATCATTCTTAGTTGGGGCAGACAGTTTGTGTCAAGGGAGGCTTTGTTTTTGAAACCTCTGGAAGAGACGAGACAGATGAGTGAAATTCTTCACTTCTAAAAAGAACTGGTATTTGACCACTGCAAAATCTGGGGCAACTCTTCTTTTTCTTTCTCTCTGTTTCTATAATTTCTGTGCCCAGATTTCCATCTAGGCTTCCTGTACCAGTGGATTCAGCAGGGCAGTTGCACGCAGCTAGAAGAGTTACTGAGAGCCCGTCTCTGGGCATTGCACACCCTCAGCTCTCTAGACCATGGGCAACTGAATGGGAAAAACCTATAACATAAAGTACAAATAGAGTAAGAAACGATGCATGATAAAAAGCTTCTTGGACTGACATTGTTTACCCTGGCTCATTGCACCGGCTTTCTAGTAATCTAGAACCTCTTCCTGCTGTTACAGAAAGAAAAGAATTTTGCCAGAAGCACCAATAGGAGACAGTTTGCTTCCTTTCTGGTGTTGAAATCAGTCCAGCAGTATCCTGTGTTTTATATAATGTCTCGTCCTGAAATAGCCTTTGAGCATTTTACGAATTGTGAATTTAGTCAGAGTTTTGCTAGAGATCTCAGGCAAATCACAGCTCATTGTGTTTCTTTTCCAGAATAAGGCAGCCTGAGAGCTACAAACTGATATTTAGGTTCCCTGTTGCACCCACTAAACAATGCCTGAAGAAGACTGGATGCCTCAACAGACATTGAGGAACCAGAACGGTCATGTTCTATCAGGAGTTCTATCAAGGAGTTACATGTTCTATCTAACATCACAATGAAAAGCGCTGCTTAGGCAAGTCTTAAATTCTGTTTTTCCCATCCATTCAACTATACAAAGAAAAAACACTCCCTTCTTAGAAACTGTATTCCCTAATACCCTTTTCCTAAATTAGACTGCCTGCAACCTGTCAATCAAAAAAAAAAAAAAGAGTTGTTTTCTTTTTGTGGAGAAGCAAGATTTCCAGTAGGATAATCTCAGTAGAGGGAACATTGATCTAAGCTGGTTCTCATCTTCATGTGACTGATAAACGCAGCCACATCTTCCAAAAACAGGAGCTCACTTTGGCTGTTGATTGCACTCCCCTCCCTTTTGTTGAAGCTGTTCCACTTACAGGAATCTGTTGTAAATTTGCTGACCAGGTGAGGGGCAAAATGACTCTTAGTATAATTATTTGGACACTTCTCAGGGAAAAAAAGAAGAGTTGGTGTAAGTTACTGCCTTGGAGAGGGTTTGCATTTTACAAAAAAACAGCAATTGGATAAATTACCTGTCCTGATTTTGGAGAAAGACCAGGAATTTGGAACTTTGTATTTCCATATTTGCTGTAGCCATTAGCTAAGGAAACAAAATTTTATGCTTTTCCTCCAAAGGCAGCATCAAAATCGGCATTCTCTGCCGATTCTTGAAATATTATCTCCCCAGCAGATATGGAACAACTTAGCTGCTAAGACAACACAATATAGAAGGCAAAATATTGTATTCATTTGAAATGGCCTTAGAAATGCAGCTATCATGGGTAATTGTATGAGAATCACCTGATCATTAAAACGGTTGTGATCTAAATTTAGTAGCTGTATTCAAAAGATTAAAAAAAAAAGAAGAAGAAGAAAGAAAGAAAGAAAAAGAAAAACCTGCATATGCTCTCCTGCCCCCTCCTATCATGTTGAACAGTAATTCAGTACTGACTCAGATCTTCCTACTGAGTCACACTGTTTCCTGTAGCAGAAAAGAATCTCAGGAAACAGAAATCTTACAATTCCAGGTACAAAGTACTGCCCTTGAGTCTTCTTTGTGCTTTCCCAGAATGTGCCATTAGCATTAAAGGGCAGCTAAGGAAAAAAAGGCTGTATTTGCTTGATGTTCACAGCCCGTCCTGGGGTGAGAGAAACCAAAGGAACATGTAGGAAATTAAGCTTGATTTGTTTTCTCTAAATCTACCTCGACTTCTACTTTGTACACTGTACACAGTAGTATAGAGCCCTTGTCCACTTTGGAAGCAATGCTACAACAAAGCAGTCACTGAACTGCACAAGGAGAGGTCTGAAGCTGCGCGTCTGTGGCTAAGGCATTCTGCTGGACATAGGCAGTCAGTCCTGAGTTTTGGATTATACCTCCAGAAACACCTTTTTCTACATCTTAAACATGCATATGGTCTTGGGAGGCAGAGCAGACTAACACTTCTCTGCTTTTCTCCTGACCTTGGGGTTCTCATACACTTCTCTGCACAAGCAGGTGGTACCTACTAAAATAGTGAAGGATTTCACACATACTTTGCCTCGCTATGTGCTCTTCTAAGAGCCCAGAAGTTTTGTGTGAGTGCTATAATTACTAAATTAGGCCACCACTTGAAATAGGAGAGCTGATGTTATTTATTTTCTTCAACAGCTGCATCCTTACAAGTGAGCTCTGCTCACTGTTTGAAAATCATACTTTGTAAGCATCTACTCCCAGGAGAGGATTTAATCCTGAAGGAGTGTGGACATCTGCCCAAGCTCTGATGCGTTATGTCTCAAAGAGATGGAAGCTTTCAAATGGATTCTGAGTTTAATTTTTCCTGCTGGCTGCCCCTAGAATGCTCCTCTTGCATCTTGTGTATCTTGTTATTCTGACTTCTGGTCTTTTAAAGGGTTCTCAGTACTCAAGCATGAGTTGAGTTTGGCAGGCATCTAAACATGGAGTGCTGTGCTTTTTACTAAGATACCACCATATCCCTTATTTAATCTATCATAGGTAGCTTGATATGTATATTTACAGACCTAAGTCAAAGATGGGACTTTTGCCCAACGATTTCATGTGTGACTTTTAGAAAGTGTGACCTAAATCCATTCAGTATCTCAGCCTATCATCTGTTTTCTTGGATACCCTGCTGTTTATCATGCCTGGCTCCCATCTCAAATTTTTCAGTTTGAATTGCAAGCTGCTTTAGATAGAGATCATATTTTCTGTTTATCACATGTTTAACACACAGTGAAGTTCTGTCCTCAAATCTATAACTAGTATCACAGCTAATTCTCCAGAGGTAGAGGATAAGGCCACAAAGGTTGCTGGAGTTCAGGTCATTTGCCTTTACAATTTTCTTTAGGAGGGACTGAAAGCACTGCTTTTTGGAGGAACCAGCTCATTTTTTATGATAGTAATCAGTCCCCAAAAATATATGTTGGCTGAGAAATAGCTCGAATTTCTTGTTGCCAGCAGCTTTATGAAGGCTCTTGTCCCTGTTCTGGTTCATATATGCAGATGCAGCACAGCACTGCAGACTTGGTGCCTCTCTGATTGCTTGTCATTTTATGTAGAGACTCAGCCTGGCTGCTGCGCTTTCTCTGCAGTCATAGCTTTAAAGAGCTGGTGATGCACCACTGGCGATAACCTCAGCAGCGTTCCAGGGAAAAGCTGTCAAGATTTTGTTTTCACCTTTTTCTGACTAACTGCAACATCAGAGTATTTTACAGAACTTCTGTGGCTGATAAGAATCAAGGTTTACAGTGATGAATAAGTGAGTCATTCATTAGCACAACATTTTAATAAGCTTTTCTCTGATCCACCTTAATGTGAATCAGAAAGCTATGACTGCATTGTACATTACAACTGAGACCCAGTCACCTCATCTCAAAAAATATCACTTAGTTCTTTCACTCAGGCATTAATTTTGGTTTATCTGTGGAAATTAAGCATTTGCAGTACATGCTCTGTGGAATTTGTGTAGAAGTTAGACCGAATTTTATTGCTTTCTTTCTGGTCATGTTCCTTGGTTCTAGCCTGACTTGTAAAAAATGAAATATAAATAAATTCATAATAAGGCTATCTGAAATTAAGTAGTTATGCTGCTCTGCTGTCTTCATGGTAATGATATTAACTGTTCAGTTTTTCCTATTCTGCAGTGTCTTCTAGATTTAATGTCTTCCTGCAACTTTGCTTAATTTTCCCACTGTGTCCTGGATGGCTCCACAAAAGTAGAGGGAAGATTAATTCTTCATGCTTCCCAGATACTCTAATTTTGTTGAAAGTAGCCCCATTTTTTCAGCTAATGAGTCTTCTTTCCATTGTTCTTCCAAGTCCTTTCTGTAGTTTCTACTGTCTGTGCTGTGAAAAGATTGTTTGAATAGAATTTAATCCACACAGTTGAAACAAAATGGGAGTGTAAATCTTACTGGCAAAGCTTCTATTCATTTTAATTTGATTCTTGGTTTGGGAGGAAGAACCCAATAATAATAAATACCTTCTATTAGGCCTAACCTGAACCACTGTCATGTAAACCATCCTGTATTTATATCATAAGTTCTGCAAATAATTCTATTCAATTCTGGTTGAGACAAAACTGAATAGTTGCACAGAAAAAAGAAAGAAACAAACAAAAAACTCCATCAAAGAGATTGAAAAAGTAGCCAAATTAACTGAGGGAGAGAACATTGGGCTGTTGAGATGTGAGTCAAACAGGTATTCAAATACAATAAGTCATGTTCCAGATATGTGAATTGTGGCTGTACATACTTGTTCTTCAAAGAGTGGCTGTTAATAAACATTTAATTCCTTTCCTCTCTATATATTTTCTGAAGCAAGTATGAAGCAGTTCCAAGAACTTAACATCAATAAGATTATTACAATAATAATTAAGAAATAGAAGGCTCAGCTTAATAGAATAGAAAATAACCCTCCTTTAGTGATAGAATCAAACAAAATGGTAGCTTGTGGTTCTTGCTGCTGAGGGATGAGGTGTTCAGCAGGCAGGCTGGTAGAAATTTATTTCAGAAACCTTAATTCCTGATTCTGATTCCTTAGAAAGAAAACTTTGAGTTAAATAACCATTAGTACGAAATGTTAATGGAAGGAGGAGAACATGTGAGGGAACAAATAGCAGATTGCCCAAGCAGAAAGTAATCTTTGAGTTATTGAGCAAATGAGAAAGAGTGGTTATGTTTCCTGTGTGGTTGAGCTTATCTCATGGTTTGTTTCCTCGGGGGTTTTTTTGCCCCACTTGGCTGAATTTTGATTTTTAATAGAAAAGCTAGAATAGAGACGTTCATTTGGAAGGGACCTCTAACCATCATCTAGTCCAAGAGCAATTTGACATAAAAATAATAAACACTGAATGGGAGCTTATGGTATTTTTAGCAATCTCTTGCCTACTTTTTCTGTTAATATTTTCCAAACTCTCCCCAGCCTTCATCCTCTTCAGTCACAGTTGCAAGAAAATGAATGGCAATTTGCATTTTGTAAACTGAGAGTCCTACACACTTTTTGTTTCTCAATTGAGAATCATCAAATGACTTCAGATAAAGTGAACCTGCCATTTCTGTATTTATTTAACACAAATTCTACTGAGTGACTTCTCTCAAAATGTTTGTGATGTTTGGAGGCATTTTCATCATATTCTCCTGTTGTTGTGCCTGCTTATTGTTCTGAGTTGTTTGCAAATTTGTTTGTAAAGTTATTCCATTTTCAGTATGTTTGAGAACTATTTTGAAGCTCTTTGAAGATGTAATTACTTTTCAAGATTTGTATACTTTGACAGAAGTTAAGGGTGGATAGTGGAAAGGAGTCCTCTATGGTTTCAGTTAATCTTTCATACGATGTAGAATTCTCATCTCTGTTTTAGATTAGGCAAAGGCCCGCATACATTGTAAACTGCAGAAGTACGAGAGCAATTGCTTGCATTCCATGCAATAGTGGATTTCTTACATGCATATTCTGCATGAGGGCATAACTGAGAGTAGCTAACAGACTTAGCCTGGCCTAAATCCATGGATAACATTGCTATTTGTGAAAAAACTCCTGAAACAGTCTCAGTTCCAAAAGCAACATCTTAATGAAAGTCAGTGCACAAGAATTTCCACTTCCCTGTACCAGCATAAGAAGAAATGAACAGCGGTAACCTTGTTATTTATCTCAGGTTGAAACAATGCTAATAGTATTGTTAGAGGGACTGTAGTTCTGGTGAAGTGTTAAAGTAACAAGGGATGAATCCTTGCCCTCCAGGAGGCCAGCCTCTTCAGTGGTATAGATCTTTTCAATCAGCACTCTTGTTGGTGTGCATGCCTTTTAAAAACAATCTTCTGTCCAGTTCCATGCATTAGGAAGCAAAGCAATCTAGCTTGAAATGAATCTGTATGTGTCCTATTCTAATCAAGTTTCTTTCTGCGTTATGTACTGTAAAGTAGTACATTAAGGACTCAAAAATGGAGAGGAGAAAGCGCCCACACTTGTAAATATGTGGACACTATTCTAAATTCTGTTGTGGTTTGTGGTTTTTTTTTAATGCAGGTATTTTAAAGTGACAAATTTCAGCTAGTTCTTCCTCGCAATAACTGAAAGGTAGCCAGAGAAGAACCTGGTGAGGAACTGGAGCAGGAATAGAAGAATGAGCATAGAAGTCTCAGGAGGAAAGGAAGGGAAGAATCAGCCATTACAGAAACACAGAATAGCTTGAGTTGCAAGGGACCTCAAAGATCATTTAGTTCCAACCACCCTGAGGTTGCCAACCACTTGGTCAGGCTGCCCAGGAGCCCCATCAAGCCTGGCCTCAAACACCTCCAGGGATGGGGATTCCTCAGCTTCTCTAGGCAGCACGTGCCAGTGCTTTCTCTTAGACAACAGTTAAATTAAGCTGTTCAGGTGAGAGAGGATAAATGGCTTTTTGTTGTACAAATAATGAGATGGGATGGCTGTACTTTGAGGCCCATCTGAGAGCTCACCATTCAGAGGCATGTATGTCAGTGCTCTAGGAACACTTTCATAATTAGAATTCAGAGGGTGTCTGGTGTTTTTTCCTCTAACTTGAAAGGGCATTCTACTGGCACAGAGGAAAAAAGTTTACTTTCAAATCAAACCAAAATAGACCTTGTAGTCAAAGAAGCCACAATTTCTTAGTTACAAGAAGGCTACAACAAAGTCTTTTTAATGTTAAAATGGAGATAGTCTCTTATACACTATGTAAATTCTACCAATTGCTACCTTAATTGCTACTGCCAGTTAGCTTAATTGGGAAATCAACTGATGATTTACAAAATTAATATTCTAAATACATTTGCATGCACAAACACACAGTCTTAATTATTATTATTATTTTTTAAGATAGCAGGGAATTATCTAGCCACTTCTTCTGGAATTTTTGATTAAAGTTTCAAAAAGAACATTACTCTGAAAAAAAAACAACAAAAAAAAACCTTCTGACAGCAGTGCCAATAAATGTAGAAAGAACTTACATTTTCATTTTTCACTTAAACTACCTTTTCACTGGACACCTGTTCCTATTTTCAAGCTTGTTTTATCCATTACCTTCATGACCCTCAACTACTTCCTTTACTAGATCAGGAATTTACTGCTACTCAGGGTAGGATATCCATCCAGCTGAGCAGTCTGACCATGGCCATGACAAGTCCTGTGAGGTTCCCTTCCAGGTGTTACTTTTCACTGTCATTTTTCAACCAGATTTGGCTTGGCTTTAATAAATGGGTTTCATTAATTACCAGTAATTTCTAAATCATTCTATACAATGTAGAATATTGTAGCAGACTTGAGGAAAGCTGAATATCACCTTGTTTATTCCTGCTAAAGTACAAATATACCATATCAGTCCTATGCCTGACAGCAAAATGTGTGTGCACAGAAAAAGAAATAGCTGGTGATAATGAAATCTAAATATTCCCTCATATTGATTTATGTGTGTGTGTGTGTGAGTGAATCTTTTTTTTTTTTCTTTTAAAAAAGAGCAAACCAAAGTGTTGGAATGGAACAAGACGTGCTTCAGCACTGTTCTTTCATGTGGAGATGGATGGGCTATACAGAAGACTGAAGTCTTCATCAGAGGAGCATGGTTAGAGGGCTGCCATGCTGATATAAATGACATAGTGTTGCTTGTTGTCACTGCAGAAAGAGCAAACTAGCTGCTGAATTTGTTTGTGATGAGTGAATTGTCATCTTCAGAGTGTGGTCACATGGGCAAGTTTGGGAATTGCTGACTAGCTTTAAGTGTGTGTTGAAAGGAAAAAGAATGGGCTCAGATGCTTAGATCTCAACTACTTTGCTTTAGTTACACACAATTATATCACTTTTATAGAGGGTTTGATTGTAGTTCTAAAAACACTAGATTACTGCATAAGAAAACTGGATTGCAGGCTGCTGCAGTAGGCATCTACTGCTGACAGTGAGACTGGTATTTGCCCAACTCCATCATTATCCAGTTGTAGAGCTTGATGCTCCTGAGGAGAGACGAATTATTGCTTTGAAGAGCTGTGCTAGCAATGAAGAAAATACCAGTGATGCTGCCAGCTAATTATTTTCAAGTCCATGATAGGACAATGTTATTGCTGCAGAGACTGGAATGCAGTGCTGAAGATGTTGCATTTACTGATGAGAAGTTCTTCAGTTCTTCAGTCTCATAAAGAATTGGCTTTCTGGCAGGCAAACTTGTCCTGCTGCTAAAGGGAAATTTGTAGTGCTAAAAGATTGCTTTTCAGAGACCCTCAAGTGGGATAGAAAGCATTTTAGAATTCCTCTAAGGCGAACTTGAAAAACAAAACCACAATAAAAGAAAAATCCTTCCCTATTGCAGCAATAATAAAACATACCTATTAAAGTCTGATTCTGTGGTTTTTGCCGGTTTGGGTTTGTTTGAAAAGGGGGAGATCATTGGATACCAATGGAAACTCTGTGTGTTTTTAGGGTTTACTCTGAAGCTTTATATCTGAGTTTGATTTGTTTTCAGGAATGTTTGGGCTGTAAGAGGGCAGCGATATAACATTGTGTCCTACATATTGAGAGAAAGGACAACAAAAGAGGAAAAATGAAAAAGTTGAATTGCAGGTAGCATTTTTAGGGGAGCACTGCAGATGGAAAAATGGAACAGATTTTAAAAAGGGTTGATATGAATAGAAATGGTATACAATTAATGGCTTGTAGGATAAAAAAGTATGATGTAAAAAGAGGAGAAGTAACAATATTTTAAAGAGCTAATAATGAATCACAGAACTGTCACATCTGTAGAGGATTTGTGTTTTCATTTTGTGTTTTAGCTTTGAACAGATTTAATGTATGTTATGAGAAAACAAAACTTTTCATCTGCTATAATTTTAAGCATGCAGCTGTGGCCACTTGCATTTTAAATTTTTTAATTATTTTTTGCTGATCTTTCTTGGTTTACTGAAGCATACACTAAGGAAATTTTCAAGGTCATCCGTATGAGGATGAATGTTTATTGCTATAACTCATGAAAACTGAAGTATGTAAAGAAGGCCGGTGTTTTCCAAAATACATTGTCAAAGCAATCATTCTGCCTCAGAAATTACTCCCAAACTAATTCCTTTAAGCAAGATTTCAAAAAGTAGAATATTTCAATTGAAGTTGAAATCTTCACTACATCTTTATTAGCAGTGCTCATTCCGTGACATTACTAGACCCTCAAAGATATGTGGAAGAATACTTCATCAATATGAAAAACCCAGAATTGCCTCTTTGTTGAATTTTCTTTTTCTCTGTTCTTCAGTCCTCAAAGAATGAGTTGGCTTTTGTCTCTACAGTTACAAAAGACTTAATCAAACTTAATCTGGTATAAATCAGCTTCCAGACAGACATAAATATGATTTTCTTGTCTAATTCAGAGTAGTATGGCTTTTTATTTTGAATTAGTGTACATCTGAGAGGTAGGAGAGAGGCAGTTGCTTTGCTGATGCCAGAATGGACATGTTGAGTATCTTTTGCTATTTCTCTGAGATTTGTACGTAAATTAACAGTAGAAGGTCTTCTTTATTCCTGGGTCAGTTTGTTTTTGTTGTGTCAGCCCACAAACTAGGATATTTTCTCGTGAGCCTAGAGTCTCTGTGATGTGTTTGTTGCCCTTATCTGGTTGATTATTTGAACTAGAAAGGCTACTTATGATCTAAAATGGAAAGTATATTCCTATGTATCACTGTGGTGGTTTTTGTTGTTGTTGTTTTGTAAATGGTTGAAATTTAAAGCTAAAGGTATACTTTTTATTTTTGATACTTCAGTGCTTAACACTTGTATTCATTTTATCAGGCTGTGTTGACTTTAAAAGTTACATGTATTGTACTATGTTTCTCAAATTTCAGTGGCTAAGTTTCCAGGTTAATGAGCCTATAAATTGATAAATAAATTGTACATTTCTGTAAATAAGCTGTTAGCCTGTAGGTTAGTTGTATAATTCAAGTATTCAAAATCTGAACTGATTCAAAGGGCATAATTTTTACAATTCATTTGCTACCGTGGGCTGTGAAGCGGAAACTTCATCTACAACTACTACATTACTTTTGTACCACTGTTTGATTAAATCAAGCAACGAAAGTAGCTGAAATGACTTAATGAAGAATGCAAGAAACTATAAATAGATTATTGGTTTTTATTTCTTTCAGTTATTATGTAGTCCTAAGGTGGACCAGCTAATAAACATTTATGGTTTCCTGCCAATTTATCAACTAGCTTCTAGTCTACATTAGGCTGACAGGCCCTACTTCAGTGCTTGCAGGTGGTCTGTTGCTTGTGAGATATTCTCATTTTTGTCACCGTAATTGGAAAATGAAAGCTTAAAATGGAAAAACTTGTTGACCTCAACGTGTTACATCCACTTTATTGCTGTTACTGGTTTTCTCAAATACTGTAGAGCAAAAAATTTACAGTGAGTTTCAGTCACTAGAGGGCACTTGAACAGTTTTCACACATGCCAACCAATAGAAGACAAAAATATATACTATGCTCTGTAGGTATGCAGATTTGGCATAAAAATATCATCTCTGATGCATTAAGCTGTATAAAAAAAAGGAGGATGTGCAGGAGAAAAGGAAGCCTTGTGCATAATAGAAGTGTGTAAAAAGTTGAAAAAATAGGAGTGTAACGGGAAGGCACCAATTTCTCACATTAAAAGAAATCATGGAATCAGAATATTCCAAGTTGAAAAGGACCCATAAGGATCATTGAATCCAAACCCTTGCTCCACACAGGACCACCCAAAAATCAGACCGTATATCTGAGTGCATTGTCCAGATGTTTCTTGAATTCTGGCAGCTCAGTGCCATGACCACTATCCAGGGAAGCCTGCTCCAGTGATCCTGACCCTCTCATTCAAGAATCTTTTCCCAATCTGACCCTTTCCTGTTGCAGCTTCTTGTCATTCCCTTGAATCCTGTCACTGTTACCAGAGAGCAGAGATCAGCACTGGCTCTCCACTCTCCTCGTGAGGAGCTGGAGGCAGCCACGGGGCCTTCCCTAAGCATCGTCTGCTCTGGGCTAAACAAATTAGGAGACTTCAGCTACTCCTCATACCCCTTGCTCTCCAGACCCTTCATTATATTTGTAGCACTTCTTTGGATGCTCTGTAACAGTTTTATGTCTTTTTTGTACTGCGTTGCCCAAAACTACACATGGTACTCAAGGTGAAGCCACACCAATACAATGTGGAGAGAGACAATTGCTCCCTTCAACCAGCTAGCTGTGCTGTGCTTGGTGCACCCTTGGATATAGTTGTCTATCCTAGCTGCCTGGGCACACTGTTGACTCATTTTCAACTCACTGCTGACCAAGACCCCCAAATTCCTTACAGCAGGGCTACTTTCTACCATCCCAACCTCCAGTCAGTATATATATTGCCAGAGTTGCCTCTTCCCAGGCGCAGAATCTTGCACTTAGTCTCGTTAAACGTCATGCAATTAGTGATTGCTCAGCTCTCTCAATCTCTTTGCAAGTCCTCTCCAGCCTAGACAGAGTCAATGGCTACTTCCTATTTAGTATTATCAGCAAACTTCCTGAAAACACCTTCTAGTTCTACAACCAAGCCATTTATGAAATCATTGAAGAGAATTTGCCCTCAAACAAAGCTGGGGGGAATCTCACTAATGACTGGTCACTAGCATGACATAACCCCATTTACTATAATTCTTTGGGCCCAACCTGTCAGACAATTGCCCACCCATCACGTTATGTTTTTATCTAGCCATATGCTGTGCGTTTTGTCCAGAAGGATACTGTGAGAAACAGTATTGAAAACTTTACTGAAATCCAAAAAGATAACTTCAACTGGCTTCACCTCATCAACTAGATGGGTGACCTTGTCATAAAAGGAAATTAAGTTAATTAAACAGGATCTTCCCTTTATGAATCCATGCTGGCTATGACCAATGGCCATGTTGTTCTTAAGTTGTTTTTCAGTAATTCCCAGCATGATTTTCTCCACAATTTTACCAGGCACTGAAGCGAGTTAATTATAGGCCTGTAATTACCAGAGTCTTCTTTCTTGCCCATCTTGAATATTTGAACTTTTGCTAGTTTCCAGTCAACTGGGACTTCTCCAAATTCCCCAAAATTTTGGAAAACAATTGAGAGAGGTCTTGTGACAACATAAGCCAGCTCTCTGAATACCCTGGGATGAATAACATTGGGCTCCATAGATTAATATGCACTCAGGTAGAGAAGTAAATCCTGCACAAGTCACAAGTTCAGAGTTGGATGGGAGTTGATCATTACTACTGTCACAGTCCTCCAACTTGGGGCACCGGGGGACCAATAGCCCATCGTAGGTGTTGAAGACAGAGGCAAAGAAGGCATTAAAATCTCTTATTTATCCATGTCCCTATTTATAAGGTGACCATTATCTCCCTACAAAGGCAAACAGCTAGCTGTAGTCCCGACGTGTTGCCTTGCTTTCAGTGGCCATACGCTTTCTTTTTAAGCTTAAGTTCTACAAGATCCCTGTTCAGCCAGGTCAACCTTCTGTACCACCTGTTTGACTTCTGATGTTTTTGAGCTGCATGTTTCTATGCTCTTAGGAGATGGTACTTAAAAAATGACCGTCACTGATGGGCTCCAGTGCCTTCAAAGCAGTTTCCCAGGGGATCTTACTAACTAGCTCCCAAAGTACCCTAAAATATGTTCTCCCAGCATCCAGGGTTGAAGTTTTGGTGACAGTTTTCCTCCTGTATCACCAAAGATTTTAAATTTTACTAATTCACGATATCTATGACCAAGACAGCAACTAGTTGCCATCTCACCCATGAGACCTTCTCTGTTCACAAGCAAAATATCCAGAAGGGCACCTTTCCTCATCAATTCTCAATTCAATACTTGTACCAGATAGCTACCATCAAAGTGCTTTAGAAATCTCCTGGACCTTTTTATATCTGCTGTCTGGTGTTCTCAATTATCATGAGAATGTTGAAGTTCCATATAAAGACACAGGCAGTTGATTTAGAGATTTCTCTTAGTTCCTTAAAGATTAATTAATAGTGTTGTCATCCTGGCTGAGTAGCCAATTGTAGACTCCTGCTGTGGCATCCCATTTATCTGCTTGCCCCTTAATCCTTAGTCTGTTGCTGTAAAGCTCATACTCTGTTTCCTTTGTACATTGCCTTTAGTCGTTTCTGACCATGGGGTACAATGTTATGGAATAAGTCTTCTTAGGCTGATTGAGGTTTCTTTCTTTTTTTGAGCTACTTCATACTGAGAAATATAATTAACAATTAAGATATTGATGGTGATGTAAACTTTGTTTTACATTTCTTTATCTTTCTTATTACTCCCTTTCACTGTGTACTTCAGTGACAACCTTTATGTGAACAGGTCCAGTGAAAACCATGGTTGATTCACTGCTAGTATTTATTTGTTTACTAGAAGTATGATTCTGGTCTCTAATTTATTTTTGTTTGGCAGAATGCAGAAAAAAAATGTTCTATTGTAACATAAATGAATTTTTATTTCTTTTAATCAGATTGGTAGCCTTTCAAGTCAGTTCTGGACAAAAAGAGTTCTGAAGAGCACTCTATCTCATCTTGGAAATACTGTCTCTTCAGTTTGTTCTGAGCTGGTCTGTAGTAGCAGTTAACTGCAGTGAGGTCTCCAGATCAGCTCAAGTATGATTGTAAGTTAGTGAGGTTCCCTACCTCCATTGCCCATAAGCTCCATGATATGGGAGACAAACACAACCACACTGCTCATGCAATGTAAATCTACACAGTGCTGAAGGTTGGAGGAAATCTTATTCTGCCATGCATGCAAGCAGTCCACTCAGAATCTAAAATTCCACAATAAAGTTTTGATAGATGTCCAAGGCTCAGAAACTCACCCTTTAGGTAATAGTCTAGTGCAATATTCCTACAGAATGAAATTTCCCTGACAGTGAAAATTTTGGTTATATTTCCCTTCTGCAACGTGTGGAAAGCCGCTGCCCTTCTAACAAGAGTACTTGTACTCTTTTTGGCCAGATTTAATAGAGATATGCAGACATCTCAATTTTGCTAACAAAGAGGTACTGGGTTGCTTTAGTATCCTTTACTATTCATTTTTAGCTTTAGTTCTCTCTTTAAAATAATTTGTTCTCGATTAACTCTGAGTCTTAAAATACCCAAGCTAATTGCTATGCCTAAAACAGATACAGGAAAATAAAATTGTGCCATTTTTTCAGACTTCAATTTTTAACAAAAGAATGTGATAAAACAGTTTTCAAAAACAGTATATAGAGAAATGTTCCCACATATCTGTTGTTATCTGAGAGACCCCTGGAAAAAACAACCAATACTTTCCTGCTGTAGATCTTAAAACGGAAATAACAGTTGAGTATATTTGAAGTCACACTGATTATAAACAAGTGATACTGCTTCAACTGTTGTTGTACTTTTCCAATTATGCCTATCTAACATTCAATTTTTCCATTACCGAAATGTTAGATATTCACTTTGGCAGCTCTGCCTAAGTCATTTGGGATTCTATTTTCCTAGGGTGACACATTCTGCTTCCAAGATTGATACCGAAACTTGCTTTGCATCTCTAATTATTGCCTTATTTATGCTGTAACCCAACAACATAAAAGACTAGACAGTGAGCTGATGGCATTGAGATGAGTTGGAATAACTCCACTGAATTTAGATACATCTCATAATCTCAATGAAATAGATGGGAGATTTGTTCTTGACTTAAGAAAAGTCAGGATGCTGCTCAGTGACTGCAGTATAAATGAAATTAAAATATTACAAGTTTGGGGCTGTAAAATAATAATGCATTAGTTGTACAAATCTTACTAGGTAGATCGTGCAGGCAGGCGACAGACCATACAAGCTTTAAGAAAACAGTTTGAGGCCTCAGTGTTTTCCAAGCAAATCTTGGATTTCTTTGCATTTTCTTGGAAGGCATGTTTTTCTCTAATGGAAATTTGGTTATTAATGATACTTCCCCAAGTGAACTAATTAGCTGCATTTGGATGTGTTAAGCAGAAATTAAAACAAACAAACAAACAAAAAACCAACAAACAAGCAAAAAAAAAAAAAAACCAACTGATTTCTTCTTCCCAGATTTGCAAGTTGTTCTTTTCAGAATATTGCAAAGTTAACACACTGAAGCCTAAGCTGGTTAAAGGTTAAAATTCCTCTGTCTCTATTAATCTTTTACAGCCATGAGATTAAATATAGACCTTGACTCCTAGTCACAGTCTGAGAAATTCAGTATTTTGAGTCTTCCTTGTCAAACTTGTTTAGCCTTTATCTCTGGAACATTCTCATATTCTGAGTGAAATGTAGGGAGAGACATTGAGTTAGATTTCTGGTCTTTGGATCTGAAATGCATTCACAAATTGGCTGAAGTACTTAAAACTTCAAGAGGAAAGTATATTTTATATTTTTACCTTGTGCCTCCATTTAATTTGGCTTGCTCATTATGGAGAAAGATTTTAATCAGTGAAGTTAGTGAACTGGCTAATCTGTCATTATTTTGCTTTTCATTACCCTCCAAGATCATTCCTGTGCAGCTCCGATATATTTAACTAAAATGAGGATTTAGAATTCTAGGGCATCAGCTTGTAATGATTCATTATTTCTAATATATTCAGTTCATACTGGATAATTTCTAAGTAAATCTTTTTAACTAGTTCCCTTCAGTGGTCCTTATTTGAGTGCTATCAGTCCATATATTTACTGCATATTCCTCCATGAAAAGACCTGGTTTTTATCAGATAATGAGGATTCATACCTGTGGATTACCTTTATTCAAATAAAATGAACTGATACAAAATAGATATACTACGGGCATTTGATTTTTGAAATGGTAGACAGATAAATATGGGTTGCTCTGAAAGAAATACCTCCTATTTTATCATGTTGGCCCATGACATCAGAGGTGGATGTTGGCAGCATGGCAGTGGAGGCTGAACCTTCCCACCAATATCCTGTTACATTTTGCTGCCATGCCACAGATGCAGCAGAGGGGCAGTCTGACAAAATGCTACCTGACGTAGAAGTCCATCTGAAGCAAAGGTGTGGAATTGAATTCCTCCACGTAGAAAAAATAGCACCCCTTGACTTTCTTTTGTGCTTGCTGAATGTTCATGACGACCACAGTGGATGTGAGCCCAGCCAGATGGTGGGTGTTGTGTTTCAGCAGTGACAGCGAATTGTCTCCACTGGTGCAGATTGTTGTGAACATGGCATGCAGGCTCTTGTTCATTGCTGGTGAAAATGCATATTCAGTGGTGGTGACTGTGTTGAAAAATAGTGTTTTGTAGCTGAGCTCTACTGTGCAGAGTTACTGTGCTCTTCATATCTGTTGTAGTTTCCATGGAAATATGCATTGCTTTCAGGACAACCTACATATATGTAAATATATGAATTTAAAACCTAGCACCTCAAAGCAGATGTCTGACATTTCTATAGTCTTCAGAGATCATTGAAGTTCTGGGATTTCAAATGTAGGGGGAATTATCAGACAAAACTCTAAAGCGGTGAAATAATGGACAAATTCATATCCATCTCAGTCCTGTGTAATCATATGGAATTTAAAGGAAATGTATGGCTCCAGTTTTCCTTTTTCTGGCTGCAATAGAGATGTTTGACAGTTCTAAAACATTCGGAGGAACAACTTGTCTTAAAAAAGAAAAAAAAATAGTTTTTTCTTTAAGACAGTGTCATGAGATTCGTAGAAAATTCTAGCTGTTTTTTAACAGGTTAGTTTTGAGGAATTTGTTTTTTGTGCACATCGAACATTTTCAACAAGTTCTGCGGCTGACTGAAAGTTCTCACATTTCAAATTGATACTTTTTTTCAGCAAATATAGTAAATGAAGAAAGCTGGATTGAGAAAGATTAAACTCTGTGTCTTCTGGACGCAGAGTAGATGATCCAGAATTATTAGCTTCCTAAATATCCCTCATCCCAGAGCTTGCCTGAGGCATCCTTTAAATGTCTCTAACACAAGTAACCTTTCTTGTGATCTCCTCTTTCTATGACTTAATGGCAGCACTATTTACTATTAGCAAAATCTATATCTGTGATGGATTAAAGTTAAAAACTTGAAGTTCGTAAATAACAAATGATTAGCTTTCTGGGGAATACAGGCCATGGTTCCTCTGACAAAGAAGTCAATAACAGTCCAGCCTTTGCTTTTCATTGGTATAGGATTGGGATCACAACTGGAATGGCTATAATCTTGGAAATAAAAATCTAATTTCATGAATATTTCACATGAGGACCACAGGATTTTTCCTTTCTCCTATGGAGAAGAAGTCAGCACGCTGGCAGCTGATTTATATGGGAAATGCATGTTCAAGTCTTTGCTCTACATTAGACAGAAGAGGAACAAATCTTGTACATGGCAGCTGGGTGACATAATCACTGATAATTGGAGTAAATCCACACTTAAAACTCTCTCTTGTGGGCATTCCTCTGCTCAGTGTCATTAAAGACTTACTGGGACATGTTAAAGAATTCTCTTTAGCCCAAAGAGTAGACTACTCACTTAGGAGACAGGAGGGTTCTTCTTTAAAACATGATCCTTGAACCATATCTCATCTAAATATCAGGTAATTAATTACATGAATCTTTGTATTGCTCGTTTTTAAATTTGTTTTCAGAGTTTTATTCTAAAATTGTGAGCTGTTACCAGTTTAAAAGCTTTCCTGGAAACATTTTTTACCACTGCAGGAAGGGCAGAGGGCATACTTAATGGTGTTTTCTTTTTGTTGTTGTTGTTGTTTTTTCCAAAATATAAGAATAAGAGTTTTGTTGAAAAAAATTCTGAACAGCTCTGCTTATGCTATGGAAATTTATGCTAGCTGCTAAAGCAATTCAGTAAGCTTCTCAAAAACTTTTAGAGGCAAATTTAAAACTTGATTTTGAACCGCATTCTGTCAAACAGTTTATAGTCAAAATATCAATTAGAGGAAACATTTTCTTTCAGTTAACTGCAGTTTAAAATATTGAGTGGAAAGAAAAAACAACAAGATTTTAATCAGCACAACTTTTTTGGTTATTTTTTAATTGTTACCTCTGGCCCTATAAACTTCTCAGTAATCCAAATCTTTCCCAAAAGACCTAATTAAGCCTTACTCAAAAAACAACAACCCAGAACACAGAAATCTGAAGAATAACTTCTGCAATATGTTGGGTAAAGGACAAACACCCTTGTCAAAACAGGATACCTGGTCAAAACCACACAGATCACTTAGCACTCTCCCTTCACACACATTGCTGCCCAGATTAGAGATAGTCAGGAAGTACGTGTTGTTTACTCGGAAACTGGCATGAGAACTGCACTGATGTTCCAGCTCACCAGGATGGAGAGGGGACGTAACAAAGAATGCAGCAATCATCCACAACTTCCCTCTCTCGTCCTCCATGACTTTTTGACCACTAGCTTAGTTTACATTTAACAATTGGGGGAAAAAATAGTCATGTCGTCCTAATCTTTTCTTTTTAATGGGTTTCAGTTTAGCAATGCTTGCTCGGTGGACTTTTGTTTTGATTTTTTTTTTTTTTTAATGTTAAATTCAGTTTCTTTAGTCTCTACTTCTCTGCCTTCTAAATGTTGTTCACTGGTGCTGCACACTCAGGAGACCAACATCCTGTGTTTGGAGTTGGGTACAATGGCAGTGACAATATGTGTCCTTTGTGACATGATGTCAAAATACTATATGAATTGTTCCATTAATTCTCACACATGGGCTATGAGTTTATTCTGTAGAAAAAGCTGCAAGCAGAGAAAATAATATAGTTATCAGTCTGATAATCAAAGATTTTCAAATGGCAAGAATGCCCTCAATGGTCATTACTATGTTGTCTATTGTTATCCTCTGGTTACTGGAAGTTCAAGGGGGAACAGAACGTTCTGGACAAGCAACAGTCACAAGAGTGGGGGAAGTTGTTAATAATTATTAATCATTATTTTTAATTGAATAATAGGTTTGATAAAATGCAAGTAGTGATGTCATTCCCAAGTTTCTCAAAAAAAAGTTGAAAAATACTAGTAGTAGACAAAAACCAAAGATGCAATGTGTCTAGTGGGGCATAGAAAGCTTCACTAGAGGGCAGCAATTGGAACCCAAAACATTGAAAAACATTGTTTCTTTGAGATCTTTCAACCCAAACTATTCAAATACTTCTGTTGTGAATTCTAATATAAAATACCAACAAGTCAATGTCTTTTGGGCTCTAGTTCACAGGGCAAATGTATTTCTAGAAGCTGGTTTACTTTGGTAGAAAAAAATCTGATCCAAAACTCACTTAACAAACACAGAAAACAAACCAATTATAGCAGAAAGGTTCCGTTAAGCTTTAAAATTCTCCACATGATAAAATGTGTTCAAATTATTCTCCAGGAAGACACAGAAACTTTCAAATGTATTGAGTAGATAAATTCTATATTTCAGTTTTTATGGTGCGCCTTCTTGGTTAGACAAGAAAAAATACACGGACAGCTTAAAGTTCATTAACATGGAAATACTGTAAAAGACAATCTCAAAATCCAGTTTAAACTTCATCCAATTTGAGGCCTTTCTGGAATTTCCCTACTTTGAATTGGTATGTTGAGGAGCACTGAGGAAAATTGGCTAGAACTTAACTGTATTCGCTTTTCCAAGCACTTCAAATAAAAATTAAGACACATAATTTTAAAGCTAGCTCAATTCTATGTAAATGTGTCTACACAACAGATTAGTGTGCCTTCAAAGGGAATTCAGAGTAATTGTGAGAATTCCAGTCCTGGGTGGATGATCTAATATCTACTCACTCTTTGTACAGGAAATATGTAGTTTTTTCCTTCAATCTTTGATCAACATGATTCATTCTGTCAATCTGGCATACTAAAAATTAATTATTTCTATAACTGCTAATTTGTTTAACTTGTAGACACATTTCTGAGTTTCTTTAGAATTTGTATTTAATTTTTGAAGGGGTTAAAGTAAATCTGTTGTTTATTGTCCCAATCATTTGAAATGTATATGTTCTTGACCTTATTGCCAAGCATAGCCTACTCAGGCTTTTCTTTGTACTTGAAGGGTACGAAGAACAGGACTCGAGTCAGAAAATTTTAATGCACTGCTTTCTATCTCCTGATGAGATAATGGGAAAACCTGTAACTCACCGCATTTGTGAGACTGTGGATATGAAGCATTAGGATCAGGAAATTATAAAGTCAACCTAAAACCACATTTAGTCTCTTAGTAATGAATACTTTGAATAGTACCACTCAAATTCCAAAGGATTGTCAAGACAATAAAATATCCAATACTTTTTCAAATTCTTACTGAATTTTCTCTAAGAATTTCCTCTCAATTGAAGAACACTGTTTTTCTTTCTTTACTTCTTTTCTGCTTTCTTTCTAGTTTAAAAGCAAAGTAAAATAAAATACCGTTTCCTTGCAAGTACTACTTCTATTTTTTTTTCTAATTACAAAGTTTTATTTTTCAGTAGAAGCATTAAAAGATTTTTTTAAAAAAAAAGAACACATGATTTTCTTACAAATTAGTTATTTTTGTAACCGAAAATAAATAGTGTGTAGGAAGGGAGTTGTTTTTGGTAAATAAACTCAAAAATTTTTCTAACAAATTCTGTCTCTCTACTATCAATATATTCTCCTTCAATACCAAACAACAATTCCTGGAACAAGAAACACCGATTCTCTTCTTATTTAATTAGAAGACTTGTTTCTCATGGGCACTCATGCTGATTTATGAATACCTATTGTTCTTAATTTAACTACACATTCAGTTTTGCACAATGGAAGACGTACGCACTGGCCTTGGTTCATTCAGCATACATATGGGACACAAGTTTCTATGTGTTACACTGTTAAGCACCTAATTGTACAAGCCTTCAGGCTACAGTATGATTTTAGCAAGAATTAACTCAGGAAATCTGTGAAGAATGCAAGAGAGTGTCTTCTCATCTTTAAGATGG
Organism: Chrysolophus pictus; assembly: GCA_037305975.1. Lineage (NCBI taxonomy): Eukaryota > Metazoa > Chordata > Aves > Galliformes > Phasianidae > Chrysolophus > Chrysolophus pictus. The sequence continues at coordinate 39,276,185 of JAYKPI010000006.1, forward strand.
CAAGTGCTACATGAGTCTAATAAAAAGATTTTTTTATTTCAAGTTCCTTAATAGGAGAAAATTCAAATAAGCATCTAAAACTTTGAAGTCTAAATTCTTACTTCATTAACAATTAACATTATCAATTTTATATTGAATTAATATCAACTACAATTATGTGACAGTGCTTTTTTTTCAACGTGATTACAGCTTACTGGACTCTCTTAGGCCAATTACACAAAACACAAAGTCCCCTGGAAACAAAGATGCAGTACTGGGATTAGGAGTGTTCTTTGCCCTTTCCTTCTCTCTTTCTCCACTCCTGTTCTCCTTCTCTCTTCTCCACTTCTCTCTGTTATTCTCTCTCTTGTCCATGCAAGTAGAGATATATAAGAAGCTGTTCTGAAGTAGTAAACATAATTTGAATCTTCAAAAAAGTAGGCTTTTTTGTAGTTGAAAATGTCTTTTCAGAAGGCTCCTATAATTCTGGGTAATAGGTGTCAGGGTCAGCTGATATTTGTTTACTTCAGTACGGACATTAAGTCCTATAAGCTATCAAGAGGGTGAGGAATAGCGGGAAGAAGATTTGAAATCTCACCTTAGTTTAAACCCTCAGTGTAAAGACCTCTGTCAGCTTAAGTTTTAAGAAGCAGCAAAGCAAAAATAGTTTTGAGGGAAAGTAAGCTTGTCTGTACACCATATATATCCATCCACCTTTTTCTTCAAAAAATCTTTGATCAAAATATCTTTTATGTATCATATACATGATCAAAGCCAAGCATTATTTATGTTAAAACATCTTGACTCTGCATTTTAGCAATTCTACCAACACGATGTGTTATCTACTTGCATGTGAGATGGCTCTAGGTCATTGTTTTCTCCTTATCACCCTTGTTAGCTATGAGAAAAACAAACTGTCATCTTGATCAAGTTTAAACTCATTCTTGCAGTTCTTCCTTGTAACTTCCACAACTGCAACTTACAGCCCTTCTGATGGTAATGTCTGCTTCAGATTTCCTCATGGCTTGTTGGTACTCCAGTAGTTACTTGGAATGTGAATTGGGCATTTGAGTCAGGTAAATTATCCCTCTCTTGGCCTGATTGAAGAACTGGATCAAGTGATGTGACCAAGCATCATTTCACTCCATGTCAGGAAATCCTGCATATTTTTATTCAAAATATTAAAAAAATGTAACTGTTATTTCAGTAGAACAGAACCACCTAGCCATTTTTGTCATTTTTTGTCAGATGTATGTTTAACCATTGCTGGGGATACTGTAGATTCTTGTCACTTCACTTCACTTTCTTGTTGCAAAGCTCCTCCTGATGCTCATCCTGAGTCTTTTGTACCGTATTTTAGGCTGTACTAGTCACTGATAGAAAATCATTTTGCCTTTGTTTGCTGCAGCAACTTTCTGTTTGAAATGCAGGAGTCGCTTTACACAGAATTCATATAGCATAATCCAAATGAAACTGAAGGATAGCTTCCTATATTTTAAAATTTGATTTATACAGGAACCCAAGTACTGTATTTGCCTTTTTCTTCCTAACATGACATTGTTAATGCATTGTCTTCTGAGCTACTACAAACCCCAAATCACTGCTAAAGAATCCCTTTCTAATGAGTTACCCTTCATAGTACAATTATAATACTATACAGTTAATTATTCTTGTCTAACTGCAGATCCTCAAATTTATTCTCATAGAGTTACATCCCTTTTTTTATTTTTCCCTGTTCATTTGTAAAGGAAAATATGATCATTTTGAATTCTAATACTGTTCTGCAAGAGAGTCACAATTCTTACCATATCTGTGACACCTGCAAATCTTATAATATTTTTATAATACATATCAGTACTACAGGAAAAACAACAACAATAACAACAAAACTGAATACATTCTGTAATTGTAAATTATTGCTGACTTGCCTTTTCATATGAATGCTGATACTTTGGGTTTTTTTTATTGCTTTTGTTTCTTTTTTTTTTATTATTATTAGTTCGCTTTTCTTTATTTCAGTAATTATGAACATGAAACTAAAAGGGATTTCATATTGGTTGTGTATTGGTTTAGAAGTCCAGAACTCCACAAGTCCAGATTTTATATCATTTATTTATTTATTTGTGAAAGTCCTGTATGACAAGATTCTCAAATGTGTTAGCATTTTAGCTCCATTTTCCTTCTCGTATCATCACTTGAGGCATTCAGAATTTAAAATGTTTTGAACTGAACCCATTTTTTTTCTAGTTTCCAAATGAGTATCAGCTTCTCTGTATGAAAACTAAATTTAGTAATTCCTAGCCTCCAGAAAGAAACATTATAGAGAATTGTGATATTGCACTTTCAGTAGAGAGTTCACTATTATATGTAGTATGGTATGGAAGTGATAACTATTGCTAGAAAATACATTAGAAGTTCTTTTGTTGCGTTGATTATTCATTCCAATAAACAGCCTAGCCTGTCAATGAGATATGATCCACTTTTCTGAGTGAATGCTATTATTTGTTTTAGAAATCTACATCTCTTTAAAACTAGTGTTAACTCAGTTTGATTTACAGAGCATAGGATGCATAATCAATGCATTCTATTAAGGAGTAAGAACGCAGATCTACTAACAATGTCCAGAATTTGCTTATTGCTTGTTATATTTACAGCACAGTTCTGGGCATTTGTGCCTTTGGTTTCTGCTACTGTGTGTGACTGTTAGTAAATCATTTAACTTTTCTGTATTCAAGTTCCCTTATCTGGGCATTTTACCAACCTTAAAAGGGTATTATAAGCTTGAACTAAGGACTGGCCTTTTGAGTCCTCCAATAAGAAGTGCTATTGAAGTGCCAAGCAGTACTAAAAATCTAGGGGGAACGTGCTGACATTTAGGATGCAGTTCTCATTTTCCTTACTGTTAAGCTTGACTAAACTCACTCGTTACTTCTGCTATTCATTTGCAGATGGAAGAGTCACATCCTGTATTTTTTCAGAGGCAAGGGAAAACAGGCCCATTCTTGCCAGTGGGTTGAAAATGTACAAGCTTGTTCTGCTTAGCTTCCCAGCAAGAAAGCAGTTGTAACAAAATACAGGTGAATTTTCAAACATAGTTATTTCTTAAATGAAATAAAAATAAGCATTTTGGAGTAGAATTGGGTCAACAAGGTCAAGGGCCATTCCTTCATTTTGGTTACCATTGCTTTTAGTCCCTTGTGTCAACTTTGGTTTAGGAATGGTCGGATGAGAAATAGATGCCAAGAGCATCCATTAGCTGAAGTTCTGTGTGACTCTTCTAGCTTTCTGCAAGGTTTTGTGCAGCAGAAGATAATGGTATCACTGAAAGTTTTCACTCACAGCAGAATGCTCTCTGGGAAACAAATTCATGAAGGCCATCAGATCACCCCTTGTGGCATTATCAGTTTTAGCAAATCATGACCTCATTTGAAATAAAACTACTGTTAATATAACTCTATTTCTATAGCCCTCGATTTCAAGATCACACATTTATTAGCTTGAAGTTCTTAGTAGGTCTTCAATTCTCATTTTCCACACTAGGCTAAATGTGATTTTCCTTTTGAACTAACTTTTTTTTTTACTTTTTAAAGTATGTTCCTGAGGACATTTTCCAAATGCCTCTTGAGCACTGACAGGCGTGATGCATCAGACACCTCTCTAGGAAGTTTATTCCAGTGTCTGACCACCTTCACAGAAAATAAATTTTTCCTAATGTCCTGTCTCATCCTCCCCTGGTACAGCTTTGTGCCATTGCCACATGCCCTGTCCCTAGAGGAAAGAGACCAGCACTTCCCCCTACAGTTCCTCTCCTCAAGAAGATGCAGGGAGCAATGATGTTGCCCCTCAGTCTCCTCTACTACAGACTAGGCCAACTCTAGTGGATGTTGGGTTAATACTCAAGTACAGAATTGGGTTAATATTCAAATACAAAAAGTAGTTGAATATTAACATTAAAATCATTGATTTTGAGAGTATTTTCTTCTCCTTCTCAAACACTATTCCAATCGTTCCAAGACATGAGCCCTTTCTTTACAACTAATCTGGAAAACAACTAATGTTTTCCAGCATTCTTTCAATCACATCTCCTAAAGCTCTCAGATTTTTACCTATATATTGTCACAAAAATACTTTTGTCTATATCCAAACTAGATCATACTTCCTTTTGCTTCTTTAAAAATGCATATGATCTTGAACACATTATTGGAATTTGGAAGCATGAAAAGCAACATTACTTCTTATTTACCAACTATGAAGTAGAGGAAGTCAGAGGGAGGCAGTGCTAGACAAGGTTTTCACCAATGAGTATTTCAGTAACTTAAATTCAGAATAGCATAGGTATTTGTGTGTGTAACGTGATCCATCAAAAGCTGGTGCTGTTTCCTCTAGCCATTGAAACATATCATTTATTGGATTAACGCTAATAATATGCTCATTTATATAAACACATATTCAGTACTACAGTTGCTCAATTTTTAATATGTTTGAGATGTCAAGAGTTCTTTAGAAGCAGTAGAATATGGAGCTTACCTGAAGTATTGATCCTTCTTAAAAACAATTTTTAAAATAATAATAATTTAAAAAGAAAGAAAAAAATTAGAAAAATTAGTGAGATTTGTTGTTTTCAATGACTTCCAAACAAAAATACTAAAAAGATCATCTTTAATAACAGATATTCGCAAGCTCGGAGTCACTATCAGAGTCACAAACAGCCAAACATTTTTCTTGAATTGTAAAACAGTGAAATTTTTTTCTTCACTGCACGATCTAGATCACTCACAGTTTAAATTTCCTTTAATTGGATACCATGTACTATTAATAGCCTATGAAGTAACTATAGTAACCTTAAGAAATGCTCGCCCATATTGCATAGAACAGAAACTAATTGACAGAAGAATAGATTTTCTAAATAAATTATTTTCTTTGCAGGGCAGAATCATAGAATCACAGAATGGTTTGGGTTGGAAGAGACCCTAAAGCCCATCTAATACCAATCCCTGGTATTAGATCCCAATACCATGGGCAGGGTTGCCACTCACCTGCTCAGGCTGCCCAACCTGGCCTTGAGCACCTCTAGGGATGGAGCACCCACAGCTTCTCAGGGCAACCTGTGCCAGGTTCTCACTGCCTTCTAAATCTGTATCAGAATCTATATGTATTCTTAAGACTGACTATATATTCTACCTGTTTACCGTACAATTCTTCTATCTTATTCTGTGTTAATTGACATCTACAGTCATCTGAACCTTTTGAAAATAGAGTATTTCTCACAAGAAATCATAGTCTCTTCACTTCACTACACAGCGGAAATCTTCTCACTTCATGTGAATACAGATCTCCAAACTGAACTAATACAAGTTCATTGTCCATGCATATGCAAGAAAACAACAACAACAACAAAGTGTTATCTCCTTTCAGCTTGATTTTTTTAAAACCTGATCCCTCAAAAGTGTTTCTCAAAAACTGCTAATAATTTCAGGGAATGCCTATGCTTCAGATTACTAGACACCCCTGGCTGAAAAGTCGTACTCTTCTTTGTCATATGGAGACACCTCCAGTTTCTTGATTAGACTTCCATAAACGTTTTTAGGATCTAGAAGAGATATCTAGGATGACACAAAGGGAATGCAGTTATCTTAAACAGCAGCTCAAATGGAAGAGCTATAAAAGCCATTCTGGAGGAGAATGACTTTGCAAGCTTTGAGAAGAGCTTATCAAGCTGCATCCACTGCACTGATTCTCCCATCCACTGAGCTCTGATTAATGCAATTCCATATGAAGCTAGGGAAAAAACAGGATTTAGTAATATCTGCAAAATGTATTGTTCTCAAGGAAAATCGTCTAGTTTGGCTGGTGGGTCTAGGATAGATGCCAAGGCAGCTAAATCATCAGCATTCAGGCACTCCTGGGAAAGAGCGTGGAAAATCCCCTGACTTTGTACAGCATGTTAAAATAATTCTTTTGTCTGCATCATGCTAAGGTTGAATAAGATACCATCTGTGCTGAGTTTTACATCTTATGATAGGAATAATGACCATAATTGGCCTCTTATCAGCTCCTGCTACTCATAAAAGAGATGTGAAGATGGGTACCATGGCAGAGCAGGCCTGGATGGGTGCCCAGACTATACTGGCTCTCTGCTGCAGAAGTTCAAAAAATGCAGTAGGACTCCACGTAGATTGGAGGCATAAGGCCATGCACTCTAAAAATTAGCTCAAAGTCAGAAGAATTAGAAGACTTTGAGAATGATAACAGTTTTGGGAGTTGTTTCCTATGGCAAGGAGATAAGTAGTCACAGAATATATATATATATAAGCTAAATTAAATGTGCCTGCAATTGTTTTCTGGCTTTGAGGCCAAATGACTTGGAAGAGCCTGTGCATTTTGTTAAACTTTCTGAACTTTCAGATCAGGGTGGTTGCATTCTAATTTCCATTGGAAATGATTCCTGGACAGTCAGGTCCTGACCTGGGCCCAGAACTATTTGCAAAGCAACTATTTGCAAAGCAGAGCCCTGTTCTGAAGCTCTGCATAGAAAAATTATGACTGTGTGACAAGGTTGGTGACTAAGTTAAGGTGTCCAGGACTTTTCCTGGAGTGCACTGCTAGAGATTAGCCTCTGTGTCTAGTTATGTCTCTGCTTGTGAGGCCTCCATGCATGGCATTAAAGCCAATCAATTTATAACTTGACAAAGAGGCAAAAAATATTGATCACCTCAAGTGCTACAAGGATAACAAAAACAAATATAATGTATGCAAAAAAAAATATATATGTGAAAAACATAACCCTAAATAGTTAATTACTGCAAGCATCACTCCTTGAACCTAGCTTTCAGTTCTCTGAGTACTTAGAAACCAAGCTAAGTTATCTGTACCCAGAAATCATGATGAGAGAGTAGTGTTAACCTACACCATTCCTTTTGCTGCTGTTCTGTTTTTCTATTGTTTTAGTAATTTTATTTCAGTAAATATCTATCATGCGGGTGAAGAGGGTTGGATAACATCAGTCAGAAAGCTAAGCTCAAGAGATCAAGACCAGTGACCCTGCAGCAGATGGTCCTTGCGGCCGAGCCACTGTTGCAGCAGTCTGGTGGATCAGAAGGAGAAATGCATTAGACTTGATTGACCATATACAAGTGGCTGAAACAGTTATTGAAATAATCAAATGATTCAGTGATTATTTCAATCAAGTAATGCATAGGAAAATTTTGAGTGATGGAGAGGTGGATTTTGAGCATCTCACTGCTCAGTGCAGTAGAGGGACAAGAATAACTGTGATAGTAAATTTGAGTGATTATGGGGAAGAAACTTGGAAAAGTGTAAGAGGGCTTTGGGTGTTCTGGCAGTCTTATGTAAAGATATAAGTATATGAGCTTTTATTGGTACTAGTACTGGTATTGGTCTGCTCTGCTTAAAATGAGTTCTTACTTGAAAACTTAACCCATGTTAAGAAGTGTTCCAAAGTTATATGACAACATTAGCAGAGAGTTGTACCAGTGAACACACTCTTAGGTAATCTTTGTGCGGGCAGCTATAGAGCTGGAAGCTTGAATGCTGCAGAGTTGCAAACGTCGTCACAACATCCAGACTCTTTCAAGCACATGAGAAACTTAAGCAGCAAAAAAGGAGTGCGTTATTTGAAGCAAACTTATGACCCCTGCCAGTGCAGGGATCGCTCTGTTTTAGACAACTCTGCAAAACTCTGCATTTCTCAGACTAGAGCAGTATCTGATCCATTTCAGTTCTGAATTCTCATTCTTCTATTGACATGATTTTCCAGATGGGAGACTGAGGCACAGAAAGCCCGTTGATTTGCCTAAGCACTATGGGCCATCTGTACCTAAGCAGGAAATTAGATGTTTCCAGAGTCCCAGAACAAGGCTGTCATCATAGGGTTGACTATTTTCCCTGTGCCATGGAGATTCTTGTGAAATAAAATGCCTTTCTCTGCTCCCTTGGGAATCTAATTCTGTGTACAGAATAAATAAAAGAGTGAAAGCAGGAACAGGAATAATTTTCTTTCCTTTTTAAGAATCTACAGGCTAATTAATTCTGTGTTTGTATTTCACTTTTCCCTATCTACCTTCCCCATTTTCTGTGTTTTCTTCCATGTTTAAAGCACGCTGTCTCTTTCACATGTCATTCTTTCTTAACAACATAATACTTGACATAATCTGCCCTCTGGATCCTTTCTGTAGTGTAATTATGTTATCTTTGTTGTTATTGATTTCTGTTGCTAGGGGATGAGGTCGTGCCACTTCTGGCCAGTTCCTTCTTTGCAATTCAGCTGTACTCTGTTAACTCTTAAAGATTTCCCTCTTGAGAACACGGAGTGCCAAGTTTTGAAGTCATACAAAAATGCCAGCAGTCCCAGAGGATTATTTTTTCTGAGGAAAGATTGCAAGATTTAATTATAAAATAGGAGAACAGATAGCAATTTTGAGAGATTCTGATCTCAGCTGTTCATTTCTGAGAGCAGAATTTGGCCAATGAACTTTGATTTTTCATCAACCCAGCAATATTTTTGTGCAACAGTTTGAATGCTTCCAAGTTAAAATATTATAGGTTGTTTTGTTTTGTTTTTTTGTTTTGTTTTTTTATCAGCTGCACAATTCCAATTGAATAAGGCGCATGTCCTTTTGGAATACATAAACTGTTTTTACTCTTCCTCAAGTTTCTGATTTTTATTGAATCTACATTCCATTTTCTCTGCAGAACAGAAATTTGTTTCCACAAAATGAAGGGACTGATTTAGAACTTTTAAAATGTGAATAATATTCAAAGGAAAATTGAAGGGTGAAAAAACTGAGGGAGTGTTTTCAAAAACAAAATTGCTTTTTCTCTATAAACAGCTTCTGTATGCTTGTTTGTCTGCTTGTTTGTTTTTAAAGGAACTTGAGATTGTTAGGAGCTGTGCTCTTGAGTGAGTTTAGTACAGTCATGGGGATTGGAGGGGACCTTTGGAGATCCTCCAGTACAGCCCCCCTGCTAAAGTATGTTCCCTGTAGCAGGTAACACAGAAAAGCATCCGGATGGATTTTGAACATCTGCATAACATCTCTGGACAGCATGTTTCTGTGCTGTTACTCTCACAGTAAAGAAGTCTTTCCTTGCGTTCTGGTGGAACTTCCAGTATTTCAGTCTGTCTCATTCACCCGTTGCCCTGTTATTGGGCACCTCTGAAAAAAGTCTGGCCCCATCCACTTTATATAACCACTTTAGAAACTCACACTTTAGATATTTATAAGCATTGGTAAAATACTCCCTCAGCCTCCGCTCAGCTGAACAGTCCTGGGTCTCTCAGCCTTTCCTTATAAGGTAAATGCTCCAGGCCCCTCATCATCTTTGTAGCTCTCCACTGGACTCTCTCTAGAAGTTTCTTGCCTTTTTTTGAACCAAGGAGCCCAGAAACGGACACAAGACTTCAGACGTGGCCTCACCAGGGCATGGTAGAAGGAGAAAAACACTTCCCACAACCTGCTGGCCTCGCTCTTTTTAATGCACCTTGGAATATCATTGGCCTTCTTAGCCATAAGGGCATACTACTGGCTTTTGGCTCACCTGTTGCTCACCAGGACACCCAGGTTCTCTGCAGAGCTCCTCTCCAGCAAGTCATTCCCTAATCTGTACTGGTGCATGCAGTTATTTCTCCCCAGGTGTACTGATACTTGTGGTTTTTTTCTTCCGTCTAAACTTTCCGTTATTGAACCTCATAATTCTCCTCTCTGTCCAACTCTCCAGCCTGCCCAGATCTTATTGAATGGCAGCACTTCTGGTGAGTCATCAGCTTCACATCATCAGCAAACTTGCTGAAGGTGGACTCTATCCAGGTCATCCAGGTCACTGATGAATATGTTGAATAAGACTGGAATGCAGTACTGACCCTTTGGGAATGCCACTAGTAACAGACCTCCAACCAGACTCTGTGTTGCTGATCACAACCTTCCAAACTGTGCCTGTGAGACAGTTCTCAATCCACCTCACTGTCTGCTCATCTATTTCGCACTTCCTAAGCTTACCTACGTTACAGGAGACAGTGTTAAAAGCCTTGCTGAAATCAAGGTAGACATCTACTTCTCTCTTGAGATAAAATCTACAACTTCTGACTACATTATTGAACTCTCAAGATCTTAGTGCAGCATTTTACTGAGTACTTTGACTTCTGCTTGCCTCCCTAAGAGCCCCTAGTAGCGCAAAAGGATTACAAAATTTTTCAGATCAGCTACTGAGACCCACAGATGGTCACTTTTTGCTAGCTGTGAAGTATCAAGTGGGAGCAGATAGGCTGTGCCTGTCCCTTGTGCCTGCTCTACTTCAGCCTTCCTTAGGCTTTGCAGCTGGATTTGCTTTGAGTCCCAGTTGATATGCTGGGTGCTTGGAAAGGGCTGCCATAATTGACAGGAGATTCTGCAGAGCACTACAACAGTTAATCCAGCAGCTTCAGAAGAGAATGAGATACAGTAACAGACTATTTTAAAAGGGTTTTTAGCACACTGCTTTATTGTGTCTTGACTGTAGTTTGCTTTCCTTGCCTGAGGCTTTCAGACTCCACTTAGGATATGGTGATTTTCACACCAGAAATTCTGTAATTAAGTAGGGCTACTTTGCTGTGTAGCAGAAGATGGAAGATTCTCTTTCAAATAGCTTTTGCTGACTACCCTTGAAGTTTGGAAGTTACAGAGGTGTCTCCATGAGAGAATCTTAGAATTATGTTCCCTTGTACCCAATGAATGTAGTGAATATTGTATCAGAATGTACATTTTTACTTAGGTCTGCATTTGTGTTCCTGCTTTGAGCAAGGGACACCTCTCTTCCCCTTACCTAAAAGCAGATTTTTTTAAGAAATACCTCTGTGCTCTCTTCTTTAGTATGCCTTTGACCTGCTCTTTTCACATTAGTAATGAATACACAGGTGAAAAGAGCAAACGTATCTGCCATCAAATTGCATACAGGCAAGGGGCAGTAGTCTCAGAAATTGATTTTTGTATTTTTAAACCTGAAGTGTTTGCAACAGAAGCTTTTTCTTATTCCAATCTAGCGTGCAATATATACAAAACTGAACACACTTGTGCTAAGGCAGAGTGCACTACTTATAGCTTACATGGTTCTCAGACGAACCATGAGCCTGGTGCCATAAAGTACAGAGCCCTACTTTGCATGTAGACAGACACATGTTCATATACTGTTTCTGTAAAAAGAGACACTGATTTCTGCATCAAGCCACAGCATGGCCCAAATTTGAAAGCTGAATAACCCTATCACAGCAGCTGATGTGACTGGGTGCAACAAGGCTAAACATATAAACACTGTTGTTTCATTGCTGGAAACCCATTCGCAGCAAGAGGCCTAATGGGCAAGTTTTGTTGTTCCCAGAATCTTTCTGCCTTTCTTACGTGGCGTTGATTTCATGACTGATCAGCCAGCCACCAAGGAAGTTCTTCTGTTCTAGACACGTGTCCTTTTTCTGCTTTGGAATATGCTACAGTGTGGTAGAAGCAAATTGTTACTGAGAAAATGATTCACAAAGCCATCTCCTGAGAGCAGCGCAGGGAGGAATTGTTGGGAAATGTTTATGTGAGCAAAAGAAAAGATATTGCTAAATGCTCATGAGGGATGCAAGGGAAAGCAGAAATATCTGCAGAGTGCTCTGTCTTGTTCAAACACAAACAGCTGCATAGTGAAATAGCGTTTTTTTGTTGTTGTTGAAAACCTGATAAGGCTGAAATCTCACCTTCTGTTAGCAGTTCCCTGTGGTAATGCCAACCATCCTTTACGAGCCCTGTAGGAACAACATCTTTAGTTACAGTTATCAGAGAGAGGCTCTCCTCTGCCTTCTCTTCCTGCTGGCAGAGCTCCCAGGCTGGACCCATTTGGCTTACAGCTTGCTCACCTGCATCAGACAATGGCATGTAAAGGTACCCCAGAGCACTTGGCTCCAATCTTTCTCAAGGTGAGAAAAGCTCAGTGACAGACATGCTCTGCATGCAAAGTCTCTCAGCACCAGGAGGTGTGGGTGTGAGGATCTCCTTCACATCGGTGGAGTCACATACCAGTTTCTGACAAAGCCTGCAATGCGCTCCAATTGCCTGATTAGTCCTGAAGCCAGCCAAACCACTGAGTACCTGCCTCAGCACCTTCTGTTCTCATGAATTTAGTCCTAAGCAACTGAATAACGTCCCTAGATTTAATATAATAAATAAATCATGCTAACAAGTGATGTGCATGGGAGAAAACAGGATGAAGCAGAACTGTTAGCATATTTGTACAAAGCGAGGATAGCTGATTTAATCCATTTAAGTTCCTTTCTTGTTTAGAAAGATCTTGTTTGCTTCAGATCAACCTGACAGTTTAAATATACATCTGCTCACTGATGCTATAATCTGAGTCTTTAATCAAGTCCTTTGAAGCAGAACTTACACAGTGAGCACTCTTAGTTATATATCCATTACCTCTTACAGCTTAATTTAAACTCATAGCTTATACAGCAACATGGAAGTTTTAAAATATGAAATTTACATCCTTGGGTAATCCACTGAAAACGTATATTTACAGTGATAGCAACACAGAAGGGGATTACAAATAGCTTTCCTTTCCCAACTGCTGCTGCAGGCAACAAAACAATGGAATTAAGTTTGGTTTTATGCACAGTCTGATCAGTTGATTCCAGGATTACTGACTCTCTCTGGCTCCTGTGGCTATGAATACATAAACCTGGTCAGTCCTGCAGTGCTGTATTTGTACTCCTGGCATTGAATTAGTTCAGGGCATGCTTGATGAGGTGGGAAGAAAATGGTTGAAAGGAAAGGAATTGGGAATCAAGGGAAGGATTGTGGACAGACTGGGTTGACTGAGACTGGTACAATTGGATCGGAGTCAATAAGACTCTCTAGTTGGTGAATAAATACAAAATTTGGCTATAATATTTGGTTCGAAGAAAAATATTTTCATCTGTGGCCTTCCAGTACTTGAATGGAGTATATAAACAGGAGGGGGAACGACTGTTTACGAGGGTGGATAGTGATAGGACAAGGGGGAGTGGTTTTAAACTAAGACGGGGGAGATTTTATGCCCCATCCCTGAAGTCATTCAGGGCCAGGCTGGATGTGACTCTGGGCAGCCTGGTCTGGTGGTTCGTGACCCTGACCACAACAGGGCAGTTGAAACTAGATGATCTTAGAGGTCCTTTTCAACCCAGGCCATTCTGTGAGTCTATGATCAGTCCTATGGAGACTGAACAGTCACTTACTGGTTATTTATCATTATTGTTCGTTTTAAATAATTTTGATGGCTTCTTTGCAAGACATCTTTGGTATGGTATTGCATATTAGTAGAAGCAGCCTGCTGTGAAGGTAAAAGTGTTCATTTATTTTATTGTATCTGTATAGCTTGCATGGTATACATATTAGTTTCAGTGAAGGTATGATGAACTCAGCCTTGTCTTTCTGATTTAGGCAAAAAAAAAAAAGTGACTGAAATACTTGGCAGAGGCATTTGGATTGCATCTTTGGGCATTTAGTATCATAAAATGACTTGGATTGGAAAGGACCTGAAAGATCATCTGGTTCCACATTTACTGTGTAGACTTGGAACTGTATGTGTTCTCAATACTGTCGAGAAATATCCATATAGCCCTATGGTGATTTTGAAGAGAGGTATGTCAGTGAAAACTGTAATTGGTTGCATTTTACGTTTCTTTGTCTCCTGGCTGCAACTGCCCACATCCAGTCGTATTCTCATTTTGGTGGGGCTATATCAGTACTGTTGTAGAATTCTTCTGATGAGAACAGCAGTGCTTCTCACAGAAATACCAAGGTCCTCCTGCCAGAGTTGGAAACAGGAAGCATTAAGGAGTTCAGTTTTCCTTTTTTTTTTCTCTGTGCTCTTTTAAGAACTCAGGCTTACATGGAAGGCATTGACCTAATCATCAAAGGCCCAGTCTTCAAACCCTTCCTTAATTTCTGCCCAGTACTTACTCAGGCAAGGATCCAGTTGATTTCCTTGAGTTCAGTATTAGCAAGAAAACAAATTAAGGACTTGGCCTCAGGTCTGATGTCACACGCCATTTCCTTTTACTTTAACTCTTCATTTTACCAGGTAGTGAAATAGCACTGGAGGAGGGGGAGAGAGATCTTGCATTTACAACGTGTATTTTTTTTAAGCTTCCTTTTTCTTTTTGCTTTTCCTTAACACAAAGATGTGAGGGCTAGAGAGAGGTTGAGAAAATGCCAGCAGTGTCTTGAGCGTATAAGAACTTAGTGGGGAAAATGATACTAGCTTCTCTAAGCATGCAGAACATAAGCAGTAATTTGAACAACTGGTTTCCTGTAAAGACTCTGCAGCCGTCTTTAGAGCTCTTTATCTTATCTGCTGCAGGTCGTGATGGCATTTCCTGGTTTAGAGAGGACCCTAGAATGCTGCAGGATAAGTGCTGTTTCCTGCATTGGCACACCCAACACCTTCTGCCATGCACCCAAGCCCAAGCAGGATTTGTTTTTCAGGTATTTGGCTATATGTATATTTTTTGCAGTGGTCAAGAAATAATTTCATGATCACTGATCATAGATTAAATTTATTTCCTACTTGAGAGTGGAATTATAGTCTAAAATACACATAATTTGAAATACCAATTTCATTTTCCCCCCTGTTGTCAGGGAGACTTAACTGACTCCCAACTGTCTATTTTGAGGTCAGAGGCTTAGGAATGAGCAAAGCCTCCCTCAGGCTATGCTCCGCTCTTGCATATTTAGTTTCCAAAGAGCAAGATGGAAAAAAACTTAGCCTTCTAGATCTCCTGCTCCCAACTGAAAGAGCCTTGCCCTTTCCAATTCAAGTTAGCATATCTGATTCAAAAGACAGACAAATGCATGATTGTTCCATAGATATGTCTGCCTCAGTTGAATGTCATTACTAATACTGGAATGCTGTCAGAGTTGATATCCTGTAGTTTCTTTGAGCCAGATGCATTCTGTCTGTGCCAAGTATACTGGCAAACACACAAACACACACAAGTACACACTCACAAATATATTTGTGGCTAGTTCCTAAGCAGCATAGCTGCTTGCAAATATGAAAGACAGCTAAGAAAGCCAGGCTCACAATAATCCCGGGCACACCCAAAAGATGCTATTACTATAGAGTCCTAACAAAATTGTACAGCAATGAAATTTTCTGGGTCACTCTGTAAAAGTGACACTGACCTCTACATGAAAGCAGCTCACAGTCCCACAGCTCAGTGACTGAAGTTTGGAGCAATGTGAAACTTGCACCTCCTCTTCAGCTAACAGGTTTCAGTTCATGCTGACCTTTCAAGTTTCTTTTATGCAAAAAGCTCCTTTGTAATTTCCAGTAGACATAAAACAAGATTTACAAACAACTGTATGCTCTGAAGTGGATAGGTGCAGTTCTATTTTTAAATGTGTTCAAATTTTGATAGGAAATGCGCTAAATGGCTGTAGTTGCCATTTAGCAGTAGTGTTTGTCCTGTGTTGCTTTATGCATCCTGTCCCACATTTTTGATTATTCATAAAACTTACTGAGGCACCAAACATGATGGGCTTCCCCCCACCCCAGCTGATCCATTTGATATTTCTATATGACTCAATTTTTCTCAGCTATTTCTTCCTTCAAGCACAGTCAGCATTATTTAGTTTCCATTTTTTCCTTCGTTCTCCCTTTCCCCTAAACACACGTACAGCCCCGAGGTACAAAAGATATTGAAGATTCTGGAGCTGCTCTGTAGTGTGTGAGCTCTGCCTTGCTTTCCAGTTTGCCAGAAGGCTTCGTATGGAAGGTCCTGAGCTTCAACTGGTGTGAGATGCTGAAGCTCTGATGCCCTTCAGCAGAGCTGCAGCAGTGTATAGCAGCAAAGGAGCTGCTGCTTCTTTCTTCAGCTACTGATTCTTTGAGAGGCCTGGAGTCATGCATAGATGAAGTGAGGAACAGCAATTCTATAGCTACAATGACATTTTAGAGAAATGTGCTCGAGCATCACTGTGATATGAATACTAATCACACTGGCAATTTTGGGTTCCATCTTGCTTCTCTCCGAGTTAATCAGAAAAGTCTTGCTGCTCTTGTAAACCAGAATCAGACTCTCCTGGAGGGTATGAATAAACTCCTGGCCAATATTTCAATCAGTTCTCAGCCCATGAATCATTCAGTAGTTTCACTGGTATCAGTGGGAGGACATTTTCTTGGTAATGACTCTACAATCAAGCACCCCATCTATAATGAACCCAGCTCCAACAAAGAATAGAGCATTGATTGAAAAATAATTAATCTGCCTCACCAGAAATTTATCCTCAATCTGATGACTCAGCTTTTTAACTGAATTTAATGTGGTGCAAATCTCTCTCCTTTTTATTCAAAGGAAAACCCAAACCTACTTCATCCATTATTCTGTTATTTCTATAACTTACATTGTTCTGTATCAAGTTCTTAGGAAGGAAACAAACTTTATACAGGACTTTCATTCTAGCTGGGATACTACCTGAGGATAGTCCTATTTATCTGGTCAACCAGCCCTGCCAGCCCCAAGGAGAGGATGGATGGTTCACAATATAGGATGTAATTCCTATCATAAGGAAAATGGACAGTGGATGTTAAATTCATGGGATATGAAATGTTTCAGAAAAGGACATCGACATCAGAACTTCCTGATATTTTTTTCATATTTAGATAAAACTTAATTTTATTATTGTCTTTTAATGAAACTGACTTTTATGGCAAATAAACTTCACTCACAGCTAGTGACGAAATGGTATACACCTATTTGACTCCAAGAAAAGCTGATAATGGTACAGCTTAAACCCAGCAAAAGTAACAAGAAGGGTACAACGTCTTTTAAAAATTTATCTGTCTAAACGGTCAGATCTTTGTCTGATTAACTTTGAATGGAACTTAAGAATCAGACCTTTCTTGCTGTTGTTGGCATGAAATGCTTTGTTGCTTTGACCAGCACCTGGGCAAAGACACTAGGCAAGCATGGTTGTGAAGAAGGTGGTTCAGTATATCATGCTCATCACCACAGTATCTGAAACTCTGCCTGCGCTGCTCAGCGAAGTGACTAACACAGAGGTTTCAATACTAAAACAGTCAAAAAGTACAGCTCTGAAACCTTGTTTCAGGCACATACAGACAGAACCAAATGCATCTTCACATTATTCTTAATTACTTGGCTACAAATGAAACTCAACTCCTCTGTTTTTTGCAAAGTAGGTCTCACTGAAGTGGCGTATAGTGTCATGGTACAGCATAGTGTCCTCATCAAGTGTAGAACATAACAATGCTTTATCTCTGGGAATGAATAGAGGCAATAAATAAATAAATAAATAAATAAAAAGAAAAGAAAAAAGAAAAAGAAAGAGAAAGAAAACAACAAAGACTTTGTGGGTTCTTCAGTTTTCAAGCAACATCTCATTCAGCTGCATTGTTCTACCTGGTTTGCAATTAATAATATAGCTTTGGAAACTCTGAGAAGGAAAGAGCTTTCAGGTTCTCAAATGTCAGCATTGCTTTTCTAAACAGAGTTCGTTCAGTGTTCTGTGTGGTAGTTCATCTTTTATTGAATCTCATTTAGCATAAGCATTCCAGCCACATTACAAAAGGAAACTGATACTGTACAAAGTCAATTTTTAAGTGTCTTTTTTTTTACTTAAAGCACACTGTGCCATATGGCTGTTCAATATTTACCTTCCACTCCATATTGCTGTCTCTGACTTAGTCTACCAAACTTTGTAACTGAACATCTATGACTTATCTTCTAGAGGTCTTTTTCACTAGGAAGAGAAAACAAAGAGATTTTATATGCTTTATTACAAAGCTGTACGGGGAAGAATGGTTGAATCTTTCTTCTCAGCTCTATCTGTTCTCTGTTTTACAATTGAAATCTGCAAAAGTGCTAGTGTTTTAGAATATTATTTAATTTTACCACTGTAAAAAAATATATATTCTTTAGCTGTCTGAGTGTTGGGAGATTGAAGAAACTGGCAGCCAACAGCCTCTAACAGTCCAGTCCACTTATGTTGTGCATTTTAGTAATAATTAAGATCCAAATAGGAAAATAATGCTTGGATTTTCCAAGTTAGACTAAATAACTCTGAGAACTGGAATGCTCAGCTTCACTGTATATACTAAACTGTTTCCCACAAACCTCTACTTCTCTACTTTAACAGATAGTCCTGGTTACTATACCTAAACCCACAAACTCTTTGTTACTTAAATCATAACTATCAAGTTGTATTTCGCTTTTATTTTTCTATGAAACCACAACAAAGTACACGATCCTAACAAAACAAGACAAAACAAAACAAACAAAAACAACAATTAGCAGGTGTAGAGTGAAGATATACTGCTGTAATGAAGAAAGGTTGAGAGAGTTGGACTTGTTTAGCTTAGAAGAGGAGAAAGCTGCAGGGAGACAACATAGTGGCTTCCGGTACTTGAGTGGAGCTTATAAGAAGGATGAGGATCAACATTTAATGTAGCCTAATAGTGATGATTTTAAACCAAAAGAAGGGAAATTTAGGTTAGATGTTAGGGGGAAATTCTTTACTCAGAGAGCAGTGAGGCCCTGGCACAGCTGCCCAGAGAAGCTGTGGTGCCCCATCCCTGGAGGTACTCAGGGCCAGGTTGGATGGGGCCCTGGGCAGCCTGATCTGGTGGGTGGCAGGCCTGCCCATGGCAGGGGGTTGGAACTAGGTGGAATTTAAGGTCCTTTCTAACTCAAGCCATTCTGTGATTCTGCAATACCTATTTCTTACCGTGTGGAAGCAGAGAACTCTTTTCTTACGAGATTTTTATATGGTTCAGGGCAACTGAAGAAATAATAGTCCGTAAAATTGAATCAACACTCATTAAATCCAGTAGAAGTTAGTCTAGATGCAAAATAAGGTAAAAATTATTTGATGAGCTGCATAGATTCTGTGTGGCAGCTTGTGTTAGCTGCTTTCAGGATTAGGGGGGAAAATTTTGTCTGGGAAAGCCAGTACAATTCCCTAAAGCTAACTCAGACTGAAATAGGGTCCTTTATGATTTGAATGTTAGTGTTTCAAGTTTTAGTCTGGAAAGTATTGGTACCTACCACAAGGATTTTCCATTTGCATATTGATACTGCATTTTGTAACCTACACTGAGATAAGAAAACATCCGATAGTGCCCAGCTGCGACTCTGAGGTCTGTGCTTGTTGAGGAGTCATACCACAGGAAAAGCCCTGGGGAGAATTCTGGCTGACTCAAATAGGAAACTCTTCAGCACTGTGTGCTGTAACACACAGCCAACACGTTCACTACACACACCACACATCCCACATTCAGCCCAGGAGCTTACACCCACTGTACCACGAGATGGGGAAATCCCAAAGCTGTCTTCAGTTTAAGGAGAGAGATAAAGTCCTTCTGAGCTGGCAGAGAACATTCAGCAGCTTAGCCTTCAAGTTCCACACAGAAAATATCTGCAAGATCACTGAATGAAGTGGATTTTTATGGGATAATATGGCACACCAATATTTTTCAGAATATCAAGCACATATGTTGGCATTTTCCAGATGTATACCACAAAAGAAATAGAACTTTATACTGATAATGTGAATGTTTGGTGTATTTTGCCACAGCAAGTTGTCTGCCTTTCCATTCTGATCATAACATAATTTCATGAGTTTCCGAATGTTTTAGATGTCTTCTTCTCCTTTGATAGTAAAAACTAATCAGAGGATTCAAAAGGTGCCTGGAAAATACTTTCTAGTAATGCACAGTGATAGAGAGACATGCATTTTTGTAACTCAGTGACCACTTCATAAAGTAGAAATTACTACAGACTTCCACACCAGTAATTTAGATGACAACACCAATGTAAGGGATGTGGGTCAAACTCCTCCTCCCATCAGTGGAAGATTGTCTCTAAGCAATCCGGTCAGCGCTGGTGAATTTAGAGTGGGCATACACATTCTCTTATGAAACTTAATTTTTGGACATGAAATAGCAAACATACATCAAAGCTGTTGTCCATTAATAGAACCATAGAATACAAATCAGTTCAGTTGTTAACTATATAGGATTATTTGCTGCCTCGGCACTGTAGCAGAGTTATTATGCTTCCTCCCCAAACTTTCTTCTTTCATTCTTTCTACTAACAAATTCTGTTTTAAACTAGTATATTTCATCAGCCAGAACCCCCTCAAAAGAAATTTGTGCACAGCTGAAGAAGCTGGGGTAGGATGATTCTGTAATGAGCAACAGTGTAAGAGGAAGAGACTACATTGCAACCAACAGCAACCTCCAAGAACATAAAAATTTCTCTACATCCCTGTTCTTGTGCTTAAATGTCTTCAAATTATTTTTGTTGTGGTTGTTGCTATTTCCAAGCAAAACCACCTGATTCCAACTTACTATCATTGTCTCCCTCTATCAATCAGTGTTCACCTCAGTAAAGAGCTTGACTATGCACTCTCAGTTGCCTCTCGTATGTTCTGGGGGCAGCAGTCCCTGAATTCATCCATCCCTTCTCCAGGAATAATTGCTTCCTTTAGTATTCTAGATGTTCTCCTGCTGGCACAGGCCAGGTTGCTGCTAGCTTTCATCTCTGTCCCTAGCTGTATCCCAGGACTTCCATGCCCTTCTCCACAGTTGCTCCCCAGTGAGGCAATCACAGTCTGTCCTCTGCTGGACCCTAGTCTATCATAACATAGAATTCTTAGATTTGGAAGGGACTTTTAAAGGTCAAGTCCAACTCCCCTGCAATTAAGAGGGACATGCACAGCTGGATCAGGTTTCCCAGGGCCTGATCCAGCCTTACCTTTGCAGCCTGTTCCAGTGCCTTACCACTCTCACTGTAAAAGACTTTTTCCTTATATCTAAACTATGTCCAGCTTGCCATCCACCAGAACCCCCTAGGTCTTTTTCAGTAAGGCTGTGCTCAGTTTGTTCATCCCCCATCTTGTATTGGTAGCAGATGTTGCCTTGACCCAAGTGCAAGACCTTGTATTTGGATTTGTTGAACCTCATGAGGTTCACCTTGACCCACTGCTCAAGCCTGTCTAGGTTTCTCTGGATGGCATCCTGTCCCTCTGGTGTGTATCATAGAATCATAAAATGGCTTAGGTTGGAAGGAACTTCAAAGATAATTGAGCTCCAACCCTCCTGTCATGGGCAGGGTTGCCAACCACCAGATCAGGCTGCCCAGGGTGCTATCCAACATGCCTTTGAGCGCCTCCAGGAATATAATAGAGGTACTTCAGTCCTCAGATCATCTTCACAGTCCTCCTCTTACTCTGCTCCAAGAACCCCACATCCTTCTTGTGCTAGGGCCCAGGCGTGCATGCAGGCATGGAGCACAGCATATATCCCAGCTAAATTCCCCTGAGGAAATGCACCTGTATCCATTTACAAACTTGTGTGTGTGTTACAAACTTCTTTCCACCACTTTATTAAATGCTAAAATTGTTCAAGTATTGAATTAGAAATACTTTTAAGAACAAATCTGACCAAACATGATGTTTCCAGCAAATTTCTTGCACAATGGTTTAAAGAAAATAAAATTGCACTGCCAACGTATTTTATAAAGCAGTAGAAATTGACAGAGTAATTTTTCATGTTATTTTAGCATTTTCCTATCCAAGAAATTTATGGGGTTGATGAGAAGTGACTTAGACTTCAGTTACAGCTTAGTTCCAAAGTACATCCAGAAAGAAATATATAGGAGCGTTAGCATGCCCAAAAGTGAATTGGAGACGTATATATTGAAACCTGTACTGTGTACAACAGGACACTGTTCAGAGAAATACAATTCACTCTGTCTAATTTTGTTTGTGCTTATCTTTGAGCCCAACTCTTCAATGCGCATGTGGCCCTGACCTCAGAGCTCGTTAATGGGATATTTCTTTGGAAACAGCAAAGTGAAACATTCTTTAAAGGCAGGATTTCTTTTCACTACCAAAACACACATGCATAAAAAGGCAACATGCCAAAAATGTCGTATTTGAAGGACAAGAGATGCAGTGCCAGAAATTCCCTGGCTTCATTAGAGGTGTGAATATTGCTATGTAGTTTTTACTCAACGTTTTGGCTCTGCTCTCACTCAGTTGTCATCTTTATTCATAAGCTTAGAGATTCTGTTGAGTGTGTCGACCTTCTCATACGCTGCTGTGGCCAAACATGCTCTCTTCTGTTTTAGGAATATTTCTTGCAGAACTTCTTTCTGACAATAAGTTCTTGTTCATTTATTGGCTTGATTTTTGCTGAAAGGATAGGACAGGTAGGTAAGCTTGCTAAGAAAAGAATCCTTCCTCCTATCTCCTCTGTAGTTTTGCATCTGCCATCTTATCTATATGATTAACAGATTAGCTGACATGATTGCTTTTCTTTTCTTAATAGCTTCAGGCAGAATTTTTTTAATTGTGTCCTACTAATCCTGGTTGGCTGTTGTCAGCTTCAGTACAACTCTCTGGGCTTGTATACCATGGGAGAATGTGTGATGTTATAGATATCTAGGTACCCTGAATAACTCAGTCTGTATACATAACACAGCTCAACACCAGCACTACCTTCAAAAACGTAAGCAGTAGAGCTGTGATAGTCCAGCACTAAGCCAAGGCTAATTAGCTCCCCTGAGAAGTTTGCTGCATTACCTAAAGTTTTCAACATCTTTGGTCACACCTTATTTTTCATTGTCTAAATAAATGATGTGGTTTCTTGATGTCTGAGTACCATTCCTGTTACAGACATTTTGGGACCCCATTGATTGTAACTAAGAAACATCCTCCTGACTATTGTAATAAAGATTTCCATTCTTAAAACTACTTTGCCTTTGGTGCCTGGCCTGCTATTGGAGTCAGTGTACTGACTTAGGTAGCAAGACACTGAAGGCATTATCAAAAGCATACCAAGATTGTCTCTGTTGTTTGTAGATGTGAATGGAAACAGTCTGAGGCTTTCTACAGTGAGAGCCACTACTCACAGAGTGTCAAAACTACCTTTTCCAAAGATACTTGATCCAATGGCGTGTGACAGTGACACTGGAATTATTTGAAGATGATATCATCACAAAGTTTTCATCTTGTATACTTAGTCTGTAAACATAGTAATGGTGGCTGAGCCCAACAAACTTTTAAAAGCCAGCTGTGAAAATGACTGTTATTGCTGTCTTGGTTTTGCTGTTTTGGAGACTGTCATTGCAGTGTTTTCTGCCAGCTGGTTTCATCTGGTAAAACAACTCTGGACACAAATAGATGAGAGGAAAGAGGTGACAGTGGTAGCCACCAGTCCAGAGGTAGCTCAAGGTCATGGCATTCAGACAGGGTCCGCAAGCCCTCTTCTGCTTGGGACCCAATTGGCCCAACTCCCATACAGCTGTGTGAGCCAACAGACAGTGAACCCACATGATCCAACTTGCTGTCAGTGGTGTTCTGCTGGTTTTTTCACGTGGACTTAGTGTTTTACTGCAGTGAAGAACTTTAGCCAATGTCAATATTGTCTGACGTTAATGCCTATTTCTCTGTTATAAAGCAAAATGCAGAATATTACGATTAAGCTATTTTTACTGCTTATTTAAGAAAGCTCAGCTTAAAGGAAAAATCTGTTTTTTTCCGTGTTGGTCCCAAGTATATCCACTTGGCCAGGTGAAACATGCATTGCCAGCAAGCCTTGTAACTTTCTGAAGGCAGAGTGTTGACTGGTGTAAATGTACATTATCTATTTAAGACAAATGGAACTAAAGTGATTCTTGTTAGCTCAGGATCTGATCCCGAGACTGAGCAAGGACTTTTACTTAAATCAAAAGTACCATTTTTTTGTATTGTTGCTGTACCTCCAAGTTGTTTGTAAATATGCCCCTGAAGTTAAGACACTGATGGTTTGAATCATCTGAGTGTGAAGTCCAGATGCTACGCTCTGTATCTCCAAAAGTAGGATAGGACAAGGAGAAAACTAGAGTGTCTGCTGTACTGTTACTTACTTATGGAAAAGGAAATTACTGTGAAGAGGACTCACGGAGAAGTGCAGAAGGCAGAGCATGGGAATAGGAGTTTTGATGTAAGAGCCTTGCTCTGGAGATAAGACATTTAACTCAGTTACCCAGTACAGTTTTACAATAGCAGAAGTAGAAAGACTCCAGTTTTAACTGATCACCTCTTTTTAAAAAATACTTAGGGTGAACAGATACACTGTATACTTAAATATTGCATAAGATATCAAAAAGAAATAGGCATCGTTTGGCACCTTCTGTAATTGCTATGGGGGAAATAGCAATACACAACTATCAGAAGAAAGGGTGCTACACTTTTAGAAAACTTAGATATATATATATATTTAGATATGTTTTTAGATATATTTTTAATGACTAACAAATTATGTGACATACGTTTTAGTTATCTGTCAGGTAAGGAATTTGAGATTAAATCATACATAATGATTTTGAGGTGCTAGACACACATTCAGTATACTCAGAAAAAAAGTGCATTTGATGTGAAGCATGCCTATAATTGCAAGTATGTTGGATTGTTCCTGAAAACACCCATTATACCTGAAATGCTTTGGATCCAACAGCAGACCCACAGCAGTTTATCAAAAGCAGACCTATATGCCTCACTCCAGTTCATGTTATAGACGTCTAATCATTAAAAACAAGTGCAGAATATTCCTGATTTTACCTGTCCTGTCACAGCTGACTGCAATGGCCTTCAACAAGAGTCATTATGAGGTACATGTGAATGCAGGCAAACATATTCATAAGTGAGTGGTGACATATTTGAGCAACAGTAATAATAATAATGAAAATAACTACATACCTGTTTTACAGGGAAAAAAAAAAAAAAAAAAAGTTCAACAGTTACAAGTATTGCTCAAACAGTAATAGAATCTTTTTTCCAGACAAAATGATATATGGTTTTGGTTGCTAACAGGAAGAAAACAACATAATCTTCAAATCGTGGAATTTACTTGTCAGATTTAACTCTTAGGGAGAAAGTCCATTGTCTGCCAAGCAGATGAATCTTCCCTCAAAGCATTTCAGATGTGATTTTTTTCTTAATGTAATAAGACACTATGTATTTTGTCCCCAGTTCTCTGAAAGGGATCTGAATGAAGCAATTAATATCAAACTGAATGACTGACCAACCATCTGCCAATTCCAGCACATTCAATACAAATGATGCTTTATTCAAATCCAGAGTCAGTGTACAGAGTCTGCCATCAGAAGAACTGATTTAGTTCAGATGGGAAGGCAAGAATTATATGTAATTATACGTGCAGTGAAACCTGCTTGCATAAGACTTTGATGCAGTAAAGTCTGCTGCACTAAAGGGGAAAAGGTAACAGAAATCTTTCAGTAAATTGCATTATGTAAGATTCAAGTCATATTGAATCTTTACTTGTCAAGAAGTTGCCTGAGGAAAAGTTGGCTTATTACAGGAGGCTTATTACTGTTCAAACCAAGATATTCAGAGATGCTGAAAGTATTAAACATCTGATTAATTTTTGTGGGCTTGGGCAAAATAATCCTTGGACCACACTTAACTCACATGTTTTGACATCACAGAAGGCAGCTGCATGACGGGAACCTGCCCAAAAAAGGGAAAGGAAATCCAGAGTTGCTTGTTTCAATAGAATATAAATGAAAAATCATTACAATGAAAAAGAAATCAAAGCGTGCAGAAGATATTTTGTGTCAGCTTCTGTCCACTGATTTTGTGGAATCCTATAAATCTATTGCAAAGTCAACTGGAAATGCCATACAAGGTTTCCTATGGCCTTGGGAGAACTTTAAGTTTGCACTGCGTTTTTCCTCCCTTGGTTTGCTTAGGTGCAGGGAGACGGGTTAGAATCTTGTCTTGAAACAGGAGCATAAAATCCTCATGCAGGTCACCATTCCTGTACTTACACAGAAAGCATCCTCAAGTCACCATGCAGAATGTGTAGTGAAGTTACAGGATTATTCAAAGTAGGACATTCATGGCTTTCTGTACGGATTCTAGGTTCTGACAGAGGAAAATAGCACAATCAAAAGTAAAATAGAGGAGAGAGTTCAGAAAATACTTACCTTTTCCCTTACACTTCTTGTGAAAATAATATTCCCTTGCTTACGTGACATATCAACCAAGCTTATCTATGCACAACATGCATATCTGACAACAAATACAAAGGACTCAAACTTTCACAGAAGTTGAAAGTGCTAGATAATTTATTCCTAAGTGTGTTAAAGCTTCTGCTTTGATATGACACAGAGCCAGTCATTCAGAAGAAGTTTATTTTGAGTCAGCAGCAGGTCTCAAAGATGAGTAAGTTGCAGTTTGGTACTTTTATGGGTAGAGTTCAAAAATATAACTTGCTTATATAATATAACTTCCAAATATATGTGTTTTAGTATTGGCTAAATATCTTAATTTGTTCACCTGCTGCTTCCTATTTGAAGCACTTACTGAAAACATATTATCTGCATAGTCCAGATACAAGAGATGGAAATAATTTTCGGGAGGAAAATCTGACTAAGGTCAACTATTCGAAGAGTGCATGCTTTGCTGCAGAACAAACTGAAACTAATTAGCAGCATTTAAAAACAATTGATAGCAATTAAGTCAGCATTCCTGTAGTCAAGCATATTAAAAAGTCAAGAGAGCAAATATTTCATAGTCATATGTGAAAAACAAATGTATTCATTTTTAATTGCATAGGAGTATTTAAAATATACCTTTGCTTTGCTTCTCCCTTCCCTGTTATAGTAAGCCTTTTTCAGGTCAGCGTGGATTGGTTTGTTGCTTTCAAATAAGCAAAGTGAATGGACTTCACTTTCTAGCTGATTTGACATTACTTTTCAATTGCATTGGTTTAATGTGTGTGGAGGTAGAAGAATTTCTGCTGATGCTCATCAGCCTACCAAGCCCAAGGAAGTAAACTTGATGAACTTTAGACAGTTTAGATTCCCCAGTCCTGATTGTGCCAGCTGCTATTTTTGCTACTATTGTGGAAAAGAATAGAAGGCCTATAGGATGGAATTTAGCTTTTTGGCAGCCGCAGTTGTCACTTGTTCAAGGATCTTGCTCCACCTGTTCCTTCAAACTGCACCTCCAACATTGTCTACAGATAACACTGTGGGAAAGCTGTTTGAAGCTTCTGATATTGAACTATACTTACTTTGTGTACAGCTCCTGCAAAGGGAAGCTGAAGGTCATTTTGTTGTTCTCTGCACCTTCCAGAGCTAGCTCTAGCCCCTAGATTTAGCTACCTTGGTATATTGGCTTAGGATAACGTATCTATGAAGATCGTGCAGTGCCTATGAGGGTCAGCAGGTCCTGAGAGATTGTTTACAGGTGCTGAGGGAATTCTGCACATATGGCTGCCTTTCTTCCTATGTTTCTAGATGATGTTTCCTCCTTCTGTTGTTGAGCATGCCTGCAGCAGCAGTGCAGCATCACAGAGGAGCAAGTCTGAGCACAGTCTGCTGGTTCTTTAGGCTGCCTTGCACTGTTCTTTTGTGATGCCAAAACCTGCCTCGACTGAAGGACAACACACCACCCAAAATGATCCATACCACTGCCACCCTAAAGGTGATAGCACAGAGGACTTCCTGTACCGGGGGGAAACATGAGCACCACCACATGTTTAGGCTGGTTTTGCTTGTATTAAGAATGGAGTCAAAATGCAAACAGGGCAGATATCCTTGCACCAGTTTCTCTGCAGCAGCAGAGCTCTGTACAGATGTCACGATGTGGCCACTGCTGAGAGAATATACGCAGCTATCTGCCCGTAGACGACTTCTGTAATAAGATACCTTTTCCTTTCCACTTTCTTTCAGTGTTATGACATCTAACGTGGAAGTAGAAAGGACAAGAGTCATTTTAAAGACACTTAGTATTGCAGATGTGAAACTCCTAGTGGCCCTTGTAAGTTAATACACATCTAAATATACAGTAAGATCATCAGACTCTGAGTATCTCAGGAACAGCCAGTGCTGCTAAGTCTTAATCGAATCTCATTCACTTTCAATCAGAGTATCTTATAGCAGCAAGGTGTGACTATCAAAGCCCCCGCTGATCCAAATGCTCTGTTCCTACTCCTGCTATTATACTAATTTTTCAAAGATTGTGAAGGTTAAAAGATGAATGAATAAGATCTCAAAATAGAAAGACAACATGCTGTTTTATGAAAATTAATTTTTTATTTCTTCCTCGTAGCGCTACAGTTAAAAATTATTAACCTTACCCTTTCCCATTCCCTTTTCTGAATTTCCAGATCTGTATTGTTTCCTACAAATCTTTGTCTGATAGAAAATGAATATCCTGTACCTCCTTCAGCTGTAGTGATATATGTCAGTCCTTTTGTCCCAAAATAAAATAATAAAGAATAGAAACTGTTTTTAGAAGATGAAAATCTAAATACCTCTGGTAATTTAGAAAAAATAAATTGCACTATATTTTTCTTAAAGCTGTGGGTTGTAAGATACAAAAGATTGCAATTTCTGGTATTTAACAAGGTTATTCATTTTCTGCTTGATTGTATTTAAATAGCAATCTTGAAGTACCACGTTTTATGTCTTTTTTTTCAGATGTATTCTTATATTAGTGTTTTCCATGTTGATAGGGTAGTTCTTTAAGTCTTTTAGTGTTTCTTGATCCTCTTTAAGCTCTTTTACTTGGCTTTTTTTTCCTATCTTCAACAAAATGTTTCAAAAGAAACTTTTAAATACCTTTGATGCTTCTGCAAGTTTTTAACCAAAAATGTTTGCCAAACCTTACATACACAGTGCAGTACTTTTAGATGCTTCATCACCATTTTTCTCTGAGAAATTTATCATATGTATGGGAACTGTTGAGTCAGGGCCTGAAGCACTGATTGATCACCTGAGGCAAACACTGAGTCAGCCATGGAGCACAGGTGAAGGCAATTCAGCTGTGTGATGGAAGGGGTGGAGCCTGGCTGCACCTCTCCTAGACCCCATTTAAGGGCTGACTGCCACTGGGATGGGTTTCTTTCTGGAGATTCCTCATCTGTGGAGTCTTTCTTGCAAACCTAGATCTTCAGATATAGGTGAGCATTCCTCTATTTATTTCTTTTCATATTTTCACCATGATAATCTTTCCGACTGTAATAATCATACAAAAAAAAAAAAAATATTTCTGAGCTCTTCACAAAGATGACTTTGTAGATAATATTTCTGAAATGCAGGGAACAATTCTAGTGAATTTGGAGCTACTGAACATCCATTAACGAGGGGGAATAAAGATCTGAATTAACTGTATGGGTTTCAATAGGGCCAAGTGTTGGGTCCTGCATTTTGGTTGCAACCAACCCAGGCAACCCTATAGCTTGGGGAGGAGAGGCTGGAAAGCTGCCTGATGGAAAGGGGCCTTGGTGAGGCAGTAGTGTGCCCAGGTGGCCAAGGTGACCAATGGCGTTCTGGCTTGTATCAGGAACGGAGCGGTGAGCAGGGCTAGGGAAGGAATCCTCCCCCTGTACTCAGCACTGGCAAGACCTCACCTTCACTGCTGTGTTTAGTTTTGGGCACCTCAATAGAGAAAGTACATTGAGGTGCTGGAGCAGGTCCAAAGAAGGGCAGCAAGGCTTGTGAAGGGCTTGGAGTATATTCCCTATGAGGACAGACTGAGGGAACTGGGGCTGTTTAGTCTGGGAAAAAGGAGGCTGAGGGGAGACCTTATTGCTGTCTTCCAATATCTGAAAGGTGCTTACAGAGAGAGTGACGTTGATCTCTTCTCACTGGTGAGGACGAGGGGAAACGGCCTCAAGTTGTGCCAGGGTAAGTTTAGGTTGGGTATCAGGAAAAGCTTCTTTACAGAAAGGGTTGTTAAGCATTGGCTCCCTGGGGAGGTGGTTGAGTCATCAGCCTTGAAGGTGCTTAAAAACCATTTGGATGTGGTGCTCAGGGACATGATTTAGCAGAGGGTTGTTCCTAGTATGGTTAGGTTGTGGTTGGACTAGATGATCTTTAAGGTATTTTCCAACCTGAGTGGCTCTATGATTCTATGAGTGGGTTTTGTAAAAATGGCTCTCTAGGTTACAGTAAGAGTATAATAGCAATATTATCTCACTGCAAAAGGAAATACTGCTGTAGGAAATGAGAAACCATGCAGACAAATAAGTCAGTGCAGGAATGCTTATCTGTACCAAAGTGATGAGCTTGACTACTTTTGAAATACTTCTAGGTCTGGTGGTTATTATTTCATAGTTAATGCCACAGGAAAGAACGTATTTACATATAATTTAGAAACACAGGGATTCCACCATTGTTTTGATGGCCTGAAAATATGAAGAAATGCTGTTTCAGTTGTCTCTTAAAGTAGTAGGTTTCTACTGGATCACAGATAGTGGTATTATGGCAGCTTGAATAAAATAATTTTTAAAGTGATTGCCAAACATAGTATAGCTTCTTTCCTGGCTCATGGCATGTAACTGATCATGAAGAAAAAAATAATAATAATGCAAAGGAACTATCATGGTGTTATTTCCAGTGGAATAGAATTGTCCTCCATTTCTTTGATATTTGGGTCAACAGCACCTGAAAGGTGAGGGATCAAAAAGGAAAACAATTGGTCCGCAGGCTCACTTCAGGGCCCCTATCCAGCATGTGAGCTGTGTCCATAATTCTGCTAACATTTACAGGACTTTGCACAACATTAGAATCACTTTGAATATTCACTGTCAGAACCTTATTAAAGTGCTTGTGCCAAGATATAGACCAGCAGCTCCATACAGTGATGTTTTCTGTTACTTGATCTGCAGTGGCAGCTGGTGCAAGGTCAGCACACCTGAACTCCACCATACAGAACTACCTGTTGAGAGAAGAAGGAAAGTTCTGATATCTATGCCTGCAGCATCATGGGATGAAAGGTACTGATAGTTTTGTTGTATAAAAATATTCAATACAGGGAAAGTAAAGAACAAAAGGAAAAGGTACCAGAAATAGCATATGCCCTAACAATTCCACTTTTTAAGTAACAACAGTTTGGTTTCAGTATGAACAGCAGTACATTACAGATTGAGATTCCAACAAGAATGTTGGAGCTAGAAAGTTATTCTGCATAGATTTTTGTTACTTAAGATTAAATTCAAAAAAGGTGTCGAACACTTCAAAGTTTGGGAAATCATAATTATGGTCCACAAACTCACTTGAATCCCCAGCAGTTGAGAGCAGCTTCCCTGTATTCTTCTTTATCTAAGCTGTAGTAAATAGTATTTTTGATTGAACATTTTTTAAGAACTTTTAGAAGTCAGCAGATCTGAAAATGCCTCTAAATTTGGACTTTCACAAAAAATCTACCAAGGGATCAAAGTGTGTGTGTGTATTTCTGGCTCTTCTTTCTCCAAGCTTCTGATGAGCTGAAATTAGAATGTCAGGATAGGTTGTTGGGAACTAATCACTGATAAACTCTGATTCTGTATGATTAGCACTGACTGACATACCTAATGGATCACTGTGTGTCTCCCTTGACATGTTTTTGCTAAGAGATGCTCAAAACTGAAGAAATAATGTGTTTGGTTATTTTTTGTCTCAAAAATACTGGAAAACTGGCAGTCTAAATGCTTGGAAGGCAGAGAAAATTGTGATAATTACAAAATTATCTTTTCTACATCTCTAAAAATGTAGAGACTGAGGCTGGGGAGTGAGAAACAAATTTTAAAAGGAGGAAGAAATAATTGATAACCATGAAAACTGTGGATGAGCTATTATTAATGTATGGTCTCCAGGGGTACATATGGATGAGGAATCTATTATGTGTATTGAAATTACAACAACTATTATTGCATAAATCATGCATGCAATTCAGTAGTGAGCTTTTCATGTCTAATACCTGTGTGTTGCTTGAATTACTAAGCCTATGTCTGTCATACAAATCCCAGAGGCACTGCAGAGTTCAAATCAGTGCTTCCAGAAGCTTAAACAATGTCAAACATCACTGATGCCCTTTCCAGTCATGTGGATCCTGCTACATTTTCTTCTGCATACAAGTCAGATGTAGCTGCCTGAAGAAGAAAAGCAGAAATAAATTACCAGTATTTGTTTTTAATTCTCCTTGTGACCTGGACAGCCCATGAACAAATTCGGAAGCTTAATTAAAACAATGCATTGAAAGCTGCCACTAGGTCTGAATGCAAAGAGAAGAGGTAGTGACTCATGTTTATTTATTTTGTTGACTTTTTAAAATGTAACTTGGTAATCAGTGAAACAAAGTCCTCTCTGTTTATTCAATGTTCTCACATGTTAAAATAAGCACACAGTAGAAATATTTGGAGAAACTTCAGTTTTCTGTTCTTCCTTCTTGTGTATTGCAAACACAATTGCACTAGAACTGTAGGTAATGTTGGCTTTAGGAAACAAAATGGCTTACAGTTCTGTACACTGGCAGGGGAGTGTTTTTTATACTGCCATTGTCTAGTAAAGAAGACCAAAGTTCTTTTAATACCTTGAGGAGATAATGGTGTTTTGATTTAGAACCAGCAGAAAGTATGCCATTCTCTGTTTATCTACAACAAGTATCTGTATTAAGATTACAGTCTTTCAACAGAGCTGCAAAAAATGCATTGACGTGCTGTAATTTCAGGAAAGACAGAGCTCACTGTGTGCTCACACAGGATATCTCTCCCACCAAAGCCAAAAGCAAAGCATTCTTTGACTTAATCTAAATGAAGCACACAGTCCCAGCTGAAGAAAAGACAAGGGAGAGAACATAAGGGTTGTGTAATGACAAAGTCCTTAGTAAAGTTGCTAAGAAAAAAGAGTCAACCAGCCAACTAAGGGGAAGCATTTTTATGTGGATAAAAGCCTACAGAACCTCTTATGCTGCCTATTTGGAGTAGAAGTGTTGATCTCAGTGTCTAGCTGTGTGGCTTCACTAATGAAGTGAAAGCAGACACATTATGAGGCAGTTTCTTAATCTGTGAGAGAATGTATACCAAGTAAGATGACCCACAATCAGCAACTTTAAACCAAAACTGTCTTAAGTTTGATATCTTATCTCTTTGACTATACTTTTCTCATTTGATGGTCTCAAGTACCAAGAAAAGATGGGGTGTGGGAAGAATTTCTCAGAGGAAGTGTTTAATTCTCTCACAGGGTTGAAGAAATGTTGGAGGGCCTCAGTCATGCCTTTAAATCAATGCAGAAGTAATTGTTTTAGTGTGATCCAATTTGATTATGTGCACATGTATTCCCGTGTGATTTGAGAATATCTGTAGAGATTTTGTAGGAGGCAAGGGCTAAGACCTTATGTGCTCTTTAAGAGACTAATTTTAATGGTTCTATTTCACTGTGATTCAACAAGAAGGTGCTAACAGATACTACCTGTCAAATGTAGGCATTATATAAATGCGTAGCTCAGCAGCAATACAAATGAAATTGCCCAT
This sequence comes from Chrysolophus pictus, assembly GCA_037305975.1. Classification (NCBI taxonomy): domain Eukaryota; kingdom Metazoa; phylum Chordata; class Aves; order Galliformes; family Phasianidae; genus Chrysolophus; species Chrysolophus pictus. The sequence continues at coordinate 39,309,506 of JAYKPI010000006.1, forward strand.
ATTTTAATATCTTTAGACATTAAAATGAAGTAGAATTCGCCATACTACAGTGCACCCATTTTCCAATTCATAATTGAGTGATTGGTTCTTCCATTCAGTCCTAGAGAATGAACCTTAAGGTCCTTTTTTTCCTGTTGTTACCGAGGGGCTATGAGGACTGATGTAACTTGAAGGGAGGGCCTGACAAAGTAGTATCCAGTGGTATCTTGGTACTGAACTGACTGACTGGCCAGTACTATGCACTGAACTTCCCACCCCTGTGATCCATTATTGTTGCAATGAGTTATCCAAACCTTTGTAGTTAGGAATAATGACTGCTTCTCAGGATTCACCTCCAAGGTGTCAAGCTTGTCTTAGTTTCACCCCATCGGAAGCCAATGACCATGAAGAGCAGCAGATACGGTCAATCATAGTCCTGAATGACGGTGTTCCTAGTCATAGTTTGTGAAATACCTGACAGTAGAAGTACTCTTGCTATTTTTCTATGCTGCAGATGACCTTTTTTCCCTCCATAACTGAATGAGAGGAACATTTATTTACTGAAGTAACACAAATTTGAGGAAAATAAGAGAATATTATTAACAAAATTTATTAATTTACTGACTGGAAACTCAGGGTATAAATCAATACAAGAAAACACTTTGTCTCTGTTCAGGCTCATAGAATAACAGATACTCTTTCTGAGCCCACTAGCAATGCTCTGTGAGATTTGCATGTTCTGATCATGCAGTACAGATGTGAGGGAATCAGGATGTGTCCTTCATATTGATAATAAAAAGGGAAATAGGACTTTCTCAATCTTAAGTTCTCAATATTTGGTTCCCTGAGGTTTGTTTCTCATAAATTTGCAAGTTTCAGAGTCCTCTCGATACGTCTATCGTAAATATATTCTAAAGTCCTGAGTCACTTGGTATATGGAACTGTAAATCTTACAAGAGGATGACCAGCAAGATGCAAAACCTGTCACCATTACATTTCTTGAATGAAAACCGCTTACCTATAGACAGTGGCAAGGTAATACATGCTGGCAATTTTCTGCAAGTGTTAAATGAACCCTAGGAAATCTTGTTCTGTTATGAAATCCTGTGATTTATATAAGCTATTAAGAAATATTAAAAATCTCCAACTATGTGGAAGTGTGCTCTAGCTGGAGGGGAATCTGGAGATGCTCATATTGTGAAGTGATCCTTGATGAGAAAAGCTCTTCTTTACTTGACAGCTGTGTTATTCACTCTATTATATGCTTTCCAAAATACTTCGTGTTGTGGATTAGTTGCACTATTTAGTTATTAAATGCAGGCTTTAAAAAAAAAATCACCCATGCATCTAATGCCTGAGGAATTTGACTGATCCTCTGTTAAATGTTAAGTCTTTGTTAGTGAAAGGCATTTGAAGAATAGCTCAGTAGTCTGAGGACTAAACAAAATTCTATAAGACAAAGATATATTTTCAGTTTTCTAGTTCTGCATGTGAAAAAAATGCTAAACTATGTAGCCTTCTGCTGTTTTTCTAACCCTTGGGGAATGCAATGTAGAATGAACACTTGTTCAGTTACTAAAACTTCTCTTCAGCCTCACAAAGACTGGCTTCCCAACTTGATGAAAACATTCTTATGAGTTTATATATAGCACCAATTCTTTGAGCAGTATTGTTTAGTAACAATAATAACATTATTGTTTTAGTTTCTCAAAAGCTCTCTTCATAGCAGTAGTTGAATTGTAGCAGACTAAATGCCACAGTACATTTCTTTGAGTTCTACCATTGTATTCTGCGCCCATGGACATAAGTTGCAGGTGTTGGTTTCTCTCACTGAGTTTATATTGCTTCCTAGTATCCATGGGCATAGAAGTGTTACTGCATGAAAAGCACCTTGACAAAAAGTGAGTACAGCTTTGTGATTTGTAAAACAGAAGTAAAGTAGTGTTTTGGAGCAAACTCCAAGCTGGTGTCAATTAACTCAGATTTGTTGAAGCTTTTCCTCTGTCATATCTTTCTTTTGCTGCATGGTTTAAGGGAAATGTTTTGGCACCGTCGTTCTCTCCTGGCTTAGGTTTCAACCGTCTGGAGAATGTGACAGCTTCTTCCATGCTATGAAGTCAAAGAAAAACTGTGTTTCTCCCATACCCCAACTGGGTGCTCTCATTCAAAAGTAGACTTCTTTGCACTGCAGTTTACACAATAGAGTATTTGAAGTACTTTTAAGGCTTTTATATATAAATATTTTATAAATTTCATACATAAATCAATCTTCCAGTGCCTTTGAGTACATAAGCAAAGAGAGCCCTTGACTTATTCAAGCAATGTAACTGCGTATTTGCTTGGTATAAGTTTGTGGCAACATGACTGATTCAAATAACAGTAATTCATAAATCTAGGGATTTCTGTTTCTAATTTACTGTTTACTACCCATGCTTGTCAAGTTGCCTTTTCTCTTACCCACAGTTGTGAGAAAATCCCATTCTCCCAACCCCAGATTTACATCATGCTCACAGATGTAGCATAACCTCACGTAATTGACGCAGTCCCTAGTGACATGTTCTAATACAATAGACAAGCTGGTGAAAGTGGAATAATGGAGAAACATAAGTATCTGTTGATGTAAAGATCGGCCTGATGTGAGTGCTGTTCTCTGCACGAATCAGAGCAGAAAACTCATTCAGCTGAGATAAGCGTACAAAATGTTAGCATTCTGCAGCAGTAGTTTTTAAAAGTAATAATAATAATTAAAAAAATGTTCCCTCACTAACTTCTGGAAAAAACTGAGGTTTCTCAGCACCTCTGAACAAAGCCCCTTCCTAAAGAGTAGTCAAAGCGAAGTCAAAAGGCATGAGAAAAGCTACTTTGCAAATGCCCTTCAACAAGTGCAGTTAACATCTGTCTCAGTGATACCTCGTCAGAAATCAAACCATGCTAAAACCCAGACTCTTGAGTATGTGATATATACTTACAGAGTTGCTTCATAAACAGTCATCCAAATCACATTGATAAAGCCATGAGTTCTTCTCATTTGATTTTGCTGAAAGATACAGGATGTGCACTGGGTAAAGATCAGCATAAGATGCTTATCAGTTTGACCTCTTGGGAGCAGAGTTATATTCTATGTATAGCTGGTCAAAATTCCTTTTTTCTTCATTAATATTGACTTGAGCACAAAAAATACTGGGGATTATTGTCTAAAATATGCTTGAAGTATGGAGGATAGGTTTTGTTTTCCTAGAACTTTTCTCATTTTAGGAAACATTTTCTTCAAAAGAGCTGTACTTCACTAAATGCATCTAAGATTTTTTCCCTTTCACATACATTTCTGGCTATTTAGAGGTTCACTTTCTACCTTTGCTTTCCCTTTTTATGATGTTCTGACTTAGAACACAAGTTTCTTGCTTGGCCTTCTGGCAATTTTAACAGCACTGGACGTTAGAGCAGCCCATTGGGATCAGTATCTTGTGCTATTATTTCACTTGGTGGTTAGAAACAACTCTGAAACTCAAAGTGATTGATGTTTTACAGCTTCTTTGACCTTACTGCTGTGCTAGAATCTTCTAAGGGAGCAGAGTGAGGTTTCACATACTAGTTTTGCATCAATCTTGCATTATGGAAAATTCTACTGAGATTCTTTGTTAAACAAGTTCAAAATCTGACCCATAAGGTTAGATGGCAATCTGAGTTAGACAGTGAGCTCAGAAAATGTTAATTGAAGTTTAGAGGAACTGTTGTGGCTCAAGTTCAAAATGCAGATTCTATCTCTTTAACGCCTATTTCACTCAAACTACAGAAGGTTTGTCAGTATCTAATTTGACACCGAATTGATCGTAGAAGTGGAAACAATGAAATGTTTGATGTGCAAACAGGTGCTAGCTTCCAGAGATAAAACTCTGTAAGCATTAAGAAGGTGAAACTCTAAGTGAGATGTGGAGTATCCAAAGCACAATTTACTGACATTGCTATCTGTGACATTTCTCCAAATGGTCCAAGTCTCTTAAAAGGGATGTTGGAACAGGTTTTTGTGTGGTTTTTTTTTTTCAGATGAAAGAAAATTGTGTGGGCAGGCTGTATTTGTGTTGCTGAGGGGAGGAGAGAACACAGGGACAACTCAGGACAAAAGGTAGCCTCCAAGCAGTGGCTAGTTACTTCTATAGAGACTTCTTAGATAGTATTACTACTGGAATGGGTGAAATACATGGGGTTGACGTGAATGCAGATCAGTTTCAGAAAGTTAGATCTGATGTTGTGATGATGAGGTTAGCTGAAATAGCCTGGCAAACCTATATTTCAATAAAAAAAAATTTTAAGGAATTGATTAGTCACTTCAATTTACCAAAAATTGTTCAGTTACCTTCAGCTCTGCCAGTTAGTAGTGGGATAAGTTAGATTCAGCACTGTGGTAAGCATGAAAGCTAGCTTTTAACACAGACAGTTGGTGATGTCCCAAAACATAACGTGATCATGTTGGTAATAACTGAGTTCTCAGGTTTATAGTAGAGAAAAGGAAGTAGATCATAATGTTGTCAAAGTGCAAAAGTATAATCATTTCCAAAGAGCATTTGTGTGTGTTTTTTCTCCCTGTAACATGACTTCCAAAAATCTGAGAGGAGGTGGAGGAAGACAGCAACTAAACGTAAATTCTTGAAGAAAATTATGCATTTAAGACAAAATTACGTGAAAAAATTTAATTTCAATTGGTGCTGAAATCTTGATTTGCATTTTTTTTTCCACGGCAATCATGTGCTTACTTAGCCTTTCCTGATAGAAAATTATGAAAGCTACTTAGTGTATGGGTGAGAGGGGCAGGGAATGGAAATGAAAAGAGTACTCCAGATGGAATTTGCTCTCACAAAATACTTGTCCACTGTGACCCAGTGTAAGTCCTCAGTCTAAGACTTTCTATTTGATATACAGCATGGTAGAACAATGAGCAAAATGACATACAAGAATTCTCCAGTTGTAATGTACTTTTAAGAGATGTCACTCAGCTTATGCAAATCATTACCTCTTCTGTATGAGAATATAAACATTTAGCCACCTCAAAGGAATTTTTGAATTAGATGTTGATTCTGTATGTGACTATTTATGGTCAGAACAGTAAGCATTAGTACTTTCTTAAACATGGTTGACATCTAAAATTTTAAATATCAGAGGAGACCTTTTGCTTTGAATACCCAAGTCACTCTCAATGGTAATCATACAAATAAAAGGTAATTTTCACTGTATTTTCATGTTTTGAATTGGTAGATTGAGCTGTCATCTCCAGCTAGAAATTAAAAATAAATATATACGCTCTTGGTGTAATAATATTCTTTAGTACTACCTTGACTATGCTGTCTTGGACTTAAAACAATTTAAGAAAAAAATATATATAATATATTTAATATATAATATAAATATAATGCAAAAGCATCAAACCAGAAAATGGCATCTAAAGAATCAAAATGAATGCAATAGAGCTTTAAGTTCCTTATCCTCTGGTAGTAAACAGGTAGACCCTGCTGACTTGGAAGGTGGCCTCAAACACCAGTCCTCGTGTGGAAGATGAGAAACAATATCTTAAAAAAAATAAAAATAAAAATAAATTGTTCTATGCCCACTCCTTAGGAGTCTCCAAGATTGAACACTTGTAGGTTTTGTTGCTTCCTTTTCTATCTGTAAACTTTCTCTTGCCTGGTTCTTTGTTGTAGGCTGTATTTGTTTTGCTGTGCCTGTTAGATGTTTAGGACAACATAAAACTAAGTGAGCCACTATGCTTGCAGATAGTTGAATACCCTGAAGTGGTTAAGTTGCCTTGTAATAGTCACTGCTCTGCCTCAAACACTGCTTTCACTGTTGTATGAAATGCTTTCTCCTTAATGTTTTGTGGCATTCCCTATCCATGAAAATGTAAATATTTGAAAATGAAAATGCTTCGTTACCCCAGAATTGCTGCCATTAGCAAAGGAAGGAAGGCAATGTTAGTAACCTTGGTGACTTTTTCAGTCAGGCTTCTTTGGGACAAGGAATCTGCCTCAAAATGTTCTCTAATTGTGTGATCTTAATCTTAATCAAGAAGTCCAAAATAAAACAGAACACAACAGAAACCCTTTTACATATAACCAGTCTAAGTGGAGCTAATGGTTACTTCAGATTTTGAGTTCTTAACCTTTTCCAGCATGGCCCTTTATTAGAGATGTGAAAGTTTTAAACGACCTGTGAAACAACTGCAGCTTCTGTCCTTACATCAGAAAATGAAAATATTCTGCTCTTTCTGTGTCTAGTTCTCTTCAGTTATGGTAAAATTTGCACTTAAATTAGGGATTCTGGTTTTCAGGCTAGCAAAAAAAAAAATCTGACGTAATTACAGCAGTCATAAGTTTCCTACAGTTAAAATGTATTTGAATGGCAGAAAGTGACACATTTCCTTTAAAGATTTTTCTGGAATTCACCTTGTGTTCACTCTTTCTGATGTGCAGCATATACATCTCTTCCTGTTTGTGCTCTCTGTGGTTGGTTTGTGCACTGGTAAAGGAAACATCTTGCATAGCTTTTTGTGTGTAAAATCTATGTGAGAGCATATGAACCAAGTACTAAATGAACTAAGGGAGAAGTTTGTATGCTCATTCCTTCTATGTTCTGCCTTTACCTTGTGAAATAGCTTGGTTTTGCTCACTTTTATATAGCTACCATTCAAATGATTATATAAAAGTCATTTCTTAAGGAAATATAAAGTATTGATCATTTATAAAGACACACTATGGGTTCACTAATTAAAAAGAAATTTTAGAACTGTAAATAATTCATTTTGTGCTACATGATGGGAAGACTACTATATCATGTTTTGTAGGAAGAGAGTTGGAGTTCATTCTAAATGTTGCAAAGTCAAGAATAGAATATACAATTAAAAATGACATTTTGAACATAATCCCCCTTTCAGATATGGTATGTAAAGGAAAAACTATATTTAGTAATGGATCATCTCACAGAAATAGTTAGCAGTGACATTTTAAGCCTATTTTCTACCTTTGCTCCAAGTGTCTAGATAACCACTTCTCCTGTTTGCCACATATACATCAGTCAACTTTAAGTCTCCCTCTCTCAGTGAAAGGATAATCCAGTGGTTATAGTGAAATTTGAATTTGAGCAGCTCTTCTCTGGAGCCATTTGGTGACCAGCCACAAATCCTTTATTGCCATTTGCAAACAAAAGGCATTAAATGCTACAATGCTTAGGTCTTTTGTGGCAGTTGTCTGTCTTGTGCAGACTTAAAGAGCTTATCTGGGCCTGGGAAATACTTTACCTCAAGAAAGCCTCCTTGAAATGTGGGAACATTCAGTCCAGGGAATCAGGCTAACTCAAGTGTGGGGGGAGGGGGAAAAATCACAGAACTTGCATAGGATCCCCAGTATGAACTCTTCAACCTGCTTTGTTCCACTACATTAACTAGCGTTGTTGACTCTTGGATCTGTTTCAGCATCCTGTTTCCCTGATTACACACCTTCTGCCTGCTAGACCAATCCTGAGATTTTTCCTGGACTGGAGTAACTAGATCTCTTCCTGGACAAAATGAACAGTTATGTAGGGTTTGAGCAAAGATTATTCCACTTATAAAAGAACTTTAAAATGCATGTATGATGTCTCAGCCCGAAAGAAAGACTGCGTGAGACCCGGAGGAGAACTGGGTCCTTTATACCAATGTTCCTCTGTCCCACGTGAAACAGTTGTTGATCTCCTAGAGGATCTAGAGAAATTTAAAAACAGCACTGAAAATGAATGTGATCTGTGCCAAGTTCTAAGGAAGGAAACTGCCACATAGAGCACAGGGCAGATGAGTATTGTGTATGGCATGAGCCATATGCTAGAAGCCCCTTTTGAATGGGAAAATCAAAGGTCTGTGAGACAGCTGTGAATCCAAGATTTGTATTAAGTGAAATTAATTGTGCACTGGAATTGACTGGATGCAGTTGTGTGGCTAAGCAAGAGCAGTGGCAACACAAACTATTCCAGATCTCTTGACCAAGACAATGGGCCCACATATAAGTGTAAGTTAGAAAAAGTGGAAACTCATAAGACTTCAGTTCTACAGTGGTTGAAAGAACAATATTTCACTATCATAAGAGTGTTGTGAAGGGAATAATTGAGAAGCATTGGATATTATAGAAGAAAGTTGTGTAAACAAGTACTAGATGTACCCTGGATATATGCCAGACTTTGAATAAGCAAGGCAGGTGTTTAAATGTTCTGCTAAATAAGGAAGAATTTAAACAAAACCATGAGGTCGGAGTTCTCATTTTGTCACTTTCCCCTCCCTTCATTTTGTCTCTAACAACCTCAGTTGCACTGTGTCATCCTGCTAAGCACATCAGAACAGTTAAGACAACACTTTTTTAGAAAAGCTGGTTGTCATTTCTTGCTAATTTCCTGACAGGAATGAAGCTGAATCGGTTCAATTTTTTTTAATAAACATTAGCATTTTGCAAATAAGGAGGCATAAAAATAATTGAATATACTATACGTTTAACTAGGAAAGACTTGAATAGTTCCTGCACAAAATTACGTATGTGAATCCCACTGTTTCATCTAAAATCATCTCAGCAGGCGTGACTATGGAAATGCGAATTTACCCTGTGCTGAGTACTTTCAGATTTTAAACAATGTGTCAATTTCTTTAAAGTTCTGGGATGGTTTGCATTCTTTCTTAGCATTTAGCGATTCAAAAATCCTGCTCTTAAGATTTGATGAAATGATTTTAATTGTTATGGGTCTTTATGTCCTCTCTGGCTCTCTTCTTACTTGTTGCAGAAGGTTCCAGGTTTCCCCATTTCTGCTTTGTGTAATGTATGAGCAAAAAAAAGATAATGTTAGTTTTTTGTGAAATTACTAGTTTTGCTACATTGAGAGTTAACATAGGTGACAATATTGCTGTTCCTCTGTTCTTCTGCCATGAATTGTTTTTACAAAGCATTCACCAAAGTAACTGTAAGCTATGCCTACATCAGATGAAACAGTCCCTGTAACATGATCTTAAATATTCTGCTTATCTGTCTGATAGTTAGTAGAATATAGCTGCCCATGCAAGCTGTTTTCATCTTGTCTCGCACAAGCTATTGTAGATTGATATCAAAACTGTGAGTATCCAAAACTGGCAGCCTCCTAATTACATTGATCTTTGTACTAAAGAAGTAGTAGAAAATTATGAAGATTATTGTGATAAAACTTAATATTCTCCTGTTTTCGGCTATTAAAAAAAAAAATCCAGTTTTTCCATAGGTATTCAAGGGAAGGAAACATACTTTCATATCAATTTCTTTGGTGGCTGTTCACAGTCTAGAATTCAAGGTCCTGCTCCAGCCTTTCCAGCAGGGGGGTCATTTGTAGACACTTTGATATTACAGGCTTTCAGGTATCTAATAAGTAGTGCATCTTTTTCCCTCACAGGCTGCCTGAATCTACCTTGCTCTCTACCTTTATTGAGTTGCTAGGAACTAAATGTGTCTGAGACTATCGTTCCACTGCCATGCTTGGTTAACCATATTATTGGCAACTAGATGGACAGGTGGGTGCAGCACTTAACAAGCACACAGTCACATGAGGCAATGCTCATTTCTAACAAGGGCAGAAAACTGTGTTTCTTGTGGTTAGGCTTGTCAAAATTTGCATTTAAGGACATGATTCACAAAAGTCAGGCATTGTTACCTTCTTTCCACTTTACATTAAATCTGATGTATACTTCTTCAACTGCCAAAATTAGATTACAGGACACGTTTAGAGATGTTTAAAATACCAGTCATTCTGAAAAATATACTGCATTTGGATGAATTTTCTTAATTAAATGGACTTCTGTTTCCTCTGCTCTTTAGCTCTGTTTCTGAGGGCAAAGGTTTTTAGCGATTGCAGCAAAAAGGAGAGAGCACGTTTGTTCAGCAGTGCTGAAGGTGCCTTGAGCCTGAAAGTAGTGGTGCTCCTTGAAATTAGATACTCGTGGGAAATGAGCTTTGAGGCTTGACCAACTTACGCATGCTGCTCAGAGCTCTGTTAGCTGCGGTTGTGCTTTGTTGTAGGTCAAAGAACAGGAGGAAATCTAGTGCAAGGGAATTTCTAGGCATCCTAAGAATAGAATAGGTTGGATATTCTCCAGTTCAGTCTTTTTTTTGTCAGAAAAGGGTGACTCATCACATCTGGAATGATTTGTGGAACTCTATCTGTTTTAGCAAACTGACAGTGAACCATAATGAGGTTTTTGTCATTTCACGCTTCTTTGCCTGGAAGGAGTTCGTAGATCCCAGCAACAGTCATTTCTTCAGTACCAGGGGATTTGTATGGTTTTTTACAGCTTTTAGGAACTTTAAAGCACTCAGAGCCCAGAAGCCCAAGGAGTCCTTAGTGCACCTGGGATTTGGTTCCCCTGTTGTACAGCTGAGAGCTCCAGCTGGGGCCCTCTCTCAGGGCTTTCATATAGGCACTGTTGACATTATTCCATATAAAAACTGACAAGTTTTCTCTATTTTTCTGATAAAAATGGCTATTTATATCTGTACAAGTAATTTACAGATACTGAGTGGAGAAAGTCAATGTATTTCTTTCTAAAATTGACCTAAATTACCTAGAACTTTCCTCCTTCCATTCTAGGGAGTTAGGAAAGGTTGGTTTGTTTTTTGTTTTCTGGTGGCTCATGTGGGAACTAGGACTTATATAAGCCACCTAAAAAGCTCTATGTAAAACCCTATTCTGGCCTCCTTTGCTGCTGATCTGGAATGCTGATTCCAGCATCCCAATCTACTTCTTCATCCATGGACTCACAGTGCTTTGCTCTTTCTGACACTAAGTGCTGTGGATCAAGTAAGAGTTTGTGATAGTCTCCATTTTCATTTTCTTCTATGTATTTGAGTAGTCAGTCATTTTGGATATTTGGGAAAAAATATTGAGGATTTTTTTATTTTAAAGGGAAACGCTTGAAATTTCTTTTGCTTATTATTTCCAAGAAATGAAGGGGGAAAAGAAAAGAAAAATAATCCTAATGTAATATGTTCTTGGGAATATTCTTGTTCGAAGCTGCAGTGTTGCAGCTTTAGGAATGATGGATGCTAGATAAAACAGATGGTGGCAATCCGAAGTGTCCTTTTTCTGTGATTTCATTTTATTTTTGTCCAAGAACAGCAGAGAGCCAAAGTCACAATGAGCTCCTGCTGTAATGGAAATAGGGTTGGAGACTTTTCTGCATATCATACTAGGTGTGAGTTTTGGACACCATCATCTCTTCTGCCAAACATTGCCCACATGTTGCGTTTTCCTCGTGTTGAGATTTTTCAGCTGTTATTTCTATTAAGGAGTAGTCTTGCTCTCAGAAATTAAGGAAAGAGGTTTTGGGGGAAAAAAAAGCAGAGCATTTCTTGAAATGTTGTCTCTGCCACCTCCTCCACAGCACCCCAATGTCATCCTTTCCTTCTACAAATGACTTGGAGTAATTACAGCCTTCTAATAAATCTGAAATTATCTGTTTATCAGTGAGTGACACTATACCTCTTCAATAACACTTATTAGCTGGGGGATGCTGTTTAGCCCTTCACCCACTGTTGCTTTCCTTTCCTGACCTTGGGTGAGATTAAAATGATATTGAATACACTGTTTTCTAAAGAACAGAATTTTGGTTCTGTGGAATGAGGGTTGCCTCCTTCACTGTGCTGCCAAAGCTTTTCCTCTACGCTTCCAAATTAGTATGAGTCATTTTTGCAGAGAGCTGCCTGCCAGTGAGGCTGCAGGTGTCGGGTGTTATTCCCAAAGTTCTCTTCTACATTCCTTGCCTTTTGTTGCTTTCCCCCAGCTCTATTCCTGCGTTTTTGCTTGCTAGTCCGAAACACTCATTCGGTTCTTGTTTGGCCTTTGTTGCTGGGAAACATTGGTTCTACTCTTGTTCAGTCACCTCTGACACTAAAGGTGTCTGCCTGTTCTTTTTGAAGAAACTGCAGGCTTGAAAAGTAGAGGCCATAGTTTGCATTAGAGCAAACTCTGAAGCTCTTGGAGAACGGTAAGCACTTCATGCATGCAAACCTTTCTTCTGTTCTGAGGGAGAAGCAGCAGGCAGGCTCACATCAGCTAATAATGCTCTGCTACATGGCTACAAAAATGCCACTGCTATTGTGCTGTAATGCATTCTGTGATAATGCCAGAGAAATAGAAAAGAGAAAGCTGCAGAGGGGGGCTTTAAATTTTTAGTATTCTGCACAAGAAACAGGTCCCCAAACTGAAATAATTTTATTTGGCATTTTTCCTAGATTTGTACTTGCACGTATCTGGCTCCAGAGCGAATATGACTGTTTTACAGGACCACAAAAGCATTTATCAGCAGGCATCTTTAAAATTCCCTTCCCCTCTTTCTTCTTATTGCAGCTTCAAGGCCGTAATCCCTCAGCCCTGCAGAGCTTCATTCTCCTTCCAGCCTGAAGCCTTGTTTTCTGGTGCCTATTCATGTACATAATTATGCCTTTACACTTAGAAAATATTAGGACCGTGCATGAGGATTTTCAGTTTGTAAATGAGAGCAAGATCTATTCAGCCAGCGAAGAAGCAAGAACTCATCATTTAAATCCTAGATTAGAAAGACTGGGTATAAAAAGCTGCTTGAAACTGCAACCTATATTAAAAGGAAAATAGAACCTGTCATGCACTCTCTGGAATTTACATTTTTTTCTTTTATGTAAGAAGTAGGCTCCATTACATGCGTTGTATTAATTACATGTTAACTGCAGCCATCTTACGGCTTGCCCCTTAATCTACATGAATTATCTTAGTTCTTTCAGGGGACAGAAACAGCGGCAGGCAGCTCCAAGCTGTCGTCCTACCCACTTCCCTCAAGATGAGGATGAATAGTTCTGTGGGCCTGTCTTGGATTTCCCTTCTTCTAGATAGCTGACATTAGGTGAGATGAGCCCTATTTTCTGAGATGAAATTCCATGATTTTCCCCCATCCCCTCTTTCTATTGAGTCATCTCTTTTTCCTAGAAGCACAGGAGGAAAAACAGCCCTACACAGGATATAGAATCAGTTGGCAGCATCCCTTCAGGTTGTCTTTCTATTTTATTTGGGGATGATGGGGAGCTGCAGTTACATTATACAATTCATATTTGGCAGAAATAAAATGCAAAGCATTTATCCCTATATTGCGAAGGGCCCTAGAGCTGCACTAAACAACATTGTATATTGCCACAGCAGCATTCTAGGAAACATGCTGTAAAGCAGAGTAGACTCAGTGGCTGATAACCCCATCTCTGTGGTAACTTTTATAAAGAGGGGAAAGTGGTAATCATCATTCTAGGTGGGAGTTTAGGTAGTGTAATCCTGGGAATCATAGCAGTTAAGGCAGCACAGCTGGAGTCAGTTTCAAATCCTGGAAGACACTTTGCTCTCTTCACGCAGACAGCATCAGTGGGGCACAGGGAGACATTTTGCAGAATTAGCCTGTTATGTGCAGTTTTTGTTTATAAAGGAAGTGATAGAAGAAACTTCCCTTTTAAGGCCAGGAAAATAGTGGACCAAAGCCTCCACTTTGAGGGACATTTTAAGATCCCAAGGGATATTTACTGTGGTGTGGGCTTGTTGTTAAGTGATCAGGGGAGCAGTAGTTCTTCAAACTGTATGGAGGCACACATACCTCTATACAAAGTTGCCATGTGGCCCTGTGTACAGTCACTGGTACACACTCTCTCCAATGCAGGTTACATTACCACTTAGCCACAGGTATCTGTGAGAATGTATCTAGGGAATACACAGCAACAGCCTTTACTGGTGAAAAATGCAGTCTTTGCAGATCCCATGCAAAAACCCTGCCTTTGAACATTTATCAGAACTGGAGAGTGACTCATTTCAGAATCGATAGCAGAGCCTACATCTGCACCTCACAGGTATCTAACCACTTTCTAGGAATCTCAAAACCCACACAAGCAATTTCTGGGTAAACTTTAATCTGTGTATTTTGAAACTGATGTTTTTCCCCAAAACAAAGCTACCGTTTCTCATAGGTTGTTCTTCTCTACCTTTGTATTTCTATTTTCCTTAGAAAAGGCTGTACTTGCAATGATTAAACTAATGCTTTTAAGTATGTATTTATCAGGAGGCACTTGTTCAATTATGAAACCACTATTCTTTGGCTTTTGCTTTAAGCTTTACCAGGAAGCCACTTCTTACAGCTATCTCCATTCAGCCATGAACAAAGCTGTCATATAAAATACCGTGCAGACGGATAGAGTGACTGGATCATTTATCAGTTTGGGGCCAAATGTTATCTTCTGTGGTTACCTCACGCCACTCTATTCATTCTAATGCATTTGACGTAAAAGGAGATGGAACTGACAGGAGTGTTCAACCTGTGCTTTCAAACAAGACTGCAGGCAACAGATCCAAAGCATATTAAGTTGATTTAATGTATGATAAAGTCAATATCTTGGCAAAAAAAAAAATCAATCAGCAGTGTGCTGAAGTGAGTGAGTAGAGTAGACTAGAGTATGTATGGTTTGGTACGAGCAATTGCACCTTATACTGGCAGAGTATGATTAGTAGAAATAGGAAAACAAAACTCTGGTAAATAAACATTGATATTTCTTACACCCTGTAGTTATGTGGTGACAGAAATGGAAAATTAATACTATTACCTGACAAGCTCAATACAAGTCTTCTGAAATTTCAGGCTCTCTGATCTCATGAAACCTGTGTAAGCAAGCCCAGTTGCAAGCATCTGAGTAATCTCATGAAATTAGTGACTCCATTGCATTTTCCTCAAATGGATAACCTAATTTAAACTTGCAGCACCTTTGTGGTTGTTCCTTACTGTCAGACACTGTTCACTTAAGTCCTGCATGCCTCTGCAAAGATGGCTAAGGATTTCCAGGAGGATGTTCACTGGATAGAGGCAGTGACCATGCTCCTTATTTAGGACTGTCACTTAAATGCCTGGATTTGGATAGACGTAATGCCTGCCTTAGTCTTTCCAGGTGGGTATCAAAGCTGATTATTTGTAGACAAGAGGCAGAACTGCACTGTGACCTGAAATCCATTTGGGGAAAAAAATACAGTGGGTAGGCATCATTCAGGGTCCCTTAGTGTGAAGTTTGAAGTTTTATGACTACAATAGGAAGGAAAATACTCTTGATCTCTTCATTACTACGGGAACACACATAAGAGGATGTCAGTTTTCTGACCTGGTTGTTCAAAAGCCATTTTGATTTGCATCTTCACATTTGTACTTCACTTCCCTTTTGCTTCCTGAAACATATGATGTTAGTTTCCTCAACAGAAAATGGATCAAGAGCTCAAAAAAGCTGCTGTTACTTGATTCTTTTCACTGGTAGACTTGTTTTCAAGTAATCATCATAGAAATATAGAACAAAATAATTTAGAATGAACTCTTGAAGGTCTCTTGGATAAACTACTGCTCACAGGATGCTAATTTAAAACTTCCAAATTTCTAACTTCCTTCTGGTAGATGGCATAAACCATGTGCTTTGATTTCAGTCACAGCGGCCAGTGTAGGGACTGGGGGGAAGAGACAGAATTTAAACTACCTCTTTGATTTTCCTCTATTTTTGTGCTCTTAGGTCTGCCTGGCTCCCTCTGTAAATTGAAACCTCTCTGACGTATGTTTTGTTAATGGACCATGAGAAGGAAAATACAGTTTTAGCATTCCCTACTCTGCCTGTGTGTTTTGTTCCCATTATAGAGGAGTGCCATTACAGTGGGAGCTGAGAGAAGGGCTGGAACAGGGTCATTCCCACAACCTGTGCTGATGGGGGAGGCTCCTTCACTCAGTCCTACAATGCCTTTCACGCTGAAAGATCAAATATAAACCTTTATGTCTCACACTGTACCCAAAGAAATAGTACAAAGGACCCATGCATTTAGGTTTCAAATAACCATTTATTTTTTGCTAATGTACAGAGTCTAGCTGCATACAAACTTCTGCTATCTAGAGGAAGTTGGAATCCATCCATATCTGCTGCATTTGAAATTGGCACATGGTGTATCTCTTAACAAACCAATAGGAGGCTCGCAAAGGAATGAGGTATATCTTTCCAATTCAGAATTTCCTTGTAATTAGAAATATTTCAAGACCCCTTTTTCTATTTCAGTAATTTAAAATGGAAAGGCTCATCATAAGCAAAAGGAAAGTGATTTTCAATCTACATTTGAGACATCATTTATCATTAGGAGCTATGAGCATATGACCATTATTTTTTTCCCAGATCTTTCATATCTTGTATTTTTAACTCAGTTTTGTATTACATTTCTGAATGATAAAGTGTTCAATTCACTGCTTAGGGATTGTTCTCAGGCTCTTTAGTATAACCACATCCATACAATATTGAAGGATCTGACTTAAATTAAATCTACAGAGGAAAGGAAATTCAAAATTCTCTATTTTTATGAGTGTATCATTCATCTTCATCTGTCATTTCACTGTCTCTCAGTACAATAAGACTGTGTGCTGCCCTGTCCATTCTAAGTTGCTTAGACATCCTTGAAAAGACCAGAAAAAAAAAATCAGAAAGTATTTTCTCATCAGCACCTTAGAGCCCAGAATTTAGTTTTTAGTGCAAGGACTGCTACTTATGTAGGAATCTCTGCTCTGTCACTGCTTTAAATCAAATACCAAATATAGGAGGTTATGGAAGTGATGCTCACCTTAGTTATGCAAGCATTAATCAAAATTGAACTCCACATACAGAAATGGAGGTACAGCAGTGTTAATCAGCTGCAAAACAAGAACCTGGTTCATTAAGTGCTAAGGGGGTAACTTCCACCAAGTTCCCAGACATTGTATTTTCCTGTGTCTCTGCAGGGTGAATGGGAAGCAGTAAATAACAGAAGAGGATATGATAAATTAGCAGGGGGAGGTCAGCTGAGACTTTTCATGAGTTGTTCTCCTGCTATGCGTTGGTTTCTCCTGCAGCTGGTTTGCCAGCCCACGGAAGATCAAGCTGTTGCAAAACACATCTGTGAACTCTTCAAGTGTTTATTTTGTGTATGTAGGCAGCCTGGCTTCCCCATAGTATCTAAGAAGGCAGGTAAATGTGCATGGATCTGAATGTCATTAATAAAGACATTCAGTGTTCTGTCACCTATGCAAACATGGTAAATTGTGATATCTGGACACAGAATGTAGGAATGTGTGGGGATTCGGTTTTGAAAATACTTTTGGCACCAGAGTTCCAGGTATAATGTATGTGTTCAGAAGACTATGGGCCTGTCTGCTGCTTGGAATAATGGTATGATATATAAGCTCTGAAGAGCGTTTTCATGCTCTTGATGCAGTTCAGAAATAAATTGTCAGAACAAAATGCAATCCACTGTAACTCAGCACCAGAAACCTAGTTAATTTTTAGAGTTTTAATGTTTCATCCTCTTCTTAAAGTGCAGACTTGGTTCACTCCACTGGGCCTTCTCTCATGGAGAAATGCTATCATGCATAGGTCATACTACATCAGCTTACAACTACAGGAGTATGTATAGATATACATCAGCAGTACCCTTAAAAATTGATGCTTCCCATGAGCCCTTTTAAATGAATTGATTACTCTTTATCATAGATACTGAATTTACTGAGATGTTTTATCTGAGAGTTTTGGACCTTTTGGTTAGATCAGATAAGAAGGTACGATTTTCTTCTCCCATGTGTTCTATTGCTTTCAGTATTCCGGCAGCCACTGTAACTGAGAAGACAATTTGAGTTCTTGTATTTATGTTCATAATGAAATTAATATAAGACTTCGTTTCACATTTCCTTTTTCATGTGTGAGTTGTCATGAGAAGATAAGTTCAGAAAAATGCCATTTGGTCATGGTATTCCTGAGAAATCCAAAAGCTTGTCTTTCAAATGAAAAAAAAGAAGTATATGGTGATAATTTTTTGTTTTCTACTTACTGTCATGTTCCTGTCCTTCCACAGTGGATACTTATAGGTTTTTAATATTCTGGTCTGGATACCTGTAGCTTCCCTCTGCTAACAGCTTTCAGGACTCAAAACCTCCAGCAAGCAGAAATGTCTGTGTTGCACAGATGGGGAAAACTCTGGTAGATTTTAGTATCTGCCTCCGTGATGCTTCTAAGAGCGTGGTGCAGTGGATGACTAATGGATGAAACATTTTTCTGCAGAGATCTTGCACAGAATGCAAGGAAAGAATGAACTCACTATGTGGTATGTGTGTGTACGTGCGCATGAAATTCAAACCAAATGTCTCACAGGATTAAGAGGCTGGTTTGCAAAGACACCTCCTGTGTTAAGATTGTAAGCTGATCATGTTCTGCAAACAGAAAGAGATGAAAAACAAATGCTGTGGGCCCTGTAGGTTCATAGTCACCTGAGTACACAGGCACATGGGAAGCTCCCAGCACGAGCAGCCACACTGAAGTTGGTACCCATATTAAACCTCTTCCTGAATTGGGATGTGGTTGTGAAATATTGGCTTACGTCTAATTCTTGCCACATGGGGCTGCTTTTAAATCTAAATTCATTCAGTAATGTTTATAAGGCACACTGAGATCCTTCTATGTGTATGGCACTATTGAAATGTTAAGTGTTGTTATAACTCACGCTTGCAAAAGCAGCTGAAGATAGATTTACTTCACATGGCAGACGGTAATGGCTCACTTGGAACAGTTACACGTTCTGTTGGGTAAATAACAGGAGTGCTATAAATTGTAGCAATGATATGTTTACATAATCTGCTGGTAACCACTCCAGAGGAGCCCTAACAGTCAGCTTAATAACACACATTTAGAAAATGATGTAAATATATGTATACGTGGGGAAGTAAAATGGCTGCAGGAAATACAGAGCTGGCAGTTGCAGATAAATACTCTGTTTTCCATTCTATATTTTAGTGTTTGTATAAAAACATGTCCATCCAGTGGCTTAACATGATGCTCTAGCAGTAAATGGGTTGTATTCCAGGGGCTGTCACTGATGTGTGCACCAGTGCTATTATAGATGTACTATAGATGGGCTACACAATGAGCTGCTGAGTTGGCAAGTAGGCAGTGCTGCTAAAAGCTTTCAGCCACGTCTGCTCCCCAGGACAACCCCCTCCATCTCCTCATCCCTTTTGGCTGTGTATCTTCACTTCCAGTTCTTCCCACACTTCAAAAAATGGGACTACCACGTTTCTGCCAAGCTCATGGCCCTATCTCAATCTGCACAATACCTCAGGAAAAAAGTTCTCCCAGCTTTGCTTTACAGCACTTACATGGCCATGTTTGCCTTATCTTGCCTTACCTGTATCTTCAGTACTAATCGTGATGTTCTTGAAGGCTGTACTCACAACTTGTAGGGGGAAATCGTGTGGTAGTGTAACAGCGAGAGTGAAACCAAATTCTGAACTAAAACTATTCTGAGGAGTGGGGTTTTGTTTTTTTTTTTTCAGCAAAGACAGCAAAAACGTGTTTTTGACCAAAGGATTTTTTTTAATGGGAAAAGTATATTTTCATCAAAATCACTCATTTTGAAAAGGAAAAAGGAGAGGGAAGCATACAAAAAGACATCAATTTTAATGTCTCTGTCAACATACACATACAAAAAAACAAGTTTTTGTCAAGATGTCCTGTCAAAAATGGTTATATCGATCTGCTTTATTCCAGAGCTCTGTTGATATGCCTACCGCTACATACATAGTTCATAAAATAAGAGCTTTCTTGGTAATTCTTCCACCATCTTGAGAAAATAACCTAAATGTTATTTTCTATGGTTTCCTCATCTGCTAAAAAATAATAATAATAATAATAATAATAAAATTAAAAAATCAAGTAACATTTTAAGTATTAAAAACAAACTAAAAGCACTTTAAAACTTATTTTTAGTAGAAAGAAACTTATTTTTTGTAGAATGAGAAAACAGGGCTAGAGACAGGAAAGTTTGTCTCAAGGCCTGTTTGGTCCAGTGGTTCTATGATAGGCTAAAGGCCATGTATTCTTACAGCTTTGTTAGTGTGATGTCACACCGTTCCTTCCATATTTATCTATTTTCTGTTTTTCTTTAAGTCTGTGCAAATTGGGATCCTGTGAAGCTTTTCCTCTTCATCTATGGCAGGAAGCTGGGCAGGACAGGAGCAGGAAAGCTCTGGGCTTGAGTCCCGTGTCAAAGCTGAGAGAGAGGAGCAGCTTTGTAGAGGATGCTGCTTTCTATCTTGCTAACGAGGATTGCTTAGTGTTAGTAAAATTTACTGTGATTTAGTTTTTATTTTCTAATTAGAAACAGGAGCTAAATAGATTCCTATTATTATCCATCTCAAATGCTCAGTTTAAAATCTGTTATAATACTTTATGTAATTGTGCCTAAATCCAAATCAAAGATTTAACTTTCTTGAGTAGTCTGTCCAAATTACATGTAGTATGGCAATGTTACAGACCACGGCAGATCTTGAGAATTACAGTAAATTAGATGAAGCCTAGGGACTGGGAAGTTTGGATTTCATTCTTATCTGTGTGTGCAGTAACTGTGTTAGGATGAGGACATGCTCCAGAGATTGATTGTCTTTTCCTGTAAATACAATGGAGGGATGAGTCTTCAACTACAGAAAACCGCACCCTGCCATCAAGAGGATCTCCACCCTGTCTTTACTCAGTCCTCCTGATAAAAGCCCCGTGCTGTGGGATGAAAGAAGGAAACTGGAGACAGAAGCACGAGGGGACCTCTGATTTAAAACATTGGCCATCCTATTTAGGAAGATATCTGGGACTGTACCTTCTCCTATCCCAGCAGCTGACAATAGCTCTGTTTCTCATCAATGTTCCTTCCAGCTGTGGGACAGGGACAGTTTCAGTTTTCATATGAATATTCTTAATTCTTCCCAGGCACATAATCTTAATAAAAATGTGGTATTTACGGTATATCCTTTTCTCGTTTATTTTGGGAAAGTGAGAAAGACAGATCAAAAAGGAACAAAAAAGAAATTACCAAGCAAACCCAGCTGAGATGGACTGACATTGTTCTTATTAAGATCAAAATGTCATAGAAGCAGCAAGGAGCAAGATGAATAGTGTGATATTTTAACTAGGCTGATTTGTAACAGTCTCACGAGAGTTGCAGAAAGACAACATCAATGAGAAGTAAATTTTAACTGAGATGTAGGTCCTTCTCTTCCCCAGTTTGTCCTAAAGATATAACATTAGACAAAAGAAAAGTGACTTTTTCTTTCATTTTCTTATGCAAGTAGTAAGAAAAGCAGGATGGGATAAATGAGCTAATCTGTAAAGTAGACTAGGTTCTTAAAAATTGTTTTTTGGACAATTTGTTCAAAAAAGTGTTAACTTTTTGTTGAGAAATTGTGAAGAGTATTTTCTTGTAAAAATGTGCAGCCCAGTAACTCCATTTAAGTATTTCTGAAGAATGGTTTGTTGTGGCCAGAGTCCCTGTCTCAATATCCAGTAGGAGTGGGATATCTAAATACTTAGTCTGAGTGAAATATCATCCATTTTGTGATGATGACTTGATTGTACTCCGCATTGTTTTGTAACGTTTCTGGTTAGAAGTTTCAAAATTCCTAGGCAAGTCTGAATACAGGATTAACTGGAAATTGTTGACTATTTTCTATTAATTTCAGAAACCCAGTTCTTTATTTTTTCATCTGTTACTACTCTGTGTAACAGATTTTATTTTTTTGAGGGAAGAAAAAGACAAAGATTTTATTGTGTGTTTTTTTTCCCACCTGCAGAATCTGACTAAAAATGTCTTTCTGCTCAGAACATATTCAGCCTGTGACAATATGGGTTGGGAACACTTCTGAACCCTCACATAACAGAAGACATTTAAGTATGTAATGTCTTCCTTTTCATGCTATAGTATTTTCTAAATCACCTGAGACATTTTTCATCAAAACAAATATATGCATATTACGTATACGTACTTTCACAGGTATGTATGTGCATGTAACTCCAGTATATGAGAGGACACAGTGTTTTACCGTGTTACTTAGATCATATGTGCTATCTGAGAGTACTGATGTTTGCTTTGTAAAATCTGAAATGAAACTATTGTGACATCAAGGCAGAGCTGGCAGCTGAACAGTGAAGTACCTTGCATGCCATCCTGTATAAGGGCAGTAGGACTTGTGCTCTGTGAGGCTGAAGAGGACCCTGAAGTGGTGCTGCCTAAGTCCTAAGACGTTTCCAGCTCTTACTCCATTTCATTCTTCCTAAGTTGAATAAGACAGTTTCAGGTTTGAATATTTTTTCATCTTTCTTTCAAGTCTTAGAGGCACTGAAATAAGTCACTTTTGAAGAAGCGCTTTGGCCTGGCTGCAGGGATTGTTCCTTAGAGGAAGGCAGCCAGTGAAATATGCTAGAAAGAAGAAAGAAAATGAGAAAAACATCCCCAATGGGAATGATTTACAGGCAATCTCAGTGAGATTAGCAAATGGAATAAAAGCAATGCAGAAATGACTTACTGATCTCTCTGCAAGAGGGACGGTTTCAGAATTTGGGATCTGCTTGACTGAGCAGCAATAAACAAACAAACAAAAACCAGTAATGCTTACAATAGTTGGGATCGTAAAGAACATAAAACCATTCTGAAAGCCATTTTGATACAAAGCCAACAGCAGAAAGAACAAAACTCTAAGTCAGCTATGGTATATTTGCACCTTGCAAAAAAGAAAAAAACTGACCCTCCCCTCCACCTCAGATATCTACCATGAGTACACATTTTTTCATAAGACCTCCTTAGCATAGGCTAATCATATTTTTATGTTTTGCAAAGTGCCTTACATGATGAGCCTTCCGTCACAGTGAGTTTTGGGAAAGTAGTTTGGAATTTTCCACTGTTTTTGTTGCTTTTTTTAATTTTCTTTTTGGTCTAAAAAATTTCAAGCTGTTTTCTGAGGATAATATATCACTGCTGACAAAACTTTAATTGGAAAATGTTTTTCAGTCCATGAAATTGTGGTCAAATTTTGATAGTAAATATCGTACTTTCAGTCTAGGTTTTAGTATCTTCTGTTTGGATGAGATCACAGATTGATCCAAATTTAAGGCATGGTATCTGTGTTGATTTCCTAATTTACTAGAAGAGTCAGAAAATGGACTAGGGCTAACAGAAAACTTGTCAAGGCCACTGGTGTAAACTCTGAATCTGAATGAATTCACATCATTAAAATACAGTCAAGCCAACCAAAGCAATAGCTGGTGCAGCACCACGCTGGATATTTGAGTTATTTCTTTCTGTTCCAGTTCTGAGTTCCCTACATGATGCTCTGCTATACAGCAGAGATGCAACAAATTCAAGCTTTGATGATTTTGCAGAGCTTCACATCAGTGATGTCACAGATCAGATTTCTTTTTAGTCATTGTGCCCTGATTATTGCTGGAGCCCACTTTGAATGCTTCTAGTGATTAGCCCAGACCCCGTTCTTAATCATATAGCCAAACTCCTTACTTCAGTGATAATAAAACAAATCTGCCATTTGAAATCAGTACATCCATTTTGTATTCTGCTATTATTGATTAAACAAAGCTGAGGCATTTCCCACACTGCAAGCTGGGATCTTTTCACTAGAATCAGGGGACTGTTAGTACCTGTCTGGCTTTTATAGCACAAGGACAAGAAAAATGTTCAGCCTGAGAAGCCCAGGAGGTGGCTGGTGTTCAGGGACAGCTCTGAAAGCCTCACCTTCAAGGCCAAAGCGTGAACTGTCCTGGAGCCTCAGTTGGATATTAGGAAACATTTCTTCTATGAAAGTGATGACTGGGCACTGGAATGGGCTGCATCCCTGGAGGAGTCCAAGAAGTGCATAGATGTGGCACTGAGGGACGTGGTCAGTGGGCATGGTGGGGTAGGTTGGCAGTTGGACTAGATGTTGATTTTAGTTGTCTTTTTTCCAACCATTACAATTCTGTGATTGTCCTTTCTGTTGTCTCGCTGCCTGCATGCTAGAGCTAGCTTACAGAGAATTTGGACATGAAGCATAAAGGCAATTGAAATCCAGCTTATTCTCCTTTGCAGTTGAAGTAAACTACTTGACATGGAACAGATGAGCCAAAAGCTACATAGGGAGGCAATGTGAAGCCACTGCTGCCTGGGCGCATCCCCAGAACTGCACCTCAGCTTCCTGGTGTTCTCTAGCTCTCAGCTGCCATACCTCTAAGAGAGCTTGAGGAATAGTGTTAGGAAAACTTGCTGCAGTGCTGCCAGCACTCAGCAATTGGTACAGAAAAAGGCCTTTGATGTGCAGTTCTGCCAGCTCCTCTCTATGTGCAAGTATTACATTCACTCCAAAAGTGTTTAAATAATTTTTCTATGGAAAGGAAAAGAATTTTATGCTATGAGTAAGGGGGCACATAGAAAAGGGATGAATAAAAGAAATGCATAAATATTAATATAAATTATATTCTGCATGGAGCAGTTATGTAATATGCACCTAAAATATGATATTGGTAAGAAATCAAAATTAAGGTTTATTTTATTCATAATGAGACTCTTCACCAGTGGCAATCCAGTAGCTAGAGTCACTAAATAAATGCAAATACATGTTGGAAGTGTTTGACATTATTTTAAAACAAAGAGAAAGTAATACCAATCGGTGAAATACAGTGGTTTGGAAAGACATTTCCTGGAAAAGAGAATCATCTTTTAGGATATTTGTGGTCCAGTGGGACAAGTATTGCTAATGCTTTGACAAATGACCATTTTTACTTCCTCAGAATCAAAGAGAGAGCCACTTTGCAGAGTGAATGGAGCTGGGTGAATCACATGGTCTATGGCAAGCTCTGGAGTGCTTAGCAAATGAAGTCATCCAGACAGGATTAAACAGAATTATGTCTCTGTAGCAGAGCCTTGTTTATGGAAAATGAGTTTGGGCGATTGGCTTAGCCTAAGCACATACTGTTCTTTTTTACCTAGTCACATAAGGCTTTCTTCAGTAAAGTAGTCCTGTCCCAAGCAAATGTTCCTGGTTTTAGTTCATAGCAGTGGAGCTTGGGGGAGGGAGGCCAGCCTATCTGTTGCTCTGGTTTCCCATACTCTTGGCAGACTTCTCAATATATACAGCAGTCTATGCTTTCTTTTTTTTTTTTTTCCTTATGAAATTCTACACTTTCTGAGGTACTTGTGTCTATCCCAAATGAAGCTGCCAAGAAATACATGAAGCATATACCATATGCAATTAGAAAATGCTGTTTAAAAATGATGTTGGTATCTTAAAGCATAAATATTTTTCTTTGTACGTTTCTAAAATGCTTAAATGCACAAACAGCAGCTATAAGGATTTTTCTTTACTTCACCTTGTGAAAAATTCCAGGAGATCAGGAATTTTACAGTACGGGAATGGTTTATTTTTACGCCTGTTTCCTTTACCATTTCCTTTTCCCATTCCAGTCCCTCTGAGAACAACCAATTAATATGCATCATTTTCCATGTTCATTAGTATATTCATTCCAAAAAAGGCAGAATTGGTTTCAGACTGGTATTTTATGCCCAGTGAACTATGATAATGTTGCCTGTCAGGGTGCAGCACATAGAGGAATTAATAAAATTGTAAAATCTGTAAGTAAATAAAACTCCTAAATTTTGCATTTGCACCTGTATTGGGATAGAACTGACACCATTATAAAACTGCAGGTTGCTAAATGAAGTTTACTTTAAGAAAGCTCTTTAGGGGCCATAAAATGAAAAAGCGATTGCTGATGCTGCTGGAATTAGTTGCTGGAAAATAATTTGGTTACCTCTTTGCAGCAGAAGAACAAATAAATGTAACTTCAGGAAAACTCTTTGACACCACCAAGCATGTATAAAAGTCAGTGAAATGTCACCTGGGCTACATGCTGCAATGTAGCAGCACGGCACAGGCGGGATGCCCCATCTAGATACCATCTGGGGAGTCATGGACCCACAAGGTTTCTGCTTCTGGTACTGCTGTGTGCTCCCCTCCAGCTTCCATTCCTCTCTCCTCCTGCCATTTAGAGCTGCCCTGCTGTGGGCACAACCAGTAGACAGGGCAAGTGATGGGGAGGAGCCCAGAGTGCATGGGGGCTGAGTGGTGGTCACTCCACTTAGGTGCTTCTATCACTTGATTTGGCTGACGTGAGTTATTGCCTGCTCATGTTTGGGCCTGAGACTTTCTTCCTTAGCATTTTGACCTCAGTAGAACAGTGTAAGGTCAGTGATAGTGTAGGAGGAGACAGTTGTTTTTGCTGTGCCCATGTGTTCCTTGACTGTTTATCACTTAATTTCTACAGACTATGTTACATCCCATTTTTTCATTACTATTATTTCTATATTACATTCCATTTTTTCATTACTATTATTTTCAGTAATTTAGTGTAAAACACTAACAAGGTCTTTTCCACTACTCTTTTTCTTACTCGCTACTGAGGGGGCTGAAGTGGACTCAGGCTGTCCAGCCAAAATTGTGTCTAATATGCAGAAGTCCTCAGAGGGCATAAGACTAAAGTAGCTGGTTCTCACACCCACTCATTTTAATTATTTGCTGCAGAGATTCAAAATCCAGCACAGAATTTTCCTGCTCTTCAAAGATTTCTGAAATTATGTAGGGTACACAATAGCACAGACCAAGACTGTAAGCTGGAGCAACCTCAACAAGTTTTTTGTTTTAGGATAGAGGAGCCAGTGCATCAGCAATATGTCACACTTTCTCAGCCTGCTCTCTGTATTCTTTCCTTCTTGCCATGCTGAGCAAATTGTTGCAGAACTATGTTTTTACTAGTCTGGCAGCAGCACTGCTCTGACCCATTTACCCCAAGGAGCTCTACAGTCTCTCTCAGTGACAGTTGCCCAGCACAGAGAGGTCTGACATTTTTGGGGAAATTCCAGCAACTCGCTCTAGTCGAATCTGTTTTTCCTGTTATTAGGGTTTTTAAGTTGCCAAGCTCAGCAAGCAACTCAGATTTAGGACTCGTGGCTGAAATCATATTCAATTCTGAAAGGAACACTAAAGTCCAATGGCTGCTTGAATTAAGTGACCAAATATTTAGTAGCTAGATCTCAACTATGAAAAGTATAAAGAGAAAGAAGAGAGAAAGGAAATAAAAGCATCTGTGATTTAGCAGAAGTACCACTGCAGAACTAAACTGAGGGAACATTTCATAGTTCTTTAACTGTTCTCACTAAACCCCTGGTAAAGTTAGAGAGATTTTTTGTTCAGATGCCTTCATCAGTTCCAAAATTACTGTTCCTTATTCAGGAAATTCAGTATGGTGTTCTGTGAAAGATTAAAATCTTTACCAAATTATCAAAAAAGATCACAACTGCTTTTAATGACTGCTTGCAAAATGTTCCTTGGGGGTGGAGGGAGGAGCGTGTGGAGGATGTAGTGGAGAAGCACAAGACTCTATTTTTAAGGAGAAGGCTTTGCATATGACTGCTACTCTGTAGGTTCTGACACAGTTAACTTTCTAAGCAAAATTTAGTAAGAAGCATAGTAGCAATTGGTTCTTGATAGACATAATATGAATTATGAGTTTCAGATCTACATAACGAACAGCACTGAAGACAGCCTCCACCTTTCAGTTTAGTATCTGTCTAAACAGTTTCATATGCACAGAAGACAAATGTGAAATAAGTATCTCAAGCATCTTTCAGATTCTGTGAACGTGATACCTTACAATGGAAAACACTTCACTGTCAGAATACTGCAAAATTCACATGCTTGTGAATATTATAGTATAGGATAGCTCACCTCAGAAATGGCATTCAGCTTATTAAAATAACATTTTTCTGATTTTAATCAGCTTGGTTCTTCAATATCCTATACTTAAAAATACAGGAAACGAAAATTAGACAATGGATAAAAGGATTCATAATAACTAAAACAAAATTTCCTCTCATGAAGTCAGAGATCTGAGCCTTGCAGAAATATCAAAGTAGTGCATATATTTTCTGTGCACTAAACTAAATATTTTAAAATACCATAGAGGCTTTTAAAAATAAATACCCTACTTAGAGCACTATTCCTCTAAAAATATTCTTAAAAAACACAATTGTGTTTCTGGTTTCTATATTGTTCAAAAGAAGGCAAGAAAATCTGCTGGAGCAGAAGCCAGAAAACAGAGAGAATGGTTGTAGTGTTCTCATAGAAAAGCAAACAAGAAAACAAAACAAAAAAACTGAAAAAAAACCCACCATGGAGGGAGATTTGCTGCATTATCCTGATCAAGATTTTAATGGCACTGAAGGAAATTGCATATGCCACATGAGGAAAGGGAAGAATACATTTAAAGCTAAATCAATCTTACTACAGAGAATAAAAAAGATAACCTAGACATACACATGCAGTCTGTTAGCTTTATTTGTCACTGCCACATGCCTAGAGATTTAAATGGTTGATTAGAATTTGCGAGGGTGTTTTTTTACATTTTCATGTATCTGCTGCTTTTTTGCAGCTATTAACTTTCTCTTTGATATTATGCTCTATATGGAAGATAGTTATTTGTGAAAGGAAATGCTAAATATCTTCAAGCCAAGCTTAGAACTCTGTGTTTCAGTGTTGCCCATGGAACTGGTTGTATACTTGTCCTGCTCTAGTAATTACACATAGAAATATTTGCGTATGTGCAACAACAAAGATACAAACATGGAGTCATAGTCCCTTAGCTGAAGAAAAGATGTCCAGCATTTGTGAATGTTTTCTAAATCGTCTTGTAGTAACAGTTGAGACTTCCTGTTCTGAGGCTCCGCCCTTCACTGTTGGAAGAGCAGCAATGTTACCCAAACCAATATTTGATTATTACAGGAATAACTACATCTAAGTCTTGTAAGCCTTTTGTCTCATGAATCATGACTTTAGGTTTCATAGCTCCCACTGAAGTCAAAAAGACTCCTCCTATTGACATTCCAGAGAAGCTGAATAGAGATGGACCTACAAAGTCAGTAGGTCTATCTACTCCTTTGGCTTCAGCTGGAAAGAAAGCAGCCATTAGAGCTGTAAGGAATTTTGGGTTGGTTGTATACTTGAGCTGACATAGCAGACCTTTCTTTTTTATATAATAGTGAAAAGCATTTCAGCCAACGTCTGGATTTTAGCTGGTGAGATCAGAGTTAAAATTCACAAAATACTGCTTTAGTAGTGGTAGACATGTTCCACATTGCTGTGGGCCAACACAAAACATTTCATTGGAAGGTAGAACAGTTTGAGAGAACTTGCCATGTTCCATGTTGATGGATATTCAATAAATGACTGCATGTTCTTGGAAGTTAACTGCAACTTTGGATGTGAGCATTTTGGCACATTCATGGGTCAATAGAAGTCTAAAGCAGCCTTTCTTGATGACTGGACTTGTACAGCATGATTCAGAGAGGCTAAGCCTCCTACCTGTGCCTGAGAGGATCCTTTAGAGAGCCATTTTCCATGTTTGCTCAAGTTTCCCAGAGAGATTAAATATGTGAAGCGAGGCTATTTCCAGAACTAGGGGATGAGGGTGGGAGAACCTCACATATTTTCACAGTCAGAAAACTGCTGTGGGATTCAAGTTAACCAACACAAAGTCATGTTAGGAGTGGATCAAGAAAAAAGACATGAATAAGGCTCTGAATTAGTCAGAGGGACTAGATGAGATCTAAGTAAATGGACACTGCACTACCTGTGTCTGGAAATAAACAAATGAATATGGGAATTGAATAAGTACGTGCATGGTGGAAATGGCAGGAAATTCCCATCAGAAGATCTGGTGTGTTCCATGCATTGAGTGATATGAATGAAGCAGACTATATTTTTATCATCGCCCGCTAACTCTGGCCCTGCTGGTGTTTGAGTGCATGTTGAGTCTCTGCATGCAAAAAAGGACATTTTTCTGTATCTTTCTTCACCATTTCCCGTCAGTGAACAAAACTGGCCTATGATTATTCCCTTTTCCTCTATTTCTGTATGACATCTCCTAAGAGCAAACAATATGTGTTGAAGATTTTCCCCTGCAAAATTTCATGCCTTTACTAAAATAAATGCGTAGATGCACACACACACTTAAAAAGATGTCTTATCAGCATAAAATAATTTGGAAGCCCTTCTAGGTTGAATTACTATAGAAAAAACATATGTTTCCCTTCTTCACACAGCATCAACACATAGCACTATTACGTATGTGTTCCTGTCCCGAGTCCAACCACGTGCTCTGCTACATATTGAAATGTCTGTGCGTTAAACAGTTACTTACTTTGAGCAGCTTCAAAAATTAGAAGCAAATTTTTAAGCACGTTCTGTGTTTCATCCTTGCAGCCCGACTCCTGTTATCCATCAAGTCTGTTTTAAAATAGGACGCGTTTTTGGTACTGCAGAGTCAACAGTGTTGGAAAGTTGGCAGGTACGCTTGTTTAAACAACATTCCCAAGTAGTCTCCTGGCAGGTGTTTCCAGAGTACTTTGAGCACAATTCTTTGGATGGGATATCTGCCAAAGTACATAGCAACAGGAAAAAAAGTGTTTTCCTCTTACCACAGTTGGGACAGTGCAGTGTTTTAGATGCTGCGCTGTGCATCCATTTCAGGAGCTTATTTTGGCACAGGGTCAGGGCCTACACAATGGTAAAATACACAGCATATTCCTGTCTGTTCAATGCAACTGAACTTAGAATTCCAACTGGTAGGTTATCTTCCTGACTGCAGACCAGCCTCTGACAAGCCTCTTGCATTGATCTGCTCTTTCAGATATATAGAAACTCCTTACCACAAACCATCGTGTTGCACAGGCGTCTGCAAGTTCAGAACAAATGCTCGCTTCATAGCTGGCCAAAAGAACAAAATGGGAAGGGTGGGTGAGGTGAGAGAGGGATCAGAGAGCTTTGTCTACCTGGCACTGATTTCTCTTACAGCTGAACCTGCCTTTGCTTAATTGAAACCTGTCCTTTGGATTTGCAAAACACATGACTAGTTTTATAACCCTTCTGGCAGCTTGTCCACTTCTCAGTATGTGTTCTAGACCTAAAACTACCCTCTGCATTATCCATGGAGAAATAGTCTCTTAGATATGTGTACTCTTAGATACATACAAACACTCTCTGACTGAAAATAGTAACAGGTATGTAGAACTGTAAACAGAGATCAAAGGCTAAGAGAAACACTGACGAAGGGATACGCTGTTTTAAAATGTAAATTGTAAAGCAATACTAGAATATAGCCCTTTTCAAAGACATGGTCACAGCATGTTGGGTTGTTGAATCAGTACTCAGCCGCGGGTGACCTGCACTAAGTCTTGGCATGAGCCATAGAGATGGCTCTATGGCACAAAACTGGTTACTAGAATAAGAGTTTTCATCCAGAACTCAGTTCTCGCTCTTGCTTATAAAGAAAAAGACCTGGTTCAAACCCTGAACTTGCATTTTCCTGGGTGTGGAGACAGGCTAACTGAAAAGTTTCAGATGTTAACTACTTCAGTCACTTCAGAATTTTTAACACTGGAGTGACTGTGTAAGCTCCATACTGACATTGAATCTTCTGTGCATGTGACTCAGCTCCGTATTGCCTCCTCATCTTCTCACTCACCTACCCCACATACCATACACTGAGCTACCAACATCTTCAGGTTTTCTATTTGTGGCTTCTGCATCTTGGCATTGGTGCAGGAACATGCAGCACTCTGTAAGCTACAAATGATGATTTTGTGGAGTAAAAATCCACATCCTGAGTAGCAATTTTTTTTTTGTAGATACAGCCTAGGCATTGATAATTTCATATTCTCAGAAGGTGACATTCTCCCTGATGCTGGCTCTGTGCCTAGGCTAGAAAGTCACACAAGAAAGTAAACAAAAATACTTTAAGCCTAAATGAAGCAAAAGGTGAGTGAAACTCTCCCAAAATGTTTATAGTATTTGCCTGACTATATTATTTGAAATAATGAGTGAAGAATACTAGTAGTAGTACCACTGGTAGGAAAAAAAAGCTATATTTAAGTCATTGTTGGAATCCTAAGCATTTCCAGGTGTTATGCATAGTTTACGATAGTAAGGGCGGAAATTTTCCCAGCCCCCTTTTCCTTTTTATTTTGATTTTTCCTATGCCCATGAAGAATACTAGAGTGACAAACCTTGAGTTTATTCATTGTTTTGCCACAGATGATGGATATTCCTGATGTCTGGGCTTTTCCACTTTGACCGAAGCTCATATTTATGTCTGACTTGATTTCTTCATGTCGGAACTGTCTGTGTTCTCCAGATAATGGAGTGAGACCATCACTGTTTTCTATAAAATATACTTATTTCCCTTCATGTTGCATAAATCCACAGTGGACATCAGTGTGAATGAAATGATTTTTCAGTGATGATAATGCCTTCTAGTCATTTCTAAAGTAGGCCAGATAAAGGTTAGTGACCTAAAAAACATCAGAATTACTTTATTCTGCAAACCTCTGCATTCCTCAACCAAAGGGTGAACCTGCTGCATCTTACCAGCGGTCAGTCAGATGGAGATTCCTGCTTAAAAGAACGAGAAGTTTTTGGTACCCTAATAATTCAGGCCAGGCAAACCTACACTTTCCTGAAAAGTATTATTTATGAAGAAACTTCGTTTTAGCTAGTAAGTGTTCGTGTCAGGGAGGGTAAAATTTTGGTGTAGTTGTTCTTAAGGAAAATCTTTAAACATAAGTGATGTCACAAGTGTTGCTTCAGTCAGACAGGTCTTGAAGGTAGAACTTTGGAAACTTGCAACAGAAATTTTGGAAAAAGGGATTTGAAAGATTTTCCAAACCTTTTGGGACATTGACTGACATTCTTATTTTAGAAAGAGGAATGTACTTGAATGTACTTGAATGTTTTACTTCCCTTACTGTTATGGATGTAACTTTACTCCAGTGCTGGCATAGTTTTCTCTAGAGTGGGCAAAGGTCTTGCAGCCAAAATGGAATTACTGTAAGTGTGGTTACAACATGCTTTCTCTGGAGAACGTGACAGGGAAAACATGGAAAAATGTGCTGAGCAATCTGTGTGGGTTTTTTGTTCTGGGCACTCTAACGCCTGTCATCTTCTTTGAATAGTCATTTCCAAAATTTGTGGGTGTTTATCACTAGCACTGCCAAATTACCAACAAGGATTAAATCAGCTGTTCAGACTGCAAGGATCTTTTACTCTGTTGAGTGTAAGATGTATTATAATAATTCAACAGACATTTTCCTCTAGGAATTAGAAATCATTAAAAGCCTTAGAACATAGTGTTTTCTAAGCCTATCTGAATGGTCACCAGGCTGGAGTTGAGTCTAGGCATGGCTTCAAAATCAGCTTACCAGTGTACAGGACAGATTCTCTCTCTTGCATCCACATCAGCATGTGCTGCTACAGCATTGGGCTGTCTGAGACCCAAGTATCAGTTCTGACATACCCCTTTTCCTTCAGCTGTCTCACTAAATAAAATATTCCCAGAGTTCTACCCAGTTCATGCAATTGAGTCACTGCAACAGACTATGGCTATAATTTTAATCCAATGCTGCGCAGTCAAATGTCTTACAGCAAACAGCTTCTAGTAGTTATGCTAGAGCATGAAAAATCTCTCTGGACAATGTATCCAAATCAGACTAACCCAGAATCTTTAAATTTTAAATGATGAATATCTTTAAACCCACTGCCTGCAAATGATGCATCCACCACACTTCAATAATTACGTGCTTTTGAGGAAAATCAGAAAGTGCTCACAGATATTTTTTTCTGATATGTTTGTTCCACTGAAGAAAGTTATTTGCTCTTTACTTCTTTCACTAGTGAGAGGGGGAGAGAGAGAGAGAGAGAGGAAGAGGAAGGTTGTACAACACAGAAGTAATATTGAATGTTTTAGGCTACAAAGTGATTTGTGCGCACAGATCAGGCTTCGACTGGTGCGACTAACTATAACATATCACTTCAGTCATTTGGAAATTAGATGTTTTTTTTTTAACAGCAGCCTAGATTCTCTCTGTAGCCAGTGGCAAGTGGGCACCTTTGGAGAAGTCATCCACTTCAGACAGGTTCAGTCATTCTCCACTACGATTACAAAAGAAATAACCAGCTCAACAGCCCAGACAGTTATCCTTTAGTAGGTTAATATTAAGTGAGATGAATCCTACTTACAGGAGGGTCACCCTTTCCATCAGGGGCAAAACTATGAGTCAGCGTTTCTTGCAAGCGCAGTAAGTGTATTTACCTAATGCAAACAGTTCTTTGTTGCCTGGGCCTTCAACTGGATGGGGCTAAAGGTGCTCATGACATGGTTATTCTGTCACGAGAGGGGTTCTTGCCCTGTGTGGCACAGCAGTCCTGGGGCTGGCGGCACTGGGAAAGGGCAGCTCAAAGAACAATGGGCTCATAGCTGACCATGCACAAATGGGAAAGGAAGCCATTTATCATTGGTAGGCCATAATGGGGAGCCACTTCCTATTAATTAGAAAAACAACAGAAACTGAAAAAAAGAAAACAAGAAACTTACGTAATGTGAGCTCAGAGCTGGCTGATTTGCTAATGTAAAACACAGGGTGGAAAAAAAAAAAAGGCTGATAATGTGGAACAGTAGGGCATGACTGCTGATCTCATAGAAAAAACATGCGGAAAATACTATTCAAAACATTGGCAAAATGACTTCATGTGAAAGGCGGTTTTCTTCTTTTACAGTGGGCAGAATGTTCCAAAAGAACTTGCGTGCATCTGCTGTGCTCTCTTTCCATTAGCAGACGTGCAGATGGCTTGGTTTCTCAGGACCAAATGAGCACTGCTCGGTTCAGCTACTATGAGCATCTATGTCCTAGATAATGAACATGTTAGATTCCATTCAAGACATTTTGCCCTCTCATGGCCTGGCTGTAAGGCTAAGAGCATTTGCTGTATTTTGGAGGGCTTGGGAGGCAAAAGAGCATTTCCAGTCCAATGCAGTCACACAGATCTACCTCTCTAGACTCCAAAATACTAATGAAAGTAGTATTATCAGCATAATGTGGCCAGTCCTTGTTACTGAGTCTGAGGAATTGCCCCAGAGATGCTCTCTACCACTTTCATTTAGTGACCAGGTATGTTTTTTGAAAGTAGTTATGAATGATGGAAGATATAAAAACATCTGTGATGCTGTAAAAAATGATAATTTACAAGAGAAAACTCTCCTTCTCTTTTGACTACAGCAAATTAGGTTTAATAGTGATTGCTTTAGAAGAGACAGCATGTTACATTAAAATGAGAAATACATAGTAATTTGCATGGAAGTGTAAGGTGGTGTTCAAAATCTTTATTGTATCCTAAAAGTTTAAGAGGAATTTCTTCATTTGTTTATGAATTCTGGCTCTTGCTGTTGCACACTCAAGCACTACACTCTTGCTGTTACTGGTAGGAAAATGTGTTTGACGAGGGATGACTGGAGGTACACAGAAGTGTTAGCTTTTGTCATGCTGTTTTTCCTGCCCTTACAATAACATGACAATAACCCTGGACACTGAATGAGATCCCACATATGCTGAGAAATTAACAGCTAAAGAGACCTCAGATGTCCCTTTGGAAATGAACATGGCTTTCTCCTAAACTGGCATTACTCCGTCACTTGACTACTCAAATGTGCCACATCAGCACTAATGATGTGACCACAAGCTCTGTCATCTCCTTCCTTCCCATTAAGCCTATGCTTCCTATCTGTGCATTTTTAGAAACCTCAGAGCAAAGGTGAAGACTGCCTTTGTCCACTAAAAAAAGAGTGGAGAGCATTTATGCTGGGTTCTTGCTGCTAGTTTGAGCATCATTGCTTTAGATTTTTTAGTCTTTATTCTAACACCAGTTCTTCTGACACCTGGTGTTATGACACAGAGACATTTGTAACTGTGACCAGATCAGTCACTAAAGAAGTGATTTTTATTGCTGGTAAGTGATACATGCACTATCTGGCCTTGGTAATGTTATCATCTGTCTTAAACTAATGTGTTTCATATAAAAGCAACTGGGAGCACCCTGCTTTAGAAAAGAGTATTTTTATTAGGTCAAGCACTGAGCTGACTCAGATGTAGCTTACGTTGGCTTTTGGTTCTTTTTAAAGAGCCAATGCCGTGGCATCAGTTGCAGATGCCATGGCAACTGACTCTGGCTAAGAGAGGCATAAGGACATTGCTAAATGAGGCTTTGAGATTTTTTAGTGCAGTTCACCAGAGAATAGCCTGACCTCTATATACATGGTATATAGAGCTTTTTAAGTGGTTTTTTTTTTCATTAAGAAAATATTTTTGTAGAATTTCTAACTTGATGTAAAGTAGGCTTGGCGTTTGCAAAGGCTCTAAAGATTGTTAATATTTAAGTAGTCCCAATTGCTTCAGCAAAACAAGCATAAGAATGGCATAAGCGATACAGAGTACATCAGAAGTTTGTCTTTTTCTGTTATTCAAATAGGAAACAAACAGTGCACAATGAAAAACTTATTAATTGCATCTACCAAGAGTAGATCTATGAGTTTCAGTAGTCCATGGTAAGGAAGAAAGACATGATATCCAAACATGGCCCAGAAGCATTTCTTAATAGCGCACAGCCTAGAGCTGGGAGCAACATTGTACTGGAAGTTATCTAGAAAAGTCAACACCTCTCTGCTTCTGTTTAAATTGAGCACAGAGAGCATTGTCTCATAAAGAATTGAGAAGCTACTGTTAATAGCACTTCTTTCTTAGAGCCCAACGTGTCCTAGATTCTGGGATATTTTTACTGAGCATATTAGGCTCTCTTTTGGAAAAGAAAACTATTTTTAGATAGGTTGCAGCTTCCTGACATAGAGCACTGGACAAAATGTCACACTACCTAGATAAGGAAGTTTTTGTAATGTAAATAGTGCCCCACATTTTCTCCCAAGATATTTTTCTGTACTATCTCTTTTTCATCTTTAAAACAGTTCCAAGCTGAAAATATGTCATGTACCTTAATAAAGGGCTGAAATCTTAATCCTAGTTTTATGAGGTCTGTGAAACTGATATATATTGTGCAGTGTGGGAATTAATCCCAGGTGACTGTGAGGTAAGCCTGATGTCTGTAGTTATCAAGTGCTAGTCTCCTTCAAGTACACGTGTGATCTGTGAGTTTTTCAGTGTGTGCAGTGTATTCTGTGTTACAATTTAATGAGATAAAGAGAAGTGGAATGTGCACACTTAATCAGTTCAAATGGTAGCATATCCTAACCCACAACATCAAGAAAGGCTCACAGCTGTTCAGGCTCATTCCAGTGAATAATAGCTTTCAAAGAAAAATGAACTATTAAAAAAGTAGTAGAAATCAGAATGAACTTACAGGCAACTAGCAGTCATTCTGTCCTAATTACAGTTGTAATAGCTATAATAGCTGTAAAATGTATTGCAGTAGTCCTTACCTGAGCGAGAGAACTCCTGGGAGAATTTTATCCATAAGATTGTTGGGGGGTGGAGGTAGAAGGGCAGAATGAAAAACATATTTTTTGCATATTTCCTTCTTGTGTGGCTTATTTCTTTATCTTAAGAGCTGTTGGGCTCATGCCATTTTAATTCCACTGTCTGGAAACATGCTAGCAGTGGTGTGGCAGTGGCAAAGACAGACTGAGGTGTTTCTGAATTATGGAAGAAGCAGGCTTTGTATCACTCTAGGAAACAGTGTTTTCTCATTTTTAAGGAAATATATTTTGAATATACTTGAAACTAGTTTTATAGAATGAAGTGCATTACTTTATCTATTTTGAACTTGGTGGTCTGTGCATGTTCCTGCAAACTAGATCGACACCCTCTCCTTTCTCTTTATCCTTCCTATCATCCCCCTTCCAGGACATGCTTCCCTAGCACCTTTTTTAAAGATTAAAGACTGTCCATATTCTGAACAAGTGTCTTTTTTCTTTTCTTTTTTTATCAAATCCACTTTTTTCCCCTCTGAATCTGCTCCCGTTACCTTGTGTTTCAAATCCTGTAATAAACTGTTTAATTCTGGGCATTTTCTTGCAGACTGTTGTGGCTGTGCTCTGGTGTCTTCTGTAGGATTTATCTCTCACCGCTCTGTCTGCTTACCAGTTCCTTTTCACTGCTTCCTTTGAGAGTGCGATTCACTCAACATGTATGTCCAGAGGCGTATGAGTGAGTGCCTTAAAATATTCCAAATGGCCTTCAGTTGTCTGTCTTGAAATCTTTCATAGGCTCCAAGTCAAATAAGAATGTCTCAGATACTCTAGGACTTCTGAACTAAACTTGTCCACTGTGTTTAGGTAGCTGAAATGTTTCCCTTTAGCCCTCCTTTCTATCCTCTGACAATAATAATAATAATAATAATAATAATAATAATAATCCTTTCAGTGATAAATGCACAGTCTGCAATTACAAGTCAGCCAATCAAATGGCACATAGACTTCCCAGGAAGCCCCAGTCAATGTTCCCCTGGCAGTTCTTTTCATACTATAAACTTCTAATTCTGAAGTTACAGAAAGATAAGTTTCTGTGTTATGTCAAGGATTATCCCTTGATAAACCTCATTTATCAACAGGATATTGAAAAAAATGTTCAAGTTATCACACATACTTAAATCCTTTTTTCATAGGAGATTTGACAGAACGAAATGCGTTCAGGGTTTTATCCCACTTCTAACACAAAGTCCTCATTTCCCAGTGTGTGATGATCTCTTCTCTATTTCTCTCTCACTTCTACATCTCTCTATATCACTTTCTATATTTCTCTCAAGAGAGTTGACAGTAGTTCCGATGAAAATATACTCAAGTCAGGACTTTGGGGTATAAATCCAAATGACTCAACAAATGCACTAACAACACAAATTCTGATACCTCTATTGAATGTTTTAGACCCTAACTCTACACAGAGCCTCTGGAATAACTGGAAAGCACAGCACTACTTCAGACAAAAACCACATCAACAGTCTAATTCTGCATACACTAATACATTGAGAAATCTCAGTGAATTCAATATATATCATTCAAGAATTTGGCTTTTCTCCTCTCCTCCCCTACCCTACCCTCTCCACCCCTCACCTCCTGTCCCTTCCCCTCCCCTGTGCAGATTTTTGCCCATAAATGCCAAATTATGAAATAAATTGCACAAAAAGTAATGTTTTTCTAAGAAATGAACCCAGTATAACCATAGAATGTATCCTATCAGTCTGGACTCTGTCACCCTGGAATTTTCTTGTATGTGCAGACATTACTGGAAACAGTCAGAAGAAGTGACCCTTGAGAGTCCATTCTTACGGGAAGCAAATTTTTTGAAAGTGTTGAATAGTGCTCCTTAAAGACAGTTCTAAGTGAGGTGGGAAAGCAACTGTCAGAAAATCATGTCCTTTGCCAAATTTTGTATTTCTCCCTTAAAATCTATCTTTAGGAAGTCTGTGAAATCTGTGGGCAGCTGTTACCAGAAGTAGTTTTGCTTAATTTCCTGACAGAGTTCATCCAGCCTAGTTTCTTGAATTCAAACACACCAACATTTTGAGATATAAGTTAAGATAATGAACATTTCTGTGCACTTAGCTGGGTATATAATGTACTTGCATGTGAGACAGAATTCTCTCTTGATCTCTTCTTTAAGCTACAGTCTGACCTTGTGGGGCATTATCACAAGACAGCGAGAAACAAACAGTTGCCTGTGGAGAAAGGTATTCAATCTTCCTTCCATTTTTTTTTTCCCTTTTTCTTTGTAATTGTGAAGGATTAATCACTGTTGTCAAGCA
The DNA here is from genome assembly GCA_037305975.1 of Chrysolophus pictus. Taxonomy (NCBI): domain Eukaryota; kingdom Metazoa; phylum Chordata; class Aves; order Galliformes; family Phasianidae; genus Chrysolophus; species Chrysolophus pictus. The sequence goes on from JAYKPI010000006.1 coordinate 39,349,047, forward strand.
AAGTGAAACCCTCAGATACATGTTTATTGCTAGAGAGTCTGGGATGTTGACTATTTTCACTGAAATTGAATGAAAACAGATTTAGCAGAACTTCTGGTGGCTTCCCACAGCAGCATAGGGAGCTGAGATGCCTCAGCCTCTGTTCTCCATCATACTGCAGACCACTGGGCTTATTTGGCAGCTCAGCAGCCATTGACCATCACTGAGCATCTCCCCACTCGGCCACGTAGCCAACAGTCAGCCAGCCCTGTCAGAGGAAGGGCTGAATTATGTTTAGGGGGGCAACTGATATCTGAAACGTTTTGCAGAAGTGCATAAAATTCCCAAGACGAACTTTCGTAAAGCAACTGAAATTGCTTCCTTGTAGTACTTTTCCAGTCTGTTTCCTACCTCACAGACTAGCTTACTTTTCCCTCTCCTCCATCTCCATTTTCTCAGGTACCTGGGTAGCTACCCTGATGTCTATTGCTCAAATATAATATTTCCATTTACAGATTATTTATCTTTGCACATTAGCACAGAGTCAGAAACCAGTCTCCACTAAAAGGATAGTCTCTCTTTCACTTCCTAATAACACTTTTCTTACCTAGAGCTTGAAATCATGAAGGAGATACAAGGAACCTGCTTCAAAACTTTTAAAAGGATAAAGCACACAGATTTGCTAGGAAACTTCATCCTAAATATTGCAGTTTCAAATACAGGAACTAAGAATCAACAATAATTTTCTGTCCACTCTAACGCTAGAGTTTGGCAATACCATTCAGCCAAAACGCCTACGTCAGTGATGGCTGAGTCAAAATATTTTATATGACAGGTCACAAAATGGTTTTGCAGCATTTCCACACAGCTGGAAAAGCAATCATACAAAGAAAAGGGCAGCAGCTGTGAGATTTCAAAATCTTACCACAAAAGGAATTCTGGAATTGTGATAGACATTTTTAAGTCCTCATCATCTACCCCTTGTCTTTCTCTCTTTCTCGCCTCCATTTGTCTCAAACACTAAAAATTACTGATATTGTTTGGTTCTGGTGTCCAATTTTAATTGTGACATTTGGAAAAAAAAATCTAGCCATAAATAAAAGTAGAGGGGTTGGATATATCTGATACATCAGTTTATATACTAAATTTTTCTTTCACGACCCATAAAGGGTGGATGTCTATTGGAATCCAGAAATTCCAGGCAGATTGATGAAATAAAGATAGAATAAAAGCCTCCACAACTGAAAGTACGCAGCAGCCATGTTCTTTCCGCACACCAAAAACTGCAGCCTGCCTTTTTCAGCATACTCTAAAGTCTCACAGAGCACTGCCTAAGTGCACTGTGGAATGAGCAGCTTCTTGAGCTGCAAATGCAATTTGTCCTGTGACTGCCAGTTTGTACAATATGTGTGAACTGCAGGAGGAGAAAATGAGGGAGTAGGCAAGCAATCAGCACTGTGATTTGGGGGGGAATTTTTTCAGGGATGTGGTCTGTATCTTTCAGAACTGTTTGAGTAAAAGAATGGTTAAAGAAAATCTGCGGCCTAGAGCATTTTTCCTCACACAGAAGGGACTCTATTTTTGGTTGGAAAATCTTCAGCTAAAGCAAAAGGAGGATTTATTTCAGCACTCTCGAATGTTGTTGTATGCATTTTGCATACACCTTTTCAGTGTAATACAGAAGAATACTGGCCAGTATACATCTTATTTTTCTTAAGCCTTGCTTTTACTTCTTTGATTCATTACAAATCAACTTTGCACTATGAATGCTCAACTTACCCTGTAGGTACAAGCTCTGTGACCAGGTATAACAATAAACTCCTCTTGATGTCCATGGTAGCAAGAATGTGTGCTAAACAGTCAACAGCAAGCACTCAGAAAGCAGCAACACTAAGCAGATGGCAGTTTCAGATTTACAATCTGAGAATCCACTGGTTTCATCAATACCACATAAATAGCTAAATCTATCTAGCAGGGATTTTGTCATACCTAGGTCGGGGCCTCAAACAATGAGGAATGTATTTCTGAAAGGACTTAGCAGCCTGATACAGAGACAGACTCTTGGAGCTCAGTTCCTTTGGGCCACTCAAGTTAAAGACTGTCTAAGATTCCCTTTGCTTTCCTGAATGCCAAAGTGAACTTTATTTTATTCAGACCTGAAAGAATCCTTCAGGATCTTGTGTAGGTGCTGAGGCTTTTGAAAATCTGGTATTTTATTTGAAATGTTCAGCCTTTCTGAAAGGGAATTTTATACTTTAGCTCTTTGCATGCATATTCATACAAAATAGAAGTGGAGAAAAAATTCTCAGACAGCATAGCCTGCTGAAAACCTACCAGTAGCTAAGAGTAGACGTAACTATGCCAAGAAATGGTTTCTATCACAAGGGGTGATACAGAAGGTCCCCACTAGGAGGCTCTGCCAGTCTCCAATCACTCATTTATTTTGTTCAAATCAGCCTTTTGGATGAGCTTCAACATAGGAGAAGTGAGTTGGCCCCTTTTGCTAAGTGTTCAGAGCACATGGCATGGCTGTAGCTTTTGCTAGGGCATTAGTGAGATACTTAGTAGTGAATTCTGCCCTAATACAAGTTACCTAACAGTCACTAAGTGTGTCCACACAAGCTTACCTTACCTCACCTTTCTTTTACGCCCACTGTCGAGCTATGCAACCACCATTACTTCTACCATGTCAAAATGCCTACTAGTAACAACTTAGATGAACAGTCAGTTCAGGCTGAACCTAAGCAAAACCAAAGTGTGCCTGAATGAAATGGGAAACACTTTGAAGAGCTGTCCAAAACACTGTCACCACCCTCACTCGAAGATATACAGACTTTATTCATCAAAGTTATGGTTGACTCCTCACTAGACTTGGATGATTGAATTGCAGCAATTTTCAAAAACGTTTTCTCTCTCATACAGCTCACTAGGAAATTCTGTCCTTCCCTTGTAGATGGGCATCTCTCCCCAGTGATTCATGTATTTGTCACCCCCAACTTGAACTCCCATAACTGGAGTGGAATCTGAAACCTGTGAATGGATTCAGAAGTTGACTGCTGGCTTTTCCCACAATGTAAGGTGCTTTTAACACAGTAGGTCTGAATTCAAGTCTCTCAGCAAGTTTCCACTCTATCTCAGTGTCTGTTTACAGCCCTGGTCAGTATTTTCAAAGCAACTAAAGAAATTTCAGGAATAGCTGCATACCGCTATGTGCTTTAGATCAGAAGGTTCAAGAAAAAATGTGTGACAGATACTCATAACATGAATCTGATTTTGCTTTGCTATGTCTGCACCTCTTGTCAAGGTAATCCTGCTATGGGATGTTTTGCTGGAACTTGATCATCTTTAGGAAATATTGCAGTTTTCCCTATGTGGTTAGGCTGGGAGGAGGGCTTTTTACCATATGTGACACAATCCAACAGCAGGTTTTGTTTCTTAATCCCTTCCTTTCTTCCATCCACCTCCCACCAAAAACATATTTCATGAATGTTGATCCCACAGAGTGTATGCAAAGAATCCCATCCAGGCAATTAAAGACTCACTATTGCTTTGATTGCTCATAGAAGGCACACAGATAGTACCTTGTTCTCATTATGATTTAAGTTTTAGTAGCTCATTTTTTTCAGCTGTAGGATCTTTCTAGCTTCTACTACTTTTATTTCAAGGGAGGTCACAGCTTTTTAAGTACTCTGAGTTTAGAAGCAATTAGAATTCTGAAGTTCTGTGAATGAGGCCTCCTGAGGACAAAAATCACTTCAAGTGTTTCCTTCTCTTAGGCTATCTGTGGAACACAGTTCATTTCAAAATACTTAAATACTGAGGTATTCTCTGCCACTTCAAACTGCATTTGGGATTGTTAAGATATTATGTTTCTGATGTGATAATAAAAACGTTTGAATTAGTCAAGGAAAAGCAACTGTTTCATTTATAAAGAAAATACAGAAAGGTGGAAGGCAATATTTGCAACTTGTTTCAAAATGAGTGAAATATTTTATAGGGTTATTTTGACAAGTACTAAATCCAAGGGAGTATAGGTCAGACCACTGCAGCAAAGATAATTTTCATATGATAATAAAGAATGTGGATAAAAGTAAACTAAACTGAAAAGAATACTGCATGTTGTTCTGTGGAAGAGCAGAGCAGTAAGGATTGACACAGAAGACATAGATGGAAATGAGATACATAGACTATTACTGCACTGAGATCAAGACTAAAAAATCCATGCAAGATTATGTAGATTACATAGCAAATGGCTCATGGCCAAAAGTTTTACCTGGTTTTATTCGGCAAGCTCAGATTTTGGAGGTATGCTTGAGCCTAAGTTGTGAAGCACCAGTTGGTAAATAGGGTTCATCATTGTCATCACCATAGAAAAAAAATGAATGGGCATTCAGACACATCCAGTGTAGACATTACTTGAGAGAGTCACTTTCCTATTCATGGGTATTACTGATGGGGGGAATGGGCAGCCCACAGAGTTCAGACATGACATTTGGTGTGAGTTTAACTAATAAAATTCACAGAAATACCTCATTTTGTACAATTATAGAATCATCTAGTTTGGAAAAGATCTTCAAGACCATCAAGTCCAACCATCAACCTAACCTACTGAGTACCATCATTAAGCCAAGTCCCTTAGTGACACATCCTTACATCTCTTAAATACCTCCACGGAACAGGACTCTGTCACTTCCCTGCAGAGCCTATTCCAATACTTAGCCACCATCTTACAAAATCATAGAATCATTTGTGTTGGAAGGGGCCCTTAAAGGTCATCTAGTCCAATTCTCCTGCAATGAACAGGGACACCTACAGCTACATAAGGGTGCTCAGAGCACTGTCCAACTTGACCACAAATGTCTCCAGGAATGGGGCATCCACCACCTCTCTGGGCAATCTGTCCCAGCGCCTCACCACCCATACTGCAAAAAACTTTTTCCTTGTGTGCAATCTAAACCTCCTCTCTTTTAGTTTGAAACTGTTTCCCCTTGTGCTGTCACAAAAGACACTGCTAAAAAGTTTGTCCTTTCTTATACTCCCCTTTAGATACTCAAAGGATACTGAAATTCTTCCTAAAGTCCAATCTAAACCTCCCTTGGTGAACAGTTATAATTGATGAGAAAGCTCAGATGACAACAAGGAAATCCCACCGTTCTTCAGTTCCTGTAGGAGGAAATATTTGACCATTGCAAGGCTTTGTAAACTCTTTAAATCCAAACACTGGCAATGTTTTTCAATTTACATATGGTTGCTTTTATTGGATACAAAGAACATCAACAAGAAAAAAAAAATAAGAGAACAAGCTAATGTGGCAAGTTGTTTACAGTTACCTGAGTCATTATTTTTATCTCCAGCTGTTCTGATTAATTTTTTGAACTCTACCACAAAATCTGTTGTGCTCCTCATAGAAGGATAGTAATAGCATGACAACAGTTATTACAGTACCTCCAAAACCTAAAAACTTAATGAAAAAGCAAATTGCATATTTTCTTTAAGCATTATTTTGAAAATCATACTATCTTTTCACTCAAATTTGGATGTTCTATATGACAATTTGAAATCAAGCTCTGCTTTTTTTTCCAATTATTTGTCATTTTCATTTTCATACTTCAGGGGCAAAATGAGGTATGCAAATGGAAGAGAGAAAATGACACTAAAATAATTGCAGTCCCCGGGAAAAGGTTTTGCTTTTTGCTTTGGTATTAAAGTAGTTGAGCTAAAGGAACACTAACGACTGTACCCTTTCCAGAAAGACTCGCACTGGCTCATGAGTGACCAGTGTAGATTGACTTTAGTAAAGTTAATTCATAGATCACTTTTTTATAACACAGATTTCAGCTTACAGTTCAAAAACATAGGCATTCAAAGTCATGTTTTGTTTGAAAAGAGGCTGGACATCTTTGACTTTGCCCATATTGCTCAAAGAGAGACACAGTATCTGGTGGAATTAACTGTTCTGGTCAAATAGGGGAAGAGCTCAAGCTTGAACAATAACCTCATTACAAATATCAGTCAGTTTGAAACAATTCATTTGTGCAATGCTCCATCCTGAACGAGTCATATGTGTCCAGCACATATGATTGCCTTGTTCTCCAAAAAACTGCCAGCTGGCACTGTTGCAAAGACTCTTGCTAACTCTGCTCATCTCCACATGAAACTGGTAGTTCTTGCAGAACTGCTTATTGTAACCAGCTACTTCTTTCTAGTTCTCACCAGCAAAAGTTGCTTTCCTGGCTTTAATCTCTCTGTGAAACCATTATAGGTACGTCTGCTGCCACAGCAATCAAACAAAATATTGCACAGTGCCAAGACATTATGCTATGAATGAATTCTCAGCACATAACTCTCCAAGAACATCTTTCCACCCAGCTAGAAAGGGGTGGGACTTTTTCTTTATTTCCCTTGGCTGTCTCTCCAACAACTCCCTCCCTAATTAAAGCAATCCCAGTACAGATTATTTCGAGCTTACTCGACTGAGAGAAATTATACATACCAAGAGTTTTAAAGCACTTTCAGAACAGGAAAGAAATATGATGTAAAATTCAAGGCAAGGTGTGGCTTGTGAAAGGGAAAATGAACTAAACATCAGTTTGTTTCCAAACACTCAGCAGTAGCAAGAACTTTAAATTCTCTTTTCTTTTTCCTTTTAATTTTAAGGTAGTGAAAGATCTTTCCACGAATAGTATGCGTACCTACACTCAAGTATTTCCATCAGCTTGAACAACCTATTTGCAGCAGGAGATGTGGAGACACCAACTCTTCTAGAAAAGGCAATGTACAACTGAAGGACAAGCATTCCACAATTAGTAATAAGCCCCAAACTGCTGATGCACTGAGAGGCTGCCCCTTTCATAAATGTGAAAGTATTCAAAGTGTTTTATTTTCCAGAGACGTAGGCAGTTAGCAGCTCTTGCGCCTTGCAGAGAATTGTGTGTGTGTTTTGAAATCTTAAATGTCGCTTCTATAATCACATGGTGAGAGCAGTATCAGAGCTGAAAAGTGACCATAAGTAACCTCATGAGCTTCTTTCTCTTTCTTCCTTTACAAAAAATTACCCACACACATTGCAGCTTGATGTGACAGGTGCTGCTATGACTGCAAGTATTTCCTAGGTCTCTTTCCTGATCTATAAGATCCAGTAGAATTCTTTTGCTCTTGATGCTTTTCTAGGCATGTAGACAACCAACTATGTTTATCAGGCTTCGGGTTTCTGAATTGAAATTCAGATATATGAAGATTTACTTCACCCAGCATGATGAAGTGTCAGACGAACTCTGAGCAGGAACCACTAGTTTGTTTTAGAGAGTGATGGTCCAGAAGCACCATATAGTGTTGTGGAGGAGTGCTAGGTTAGTAATCACAGCTCACTGGGGCTGCTTAACAGTGACCACAGCCAACTCCAGCTGCTGATAGTGTTTCTTTCTACATGGCTGGAGAAACACCTGTTTATACAAATATCTTTATCACACTTTCACCAGGAAGTTGCTTAACATGTATCTGAAACTGAGCATGTTCAAGCTGAGCTCACTTCATTTCAAGCCAAATGCTGTTTCTGTCCTGCTCAGTGAGCACAACCCATTCAATTGAATTTTGTTATAAACAAACAAAAAGGATAACAAGTCCCATGCCCTTCAGAATGACTCCCTTTCCTACAGCAAGATGTTTTCCAAAACCCTTTCCAATACACAGCTAAAAGCAAAAACTATTTTAGAATTCCAGTGAGAGCCTGGTGAGTGCTGTGCTAGATACATTATTGTCCTTGCCTTCAGACCACTGGTGTTCAGAGCTGTTCAGCAACTGAGAGATCAGACTTTGGCTTTGCATAATGACAGAAACACAGAAATGGTTGCCTTGGGATGGTTCAGCAGTCCACTCCCATCTGTTATCTTATCCCAGTACTAAATCTTTCAGAGGAAGCAACCCACCACCTCAGAAACAGCTATTAGAATGCATGAAGTGAAACCAAACCAAACCATGATATATATTTTTAATGTTTACTAACTAGAGAAGGCCACATACCTGATGAAATAAAATGTGATCAGAAAATGGTGATTTATACAAACTTCAAGTGTCTGATTGGCAACTAAAAGTTAGGCATGTAGGAAGACGCCTGAAAATTGGCTTTGGTCTTATATGTATGATCTAAATGCCTCTGTTGAATCAGTATCAAGAAAGCAAGACCCTACTGACTTTAACGGGACAAAGATCTGACCTTAAATTTTTACATGTAACAGTTTTCAAAGACATCTAGAAATGAAGTTAAAGCAGAAATACAGCCCCAGACCCCAAAGCTTTAAGGAAGTTTTGGTTGGAAGACGAGCTATGCAGCTGGACTTTGATCTGAATGGAACAAACCCAAACCTAGGATGAGATCTCCTGTCAGTACCAAAGAAAACTGTGTTTGGATTCAGATTCAGACTTTACAATGTGGGGGCAAAGTCCTAAAATGGTGTAGAAGAAGGCCAGGGAAGGCTGCCTGCTGTACAGCAGACAGAAATCCCCCCACAGCTGTGGGCTCTTCACAGCCTCGCTGTCTGAGTGCAACAGCATCAACACGGCAGGGGTAAGCCCACAAGGAAGTCTCTGTGGTAAACTGGTTTTGCAAAAGCTAAAAGCATTATGCATCCTTTGTAGCACAATAGCATAAGGTTATACTGGGGCTGCTGCAAAACAACCTCAAATTCCTATCTATGGCTGCAAATGCAGCTTCTGCAAAATATGTGTAACAGCTTTGAGGGCTAAGTTCACACTGCTTCCTGCTTTTTACATGTTGGCTTACACATGCTCTCAGCACCTACCAGTTCTCAGTTGTCACCACTTCTTTCACACCTGGGAGCTCACATTGCCTGGCTGTGAGTGGCACCAACTGAGTTACAAGTAGTAGGTGGTGATGTTAGCATGCCTCAGACGATTCACATTTGATACTGTGGATATATTCTTAGGAATCATCAACATGAGCACTGCAAAGAGAATGATGTTTGCGTCTAACAGGCCACTTAGAAGAAAACATACTAGATTTACAAAGTACATACAGGTAGCAATTCTTACTTCTGTCGGACATGAGAAGATATGTCCGCAGAGGTGTGAGTTATCCGCCATCTTGTTCCTTTGTGTCAACCACAGAAATGAGACAGAAATACAACCTTGTTTAATAATCTGCTCAGTGCTACAAGCAAAGGGACTATTCTTTTTTAGTCACGATGTTCGCTTATGAGAAAAGAAATTCACTTGTTCTTCCTGTGGCTCTTTTCACCATGTTTTCTGGTTGAGGAATTAGAGCACTCCACCGGGAGTTGTTTACCTCTCAGTCTACGAGAATCACTGGGTTCCTTTTGATTCTTAGGAAGCTTGTATGGCTCCTGGGAGAGAGATGTAGGCTGTCAACTGACATGGTGCAACAGTGATAATTTTTAGCTTGGAGTGGCTTATTCCAATGCATATGTATATGCATAGATATATATGCATATATATATCCTGCAAAGATTTATAGGGAAGAAAAAACTCAAATCCCTCTAGTTGTTGCCTCCAGCCATTATCTCCAGTAATGAGTTACTGCTCCTTAAATAATTCAGTGAAGTGAAAGCCTGTGTGTCTATGTAGAACAGATAAAATGGCACCTGGCTCCTTTCATCGCCTCAATGTGCTACCTGCTTTTGGTTGCCAGTGAAGCCCACTAAAAAGATATGAGCTGAGTGGCCAGTAAGAGGAAAACGGGAAGGCAGCAGAGAGATTTGCTCTGCTTTCCGTCTGTGTCACTCAACATGACTGAAACAGGCACAGTTTCTCAAGGCATGTGGAGAGAATTTTGTGACTTTCAGGGAGTGTGACTGAAGGCTTTTGGAGCCTGTATGGTAAGTGATTAGGCTGACAACTATATCTGTGTTGGTATGGAAAAGGGAAGGAAAAATACTTGAGCTGTTTGTGTAAATTCATTCTTTGCCAGATTCTTATGGTTCTCTCCACCACCTAAGAGGATGAACAATATCAAAACTAATCAATAAACAGCAGCTAGGTATCCAAGTCCTTACAAGTCCATCAGCACTTACTCCATGTTGTTGTGTGAAGAAGGGCAGTGATGAAAAACCTTCTGTCAGAAAACTTTAATCACGTTATATTAAAGACAAGTCAGTGTTAAAAATAATGTTTACTATTTTAATTACTTTTCCCACCACAATTAAATAGAAATTAAACAATGATGTTCTAGATTTTTTTCTCTAATTCTTATTTTATTTATTTATTTATTTTCATAAACTGTAAGAGAAGTATCATAGAAAAGCTTCCACAAGAGCAATGAACAATTGAACCACACAGGATGAGCAGGAATGCAGGAACCTGTACCCCACCATTCCTTTGAGGGGCACAACAGCCCAAAGCACATATGTAAGAGCTCTGCCAGCTGGGGTTGCAGCCCAGCATGGCAGGCAATGGGCTGAGCAGGCAGAGCAGGCAGAGACAACTGGCAGGAAATCACAGAAGCTAGAAATAGCAGCAGAGAAGCTGAGAGATAGGACCCAGAGACTGGAAGGAGCAGGTGAGAGATTCACTGATCGCTAGAGGAAAAGCACAAGAGAGAAAAAAAAAAAAAAAAAAAAAGAAACGTTTTCCTACAGCTCTAGGATATGTCAAAAGTACACAGGTGTTTTAACTTCCCATTTAGTTTCATGGAAGATAAGTCTTCACTGAAGTCAGCTCTGGCCTCCTGGATCTGAGAGTGTCAAATGACTTAGCTGAGCTTTTTTCTCTCTTGTTCTCCCAGAAGAGTGTGTCAAGAGGCTGGGAGTGACTGCGTGGCATTCATATGGGCTAATGATTTGGCCCATGGAAATGGTGGAAGAGCTCCCCAGCCCTAATTCAGCTGCACCTTGCAAGCACCACACTTCTGTATGATTGCACGGGTAGAAAAAGAGGATCTGTGCCATGGCTTTTTGCAGGGCCTTACATAAGAGCTTCTCAGCATGTCTGTGAATAGCTAGAAAAAAATTGTCAGGGGAAGTAATGGTGCAGAGACCAGCCTGAGCTGCAATTCTTCCCTGTAGCTATCAGGGCAAAGAGAGCTGAAAAGTGTACAGTGCCACTTGTATTTCATAAGTTTTTGCACTTTGACTAAAAGACGCCACTAAAAGTTCTGCCACTTGTACATAAACTGTGTGTTACAACCGCTTGTTGGTTGTGAAACTACTAGCATGGATTTTTTTCTGAATGAGATGTTAACATAAACATGTACATACAGACAGACACACTTTTGAAGAAGCAACTTGTTAAGTCTTTCTAAGAGTACTACAGTTTGAGGTACTAATAGTTATAAAAATGTTAAAAAATGTTCTATTTTTAAAATAGCAGTATGTAACTGATGCCTGAGGGAAAAGTCAGTGCAGAGAGGAAAAAAAAAAAACATCAAATAAGTAAACTGAAAGAAAAGAAGGAAAGAAATATTAGAGAGTAGGGGAAATAGGGAAAGAAACAAAAGGAAAGTACACACACACACACACACACACACAAAAAGCAAGAAAAAAGAAAAAAAAAAAAGAAAAATATGTCAATTGAGATCAGCATGTCCATTAAAGGAAAAGCATTAAAATCATACAAGAGTAATGTTATGCAGACAACTGTAAATGACTTTTCATTTGTGATAGGGAATACTGGACTCTAATTTTTGAATCACAATTTAAAAAAAAAAAATCATTAGAAAAAGTTAGAGATGAAAACCAGGCTAATATTTATGGCAAGAATATACATGCAAGAAATAGAAAGTACTATAAAAGCTCTTCAGAAAATTCAGCTCCACATCAATAAGATATCCTCACCTCCTTATCTCATCACTACACTTTCCCATACAACATCCCACTCCTTTGTCTTGCTGCCTTGTTTATTCACCAAAAAGCCTACAAACTCTTCAATTTCTAAGCAGTTTTCAAACTAGGTGGGAAGCAGTCCTTCAGGATAGGAAGACTACAACATCTGCCTGATGCAGAGATCAAACTGTGAAAGTCCTGGGCTAGATGTGTTCTTATCTGTATTTCAAAGCATTTGAAGATACAACAAATATCACTCACGCTTTCATCCCTCATCAGTTTCAATTGCACCTCAGTTTGTACTTGGCAGGAGAATTACCAAACCACTTTCTCCAACTATAGGTAACCAGAGGTAAGAAAATATTCTTACAGACAGGGCAAAGTAGAGCAAGAAATGCTGTGCATCTCTATATGGAAGGCTAAATTTAAACCAGCACCGTTCATTTGTCCCCAACTTACAGTCAATATCTGGTTGTAGACCCTAGAGGCACTCCAGAAATACCAAATTGACAGAAAATGTATAGTGTTATTTCTCCACAGACAATAGAATCAATCATGTTTTTTTTATTAACAGCAAAGCATCTAATTCTCAGTTATGTTAAGGTCTATTTGTAACACTTTAACATTGTAAAAGGGTAATAAAATGGGTGTAAATTACACTAAAGGTTTCTCTAATGGCCCTTATATTGTCATAGTGATGCAGACAGCTTTGAATATCACTTAGGCTGCGGATTAAGGTTTTCTCCCAGGTCTTTAGAAGAATTCCTTTGCAGAAGTCCTTAATTCCCTCCACCTGTGCCCATCCAACAGATAGAATTGCAATCCTTTTCTTAATAGGATAGAGTTGCCTATCTTACTGACAGTTTCGGGTGAGCATTGTGTAATTTTGACTGTTTAGTATTAGCCATCTCTATCCAAGAATTGAAACTATTGAAAGTGGCCTGGCTACTGTTGCCTGCACTGTGAAGAGGAAGACCCGCCAGCTTTCGGGACTGGTAAGATTTGGAGGGGATGTCATATCAATCTGGAGGACACAGAAGACTGCACAGCCTGAGAACCAGGCTCATAAGCTAGTTTAGTTATGGTCTCTAGTCAGGGAAACAGAAAAACAGCCAAAGTGAATTGAATCGGGAACAATGAATAGCTTTTCACATAACTTGTGCAGACTTATTGAATGCTTGCATAAACGTAAGCTCAAGAACAGAATGCGGAGGTCGCAAGAACTTGCTGTCAAGTAAAGATAAGAAAGCAGGACAGACGTCTTATTGTTAAAGATAAGGAAGCAAAACAGATGCTTCAGCTCAACACAACACTAGCTGAGGCTGGTTTGTGCTACACCCCCCCCTTAAAGGTTAGAAGTTCACTGAGAGGAAGACTTTGAGCCTTTGCGAGGATGACTACTAACCTTCATCCACTGACCAGCAGATGTGGCCCAGAGACCCTTCAAACATTTTATGACGCATGCTCAGAAGGGTGGGACAATATGCAACTGTTTTCTCAGAAATGTAATGAATATATATACACTATGCCTATAAATATGTAGTTGCTGCTTCCCTCGATGTTCGTTTACCAGTGGAGTGATCCGTCATGCACCCAGTGCTGTAATAAAGGAATACCTGCTTGACATAACCCATTGGCATGTCAAGTTACTCTGTCGGATATCTTGGCGTCAGAATGAAAGCAGCTGAGATATTTGCAAGCCACAATCAACTCATTAGTTCCAGGGTCAGCTGTGTTGCAACAATATCCAGCTCCCGGGCACACTGAATCCTCCTGTACTGCATGCTTCTGACCTCTGAAGCACAGTAGCCACCTCCTGTGACCACAGATCATAAAGTTGCCTTGCAGATAAAAATTATGGAACCTTCCTGAGACTAACAGCTGTGCTATTGCAAATAAATTTATTTAAAGATCCTGGTCAAATGAGTCAGTTTAACATCATCAGTGTACTGCATTTCTGAATAACACAGGCCTTCTGGGGAGGGAGGATACTTTCCTCAGTTCTGGGGCTTTGTGGTTGAAGTACTGGGATTCTTTCAGATTAGATTTAGGGATATACTCTTAGATTCACAACTCCCTTTCATTCCAGTGGGAAAAAAGAAACAGAAAGGCCTCTGTCTTATGCTACTTAGGTTTTTTGATAGCTTCAGATATTTTATGAGCCTTGGCATCCAATGTTCAAATTCTTTCTAATGAAGATCCTAAAATAATAAGCTTTGATGAAGATAAATAGTGCAATGGTAGGTGGTAATGGAGACAAGTTCCACAGGTAACAATATTTTTGAGCAACTTGTATTGTATTATCTCCTGAGCATATCTGCAATGATTTTGTTATACATACTTTAAAAATGGCAGTTTATCTAGACTTAGTTTTACAAGTTTTAGTACATGTAGAAGTGTCGAGATAAAAAAACATGCTTATGAAAATGTGCAAGGTTTTCCCTGGCTCAGATACCCATCGTGAATAGTACATTACACTGAAGGAAACAGTATAAAATTCATGAAATGTCCTTAGCTTTTGGAAAATAGCAGTTGAGCTTCTCATGTAAAATATTGCGTGGTGAGATTTGTGGTACTTCCTGCTTCTGACCCTGCATTGAAGGAACAATATATATTTTTCACACTTCTGTACTTCAGCTTTCACTGCTGGGGATATTTATACATATGAAGTAAAAACACAGAATGAGCCAATTCAGTGAACCCTAAAAATGGTTGATTTGCTTGATAGATAGAAGTCAGAAATCCTGTGAACAGCAGTGCCCTGGGAATCCAGTGCTAATTTGAATAATATTGCAGAACTTTATTTTGTTAAGTGTCATTCACGAGATTTGTACAGAAAGCATTAGGAAGATAAATTTAGATGATAACATTATTCTTGTTTCCTCTGATGTATGCAGGACTTGATAACAAGCTGATTGCCTCCTTCTGATGGATGTTTACATGCAACAGATGTTTTAATTTGATTATATCTGTGAGATAAGTAGAATGCTGTGCTAAGTCCAAACACTTTTTATTAGCCTTTCAAAACATTTTGCAATGAACGTAACCTTTTGTAAATGTCCTTGCTTGAGGCTGCGTGTGTTCCTGTAACAGTGCAAATTATTAGCAACAAGTTCAAACCAGTGATTATGCCAAAAAAGAAAACTGCATTTAACAGTAGCTGTGATTCTGTACTCTCTGATAACTTAAATGAAGAGAGCAATATGATGCAAGCAATGATACAAGCACAACAGTGTAACACTACTTTGCAGAGCACGGTGTGCTCTTCTTCAGTAAATAGTGCACAAACTGGGTAGAGTTTTTATGAAGAATGCTGAAAGGCCAATATGCTATGCCAAGTATCCTGAATATGAAAATGAGCAGTCAAATGTCAGCTATGTGAATGGAGTGCTGCAGGGAACATAAGTTCTGGTTTGCAGACAATATAGGGTTACAAAGTTTGACTCTGATCTGAACTGAAATGTCAAAATTCCCCTGAAAATAAGCTTCACTGCAGTGAAATCAAAATGTTGTATGTTGATCTCATATTTTGTTCTTTAAATGTAAAATACAGAGAACAACCAAAAAATGCCAAACCAATTCATTATTTCAAAATAAACAACGATCTGTATCATACAAAACATGTCAACTTTTAAAGAAAAGATTTCCCATTCTCTTTTGAAAGCCATAGACAAAATATGAAGGGATTTAGATGGCCGAATAGCTTGCTGCCAACATAAGGGTGGTTCAGCTCATCCAGCCTTTGTACTCAACCCTTTGGTCCTGGAGCTTAACCTGGGACTAACTCACTACAGTCAAATAAAGGAAATCGCTCCTTTGGATGCTGCGAATGCTACCAGGTTGTTTCAGTCATCAATTTGAACCTCACTCTGAAGCTAACTTCTAGACTAAAGTGAGCTAAAAGTGAGATGTTTTCACTGTAAGCCACATCTCTCAGCTTAATATAGGCATGAACACTACCTTGTGTTAGTGCAGCTGTATAAGCCTTATTTAGTTCTTAGTCAGTGGATCTGGGAAGTAGCATGTTGTGGGATTTTTAAACAAAGCAAGACTGGACCTAATAAACTAGTAAAAATAATTACTTTACTGGGCACATCAGCAGTTTTTAGCTGTGGGCAGAATGACTTTAGATTAGAAGTGTGTATAGGAACTGTTGATCATGGCCTGAACCACTGATTGATCACCTGAGGCGAGCACCGAGTCAGCCATGGAGCACAGGTGAAGGCGATTCAGCTGTGTGACCGGAAGGGGTGGAGCTGCACCTCTCCTAGACCCCATTTAAGGGCTGACTGCCACTAGGGATGGATCTCTTTCTAGAGATCTCTCCTTTTGGAGTTTTCTAGTGTGAGTCTAGGGTGTGTGAGTATTTCATTTTTGTTTATTTCTTTCCACCATGATCATTTTTCTAAATATAAACCTGTAAAATGCTATCTTAACTACACTACTCTTGTAACTGTACGTTTGCTAACTGTATGGAAGCGTATGTTAAATACAGAGAAACTACAGTTTTTATTAACAATGTAAGTTTTATAGAAGCTTGGGAGTGTTCTTTGTAGAAGAATAATGCTGTAGATTGTTTAGAATACTGACGGAAACATGCAAGATGAGAAATGTTTGGAATAGTAGAGAGAAACTATTTGTATTCAGTACATTTTACAGGCTGTCATAAGAAGTTGTACCTAAAACTACAGCATGAAGCACTTGTGTTGTCTTCACTAGAAGGCCCCTGAGGCATGAAATGTACAGCATGTTTGTGCTCTGGGTACCTTTTTTGAAGGCTCAGAAAGAAAACATACAGTTTTCAGTACCTCTGTATTTTGCCTATTTGAGTAGAGAACTGAAATTAGCCGATCCTTCCTCACCCGGTCAGGTGGTGTTAATTATTTACAGCTTCAGTCTGTGGCTCTTTGATGCTGGTTCTTTCATACCACAGTTGGACTGAGGTTAAATATTCACAGTTCCAGTCTAGAAGTCAGTAATAAATTGCAGGCTGCAAATAGAGAACTGGGGACTATGAATGAGGAAATGGAAAGAAAAGACCAGTTTAGCTGTGTTTTACATATTTTGATTGTCCAGGAAATCCTAATTAGGTTGCATTTGGGCCCTAAAAGGGAAGCTTATACTACCAAAATGCAGGACATGAGCTTTTATTAATAGGTGAGCCTGAGAGTAATCTCTGAACCAAACTGGGTTTGACTTCTGTGTGGACTTCTGTGAGAGTTATCCTTTTACTGAGGATAGAGTTATAGAATCACAGAATGGTTTGGGTTGATATAGACCTTTAAAGCCCCCTCCAGCTCTAACCCCTTTCCATGGACAGGGTTGCTACCCACAGCTCAGGCTTTTCAGAGCCCTGTGCAACCTGGCTTTGAGCCCCTCCAGGGATGGGGCACCACATCTTCTCTGGGCTGCTGTGCCAGGACCTCACTGCCCTCTGAGCAAAGAATTTCCACTTAACAGCAACTTAAATCTCTCCTCTGTTAAAGCTATTCATGCTTGTCCTATCACTGTCTTGTAAAAAGTAGGTCTCCGTCCTTCTTATAAGCCTCTTCAAGTACTCGAAGGCTGCAGTGAGGTCTCCCCGGGGCCTTCTCCAAGCTAAACAAGCCCAACTGTCTCAACCTTTTTTCATAAGAGATGTGCTTCAGACTTCTGATTATCTTCATGGCCGTTCTCTGGGTTTACTCCAACAGTTCTATGTCTTTCTTGTGCTGGGGGTACCAGGCCTGGACACTACTCCAGATGGGGCCTCACAAGAGCAGAGCAGAAGAGCAGAATCACTTCTCTCTGTGTTGACTGCCTCCCTTCTTTTGATGCAGCTCAGCATGCTGTTGGCCTTCCAGGCTGACATATCCAGGATACCTGGGTAGGATATATTGCTTCCATCAAAAACTTTCTGGTAACACCCACCGCTCTCATGGGCTCCCACCACTTTCAAAGGGTGACTGTAGCACAGTCTTATGTGGGTGCCACGTCTGAAAATGAAAGCAATGCTCATGTGGAAGAATGAGTCTTCAGAAGTCACTTATAGCAGACCTCTCATTTCATCTGAGGAGAAGCTGAGCTGCCTTGGTTTGCTCAGCCCAGAGCAGAGGAGCTGAGGGGAGGCCTTGTGGTGACTGCAGCTTCTCAGAGGGACAGCACTGAGCTTTGCTCAATGCAAATCAATAGTTCTCCAGCCTTTGATTGGAAGATGGTCTCTGAGTGAATCCTGACTGTATTTAAAGGGGATGAGGACAAGGAAAATGCTTGTGGATAAGTTTATGAGAACTAGCACAATAAACTTGGTCTGCACTGTGAAAATCTGCATTTAGGGAGTTTTTAAAACCAAATTTACATAAAATCACAATGAGATTTTTATGTCTATTATAGGCCAATTAAATGCGTTATACAAACACTTCCAAATTCATACGGAGTTAATCTGGGACATTCAGAGCATGATCACAGATACACTCACTGAGGGCTCAGCCTTTTTTTTTTTCTGAAATATGCAAATCTGCACTTGTAAACAGTGCTGTAATTGAGACAGAAGTGAATCACCAGCAACTGAGCAGGCACTCTCAAATTATCCCCGTGTGCATCAATTCACTTTTCCATCAATGCCACTGAACTTGGAAAGAAAGAAAGGCTCTGGGTATCAAAAGTGGGTCTCAAGGCAATTGCTGACTATCCCGTGGCTGGATTTATATTGGCACAAGGCTTGGGCTTTATTCAGCCTAAATGTGAGAAGGGTCTAATGCTTCCTTCTGGTCTCTAGAAGTGCAAAGCTAGTGTCTCAGGTGTGCTTCCACTCTATGAATACCCTGCACAATTTCTTCCTTTTGGAGAAATCTGTGTCAAAACCTCAACGGAGATGGAATGAGGAATGGAGATGAACATGCCCCGTGTCACACACATCAAATGGTGTGCATCTGGTCTGTTTGGGAGCAAAACGCAAGAAAAAAGAATTAAAAATAGGTGGGTGACAAGTTGTCACAGTCTGCTTCAATATCTGCAAGATGAATACCAGGCAGGTCTGTGCAAACGTTTCCTGTTATTATTCTGACTTCAACCTCCCCTGCAGCCCCACTTCATTTCATCTGGGGTTTTCGGGCACCCTTCCGACTACGCTTCTGCAGTGAGGAGCGCGGGCTGCAGCACCATCGCCGGGCACGGCAATGGGGATGCAGGGAGGAGATCTGGGGAGCCGCCGTCCTCACGCCGCGGGACTGCCGGGCCCCGGGCGGCCCGAAGGCGGGACGGACGGACGAACGGTGCTCCGGAGCCCGAATCGCGGCGTGGGCGGTGTCCGCGTACGGTCCCCGATCGGGAGGCGGGCGCAGAGAGCCGGGCTGCACGTCGGGGCTGGCCCCGCTGGCGGTGGGAGAGCCAGACCTGCGAGGGGCTGGCCTCCGGCAGATGATTGACACCCAACTGGGTGAGGTTTCGTGCTTTAAAAAAAAAAGAAAGAAAAAGAAAGAAAGAAAAAGAGCGAGCGCAGAGAAGAGAGGGGGGGGTGGGGGGGTGAATGTGGAAGGGGGGGAGAAGGAACTACTGTAAGAGTAAGAAAGTCCTGCCCAGCTGTTTGCGGAGTTTAAGATTTCCTGTTTCCCCTGCAGCGCCGAAGTGAAGTTTTCAGTGAGTCACCCGCAGCCCCGAGCAGCGCAGCCCGCGCCCCGCCAGCCCCGCCGCGGCCTCCCGCTGCCCGGCCCGGCCCCGCCGCCCCGCTCCGGCTCCGCGATGCCTCCGCGCCTGCGGCCGCTGCTCCTGCGCGTGTCCCTGTGGGTCCTCGTGGGCTCCTCGAGCCCCGCGCTGCTCCGCGGTAAGTGCCGGGCCGGCCCCGGCGCTGTGCTCCCGCTTGACAGCTGCCGGGGCCGAAGGGCAAGCGCCCACCGCCGGGGGGGGAGGAGGAGGAGGAGGAGGAGGAAGGCTTAGTTGCTAAGATCGTTTGGAAGCTGCGGGAGCGGGGAGCGCGTTTGTTTGTCGCCCCCCTGGAAAGTAAAGACGGAGAGAGAGGCTTAGCGATAAAAAGCAAAGGGGAGGGGGGGGGAGAAAAGTGAGAATTGGGCAGGAAACTCAGCGGGATTCTGTTCTGCGGGAGCTGACTCTGGCCCGAGGCAGCGCCTGCACCTGGAGCCGGGGATTGGGCCCGGGCGCTGCCCCAGGGGCGGATTTACAGATGGAGAGATGCAGGGATGGAGAGGACCGCGGGTGCCACAGGGCCCGAGGCGCTGTTCTCCGAGCTGAGGCCCCTGCCCGGGCACGGCTGGCAGCCGAGGGGTCGGCGTTAAGTGCTCGAGGGTTGTGATACACGTGAGTCTGTGAGGGAATTCCTGCGGCAGAAGTCAGCTGTGGTTGTGGGTAGTGGATCTGGGAACAGAAGTCATTTCTGCAGCGCTCGATGCTTTAGAAGTGCTCACTTGATCCACTTTTAATGGTACTTTGCATCCCTTATTCTGGCTTTTCTTTACGAAGTCATCCTTAGATAGGTTTTTAAGGCAGTGGCTTGCAGTATTCTTCGTCGGGTAATGTGGAGTGCTTCAAGTGCTGCTGCAAGAACCAGGTCCTTGCCCTGAAGAGCTCAGCGTGCCAATTCTATCTACACCAATCCACAGATGTACAGCACTGTCTACCTGCAGGGTTAGGCCCTAACTCATTTTGCAGCACAACTGGCAAACCTTAAAAACAAAAACCACACTTGAATCGGTTTTGATCAGTTTAAGTGTGTTTTGAGGTGTTGTGTGATATCAGGCTTCTGATTTCAGCCTTCAAGTAAGACATGCAGACACCTGAGCTTCTGCTAGCTTCGCTCTGGGCTCTCCGGTTATCTCCTGTGGTCCATTCATGGTCACTAAAACATAATAACGTAAACTAAACAGCTCTTGTTTAGTCACCGCTAGTGGCTGTGTACATTATGAATAACTTCATGCTTTGTTAATAATCCTGTCAAAGTCAACAGGTTTTACATTCCTGCAAAGTTACTCATGTAAGCGTAGGGCAGATGAAAAACGGTGGTGTCCATGGGACTCAGCCATGTGACTGGTTTAAACTCGAGGTGTGCAGCTTCCTGTTGATTTTGATATATATTTATATTTCTGCTTGATATAAATCATGCTTGGCTAGGAATGGCTTTTGTTTAGACACCAGCCTCAAATGTGTTGTGTGTTCCTATTCCTACTACACAAAGCTTTAAAAGTTCTGCTTTTGTTAGTCTCCTGTTATTGTTATGCTTTCTTTATTCAACTACTAGAGATCTTTATTTGTAGTCTATGAAACAGAGTTCAGCTGTGATCAGATAATCCGTAGCTCCAAAACTTGCTGAAAATGACATTTCAGTAATTGTTGTAGGATTCTGTTCATGTAACCAGCTGGTCAGAAAATAAGGGTGCTTCTGGGGGCACAGAGCTTGGAGTTTGAGTATTGGTTGTATATTGGCATAAAAATGGGAAGTATAGCTGCTAGCTCTTTGAGGAAAACAAAACAGAAAAAAAGAGCAACTGACTCTGTAATAATCAGTAACTCAGTGAGGATGGGGCAGGAGAGATATCGGTCCCAGAAGGGTGCACTTCCCAGGTGTGCCTATTAACCTGCCTTCTGGTGGTGAGCAGCTTAGCAGAGCCCCAGCTAGAACTTCATCCGAACGTTCTTTGTAACAAGGTACTAGACCAGGGTGGCACGTTCCCATAAAGATTATGGAGAAAATGACAAATTTGTGAGCAGGTCCAATAGTAAGTGTTTACTTTGAAAGAGATGTACTAATGTTCTGTGCTAAACAAAAGCAACTGAAGCTTTTTCCAGAGAGTAGAGTGTGAATTTGGGTTTGCTTGGTGTTTGGTTTGTTTTTGTTTTCTTTTTTGAATAGTTATGAATGCTGCGTTGAGTGTTCAATCAATAAATGGCTGTGCAGACCGGCATTTGGTAGTATAAGAAAACAACACTGTGTCCAAAAGGATGTGAATCTGTAATTTGTATTTGGGCTACAAAAAGCCAAATTTTGTGCTTTGGAATAATCTGTGTAATAGTTGTTTATTTCTCCATGTCTGGGATAAAGCCATTTATCCAGGCACTGACTTGCATCATTGTCTCCTTATCTTGTAAAAGCCACATGGTAGTCTGTTGGTTTAATAGTAACAAAATAAAAACAAGCGTGGAGTTTCAAGTAGTTGCACGAGTGAGTATGAGAACAAACATGGCAGAACATGTTTGTAACACATTTGACTCTAAGGTGCGTTCCTGTCCCCCACTAAAGCTCTGGCAAAATTCCAATTATTTCAGGAGATAAGTAGAAGAACACAGATATTATTGCAGTTTCTTCTGAGATATCTTTGAATTCTGAGAACATTATGCCTGAAACTTTGAAAATCACTTCTATTTAATTGCTGTATTGAGCTCTTTAGCTCATACTTCTGTAGTAGTCAGGTGGTGAATTCCATATGGGAATGGATTCTGTCAGAAAACAGTGAGCCAGATATTAAGCTGCTGCAAATGAATATAGTTCCATTACCATCAGTACAGTTGTAGCATATAGGTTTCCTGAAACTGTTTCAAAGGCAATGTGAAAAAAAAGAAGGAGGCAATGAAATAGTTCATTTTTTCATATTTACAATTTTTCCTTCTATTTTATAAACACCTATTATTATATGACCTACATTTAGCCAAATAACATTGCTTCAAAATCAAATACTCCTTTCTGGAATGAATTGTTTCCATTTCAAAGGTGCAGTGTGCCATAATGTTGGCTGATAAAAATTATCATTGTGAGAAGTCTGATTGTGACATTAGGAGCAAAGATAGCGACAGACACGCGAAGGTAAAAATTATTTTTTTCTTCTTCTCAGAACTAGTCTTTTAGAAAGGAGTTTCTCTTGCGGTGGGGGGAGGGAAGAGTAAGTTCTCACTGTAGCACCATTGTTGGAGTTTCCCATGATTATACTTCCTCTGCAAGATACTTTTAAGTTTGTACCTTTGCCTTCATGGTATAGGGACTTTTTTCTCACAGCGGCGTCTGGGCCGTGCATGCTTTGCTAGTGTTCATGGTGTGCCACTGTCACTCCAAGCTCAGAGCTGTGCCTTGCTTCATGGTAGCAAGAATGAGCATAGCCAGCTTGTTCGGGCCATCTGGTTACTGACTTGATTTTGCATAACCAAGCTCATTTGTGTCAGCTAGATCAGAAATAGCATCACTAGTACAATGAACTGTTAGAGATCTGTGCATTCTCCACGCTGGCTGCATGGCTGCAGTTCAGTGCTGATGGCACAGTGGAGGTCAAAGCTCCCACCCATTTTTGTGGCATCAGGATCCTGGCTCAGCAGAAGGGAGCACACATCCCCTCTGCATCTGGTGTGCCCTGAGGCAGGGGGACCTGCACAGCCGAATCTCCTTTGCCACATAGAAGCTCTTTGACTCAGGGGAGACTTTGGCACACCCCAGGGACATAAATTAGCTTGTTTTGTCCGAGTGTTGCAGACTTGATCAAATGGACAAAGGTATGAACAGTGTAGCTGAGCAAATGCCATTGATCTGTGTGCCATTGTCAGCAGCAAGTTGGTACTGTATATTTTCAAGACTGGATTCTCAATGGCACACCTAAATCTTCAGTGGTTAATTTTTCATATTATTGCTTAATTCTGGCATAAAGTCAGAGTAGCAGAACTGCCATTGGTTGGATACAATGATTTATATCCTGCTGCATGGAAGGATGCAGATTTTGTTAATGTACACATTTAGGTTAAGAGAGAACAAACCATCAAGTGATGAAAACTTATCCGAATTAATAATTAATACTAGCTCATCTCACCAGGCACTGCTGAATTCTATTTCTGTTGGTGGTCACATTCCATGATATGCTCTCATCCCTTAACTTCTAGGGATTTAAGAAGAATTGGAATGTGAACATGTATTATGGGGACTGCCCCTGCTGTCTGTATGGATTCCTGAATCCATTTGCTTGCCTTGCTGCAAAGTTAAAACAATTGTTTCAGATTTTAAGAAGCAATATCATTAGCAGTGGCAGGAGAAATACGAATTGCTGATTTGTCAGTGTTTGTGCATTTTTAAAATACAGTTGGTTGTTGTTTCTTTTCCTCTTGCTCTGAATGGTATTGTAGTTGTTACAGCTGAACTACCTGTCCTTTTTCTCATATGGGTTTTAAAGCCTTTTCACCTCTGGAAAGATCATCTAGGGAAGGAGTAGTTTTCCTTTGCTCAAACAACTGGTATTTAGCAAGGGCTTCCTGCTGGCATTCATCCCTGAGTTAATCTGGTTAGAATTAGAGCTGGTTGAGAGCTTTTGACACTGTTTTTCATGGGAAAATGCTGATTTGTCAAAACTGAAACAATTTGTGGAAATGTACCAGTTTCCACTAAACTTGCATCAGGAAACTTTTTTTTTTTCCTTTTTCCTCCTAGTCCACAGCAGAATTTCTGATATGGAAGAGACAGAAAGAGAAATCATCATTAATCAATAATTAAAATAATTACTGCTTCTGGACAGAATAAAAGTAGGATCAAGTGCCTGCTCTGACTCAGAGCAAACATCTGAATCTGGAGCTCCCCCTATCCTCTGTCTCCAGGACATTGGGTGGCTGTCTCTTTTGTCATCTTGCATGCATGAGCAGGCACCCCATACCACTTCAAATGACTTTTGTTTCACTCTGGTCATGAATATGAAAATACATGAAATGTTACAATACTTTGTGTGTGAGGAAAAGCATTTTTCTGTTAGCATTATTTAGGTTGATATGTGGCCATGTGTTTGTCTTTGCCTCGTTTGGTAGGAATGGCATTGCACAGAATGAAAGGCATCTTTTAGTCTTTGTTTCATGTCATAATAATGAGCACTGTATTCAGAAATTTGTTTCAGGCAGAGAACCACAGCTCTTATTACTAGCAATCCTGATAGTCTGTTTCTAGTTTCCCGCTCACCCAGAGTAGTATTTTAGCAGAATTTCCACTTAAATTAATAGATTTCAGTAATATGGATAAAGGAGTCTTCTTTCTCACATCCATCAGCTTAGAGCCAAGCAGGTACATCACAATAATGACACTCTTTAGATTAATGTTTTGCTTTTGAAAAGGTGATTTGGAACCAGAGGTACCAGAATACTATCTTTCACGTCCTACAAATGTTCTTTTTGTACCCAAGCACTTTGGACCAAATCTGCAAATGGTTGCAAAAGTTGCCCTGCTCCTTAAGGAGATTTTTTGAATTTTTAAGAGAAACAAAAGAAAGACTTCTGAAGCAGCTTTAGCTTGAAGCTCAGCCAGTGATTTGAAAGTCACACCACATTGTTTCTGTCTTTTCCTAGTCACCAGTAATACAACTTTCAAAAGATAGCTTCTGCCTCCTGTGCATTTGATCAGTTCTTTCAAAATATTGCATTGGTGTGCCTGTGGGCTTAATTTAATTCAGCATTTAAACTTGGTTATGAACCTGGGCTATGCCAAGACATTATAAAATCCATCTTGTGTTCCCAAGGTTGTAGCGTCTCTGTCAGGGCATAGAGACTTCCTCCTGTTAGGAAAGCAAGTGAATTTGAACAGTGCATTCTCAGAGAGCTGTGGGAAGGCTTCACGGCGTTACTCCTCAGAGCAGCCTTTTCCAAGTAAAGACCCAAGTGTGGTTCTTACGTGCCTAGGGCACTTTAATGGCCCTCTTTTAAAAACTAGCATTGTGCAAGTGGAGCACATGCAGGACCAGACTGTCAGCTGGCATAAATCAGCTTTACCCTGTTGAAGGCAAGGAACCTGCCCTGATTTATACCAGCTGAGAATCTGGCCATGGAATAAATAATAGGCAACTGTATGTTATGAGGCTGTAATTCCCTTGAGGGAGCTTTTGTGATATCAATCTTACTGGAGCCAGAGTGATCTGGTTCTTTTTCTTGGAGCAAAAGAGTAATTTGAGTACAGCATTGTGACATCCTCAGAACTTTAGGAAGGAGAGATTGCAGGCAGTCAAGGGAAAGGAAGTGTTTCCAGTCTTCTTACAATTAATCATTAAGGATTTTTGTCCAGGAATAATGATGGGAGGAGAGTTTGGGAGGATGAAGATTAATTGGTTGGGGATAGGTGGTCCTAAAGAAGAGGAATGTTCAAGGGGGATGATTTTTCATCAAGATCAGGCCTTTAATTTGAAAGCAGTCATGTACATTTCCCAGACCGCATGAAAACTGAGGCCTCATTCTATCACTGATCAGTTGTAATTAGTAAGGAAGCGAAGTGGAAATAAGAGTTAAGGGACAAACTCCTCAGAATGTAGGTGTTTTTAATTTTAAGGCCTCATCCCAAAGAATAAGCTGGTACTCATTTTATTGGCAGAAGGAAAAAGGGGTTCAGTCAGTTTTTCCAGGAGCTAACCTGAAGTTCTCCCAAGTCTAGGTATTTCAGCCATGAGACATGAGTGAATTGCCTCCCTCTGGTTTTAATGCTGCTCTAGATTCTGCTGCACAGAATGGGAGTAAGCACACCATATACATCACCTGTTGGCACGGATAGATTGTGCCTGGGGCTTTTGAATGCTAATGCGGTAATTTTGTAGATTTCATCTCACTAACTAATATAAGAACATTTTTAATATTGCTGTACAAGAGAATGAACTTTGAAACAGACCACAGATGATTACTAATGGATTGTGACTTCTGGTTATTTTCAGGGAAGGAAGCAGAAAGCCGTCCAGAATTCATGTGTGTTTTGAGATGCTGATCTGTTCTGATCCTCAAGATCCAACTAGCAGCTCAGATACTAAACTCACTATATAAGGCTGCAGAGTAGCAATGGGCTATAGTACTCGCACACTTGTAGAAAACTCTTAGTGATCAAATGAAGCCAAACTTTAACTTTCTTTTTTTTTTTTTTTAAACTGCTGCCCTACTTTTAGTATTGCCTGGCTGTTCTGTCTGCTTTTTTGGGAGCTGTGGCTTAAGTCATAGTTGCATCAGGACTTAACTTACCTTGTGCACTTCCAAAGTGCTCCAGGAGGGCAGCATCTGTGAATAACTTGTGTTTGTTAAAGTGCATGTTTTGGGGAAATATGATAGATGTAATTACATTTTTCCCTTTTAGCAGTCTTTTCTCTCTCCTGCCCTGTAGTCTCTTAAAAAATTCTATCAGTAGACATTCAGTGTCCACGAAGAAATTTCAGGCTGCTGCTGAAGGGAGGACTGTAGCTACACGTCTGTTTATTTCATTTCAAGTCAGTGTAAAGCTACTAATTAATCTAGAGTAGCACTTCTGTTATTCTGAGCACAAGGTTGCATAGGCTGCATTTTACTCACATTTTATCCTAAAATAGGCTGCATTGTAAAAATACACATGATTAACGATGATCTTTTTCACTGTATAAATGATGAGATGGAACAATGATAAAATTGTATAGGAATGTTCAGCGTCTGACTGGCACTGAGCTGCTCCTAGAGTCCATGTGGTAGTTGGTCTTCTGCTCTCAGAACACTTCTCTAGCTCTGCATCTGACTCTTAACAGGACTCTTAACAGGTAGTGACTCCAGTGTGTACCATTCTCCCTAACAAATTCAT
This sequence comes from Chrysolophus pictus, assembly GCA_037305975.1. Taxonomy (NCBI): domain Eukaryota; kingdom Metazoa; phylum Chordata; class Aves; order Galliformes; family Phasianidae; genus Chrysolophus; species Chrysolophus pictus. The sequence goes on from JAYKPI010000006.1 coordinate 39,376,332, forward strand.
AGAAGGAGTACAGGGATGAAGAAATAAATCTTTGTGTGCTTCACTAATGAGAATAAATTAATGAGGTTTTGAACAGTACAAATCTGTCCATCTATGATCAGGAGCCCACAGAGATCTCAAGAGAAGAGCTGTCATGTGCAGGTGGTTGTTGGTCCTTCATTTCCGTTAGCTGGTTCTGCCTGCAGGCGTGCAACAATTATCCTTCTCATTTGTCTCTGGCATACAAGGGGATCTATGATGCTTCAGTGGCTGTGCTGTGGAAGCTGGCCAGCTGCCATGCTGTGTACCTTCCACCTCTCCACCATTCCCATTACTGATTTTTCACTGTTGCATTGCTTCCTTTTCCTACGGCCATTAGAGCTATTGCCTTAAGAGTGGGAGGCCCATAGTCCTGCCACTCAGCTTGGGAGTATCTGAAGTCTATCAGTGAGTTCTCTGGTGAGGAAGGATCCTTGCTGGCTGAGGCTGGGCAGGGCTGTAGGGGCAGCACTCTACAGGGAAAAGGCTGACATGTGTGCGGGTGGTCTCCTGTAGCATGTCAGAGGAGAAGAAAGCTTGTTCCCTGATGGATTCATTCACTATTCCAGCCCCTGCAGGGTGACTGAGATTATCTCCAGGGAGTTCACAGCACAACAAAGAGAGACTTTACGTACAGAATCTCTCTTTTTTTTTTTTTTTTTTTAGATTGGAAACAACCGTTTTTCTTCCTCATGAAAAGATCACAGAGGACCATGTAATAGTCATGACTTTGTAAGGCCCTTTATTGCAGCTTTGAGAAAGTAACTGTGTCCCCAAATACATACTTCTGGGCTATTGAATATCCCCTTTCTCTCAGTCTGTTCTTCCATTTCCTCACCCGACTTTACCACAAAGGAATGCCTTAAGTCAAAAATCTGGGAAGCTGATCCTTTTATTGCATTTGTAGTATTCTCATCTGTTGTGTACAGTGCCAGGCCATCAGGCTTGCAAAGCTGGTGAAGCCCAAGTTTGCATGTAAGCAGCAACACCACATGGTCTGGTTGTAACTAAAGCCATATCTGTTCTCTGCTTGCTTGTGGATGGGTAACAATTCTGGAAATGAGAACACAACCAAAAAGTGTTTCTGCGTTGTTGTTTTTCTTTTATGTTCAACTCCTTTTTGCACATTCCTTACCTCTCGCATTTTACAGGTTTGCCTTGCAGTTTCTGCCTGGCTGAGGTCTTTGCTGTTCCCACTTTTCCCTGAGGCCATTCTAGTGCTATGAATATTAGTGCAACGTGAAGAACTTTCCATATGTACCTTGTCTTCTTTTAATATATATAAGAGAAGATATCAATGTGATTCAGATTAAATCAGTGAGATCCAGAGGCATGAGATTTAGAATGAGTAGCCAGGCATAGGCATATTTTGCATTGTTTAAAAGGTAAGTACTTTTAACCTAAAAGGAGGACTTACACAGTTTCTGCATCTTGACCCTTGGTCAAAGCAGTGAGCTGAGAAGTAAGAAACCAGGGCTCAGTCTCTCATTAATCTCAGGAGGTCGAAACCCAGACCTCCAGTGTCTCAGAATTTCACCCGTTGTGTTTGTTAGGCTACTGTTAAACTTTAGAATGGTCATTTGTACTAGAATTTCCATAGTCTGGATTAGTCTTGCTTAACATCTAAAAAAAATAAATACATTGCTTTAATTATGGTTTCTGTAGACAGTTATAAAACTTATGGGAAATGAAAAAAGGTAGTTTCAACACCAGTCTGTTGTGAATGGCAAATTTAAGTTCAAAGAGAGTCCTAACTGCTGTTATTTCTCAATGGAAATTTTGGATGCTAATAAAGCATCCAGAAACTCTTGTCAGCTCCAGATCCCCTGCTAAGATCAATGAGATATGATTCACTTTTCCCCCCCCTCTCCATTTTTCCTTGATTAAGAGGCTGTATGCTTGGAGATGCCAGGGAACAGTGAGGGTACAAAATTGGGTTTGTCTCTTTAAGGCCCAACTCTTCTCCTGAGTGGCCACATATATTTGTGATTCATCCGATTCACGCTTTTCCTGATTTAGAATCTGTGCTTAGAATCATAGAATGGCCTGGGTTGATAACGACCATAAAGATCGTCTAGTTTTAACCCCTCTGCTACGTGCACGGTTGCCAGCCACTACACCGGGCTGTCCAGAGCCATATTCAGCCTGGACTTGTCGACTTTTGTTCTGGTGCCATGTAGTGTGATTGTCAAACACGTTTCTACCAGTGGTTTGAAGTCAGAAACATACTGGCCTTCCCATGGTTGAAGGTGGGTAGCAAATGTTAGAAACAAACCACTAATTATTTGAAATGTCTTACCCTTGAATGTCAATGACAAGGCAGACTTACCACTATCATAACCACACATCTAGAAATAGAAAACACTGACACCTGTCTTTTGAAGCTGTTGCTTAGTGTGAGTAGTTTTGCTGCCAATGCAATCATCACTCTTCCTTCTAAAAGTTGGAGTTTGTTTTACATTTCCATTTTGTGCTTTTCAGTATGATGTGTAGATAGCTGTGACTAGAGCAGTAGTTTCTATTCTGTTGTCTTTAGGCCTGCAGTGGATTAGAAAAGAGGTATCACTGTTTGATTAGGGAACCATATTGCTTTGTTAGCATTTTCAAGCACAAGTTTAATGTTATGCTTGCCTAGCTTATGAAAATGACAGACTTGTGTTTTTGTACATAAGAAAAATGAAAGAATTAGGAACAGTACGTAGAGCTGCTGTTCTGTGGCTGGGTACAGATTTGGTCAGACATGCAGGCAGTTTGCCATCCCTTAATAAAACACTGCATAAACAGCAGGGACTGGGAGCATTTACCTTTAGGCAAATGTCAGATGGTGTAACTTAGCTAAATTTGCTCTGCCAGAATGGTAAGATGTGGATAGGAGAGCAGTGAGCAGCACTTACTTTATTTTTCCTTATTCTGCAGGGAGGGAGAAGTGGTTTAAGTTTATGCAAGGTGTAAGTTTATGCCCATTCCAAGAAATGGAAGTTGTGAATGAACTAAGTCACTTCAGAAACAGGGAGCACGTTTTTTAACAAAGAGGATAATTTCATGATTAGAGCCCCATCAAGGGTTGTGATGAACTTCCCAATATAAATCTCTGAATCGAGGCAAGATTTGGCTTTTTGTGCATATACAGGGAAGTTAGAGCTTGATGCAAAAATAGCTGGGTGGAATGATTTCACTTGTAGAAGGTCAGACTGGGAAAATCATTTGAGCACTTCCTGATTTAGAGGTCCTGTAGCCTAGAAGTCTGTGATACAGCCAGTAACTACCAGGCTGGCTTTACTTGTGTCTGTCAGAACTCCTACTAGCATCTCCAGAAGTCACAAACAGTTAAGGGACATGGCTAACTAACCCACTGAAAGGATATTTCAAATATGCATGAGTTCTAAAATTTTGCATCCAAGGAATTTAAAAAATGTCTCCATTTCTACAGAGTACTTCCCTCTGGTATAAATTAAGATATTCTTGTGTTTGGAAAGCTTGGAATTGTTCTATTTTGTGAGAGCACTTTTGAAAATGTGTTTTGTTCTACGTGAGTGTAGTAATTGTGGGGAAAAAAAAAAAAAAATGTCAGAATGACATCTTTAGAGAATGAGCTGACCATATCACTGAACAGTTACACCAGAAACCATAACAAAGCAACTGGCTCATGATGTTTAAACGGATGCTGAGTAGTTCAGCTACTATGGCCATGTTACGCACAGCTTCCTGTATAGCAATTGTTGAAATAGTAATTTCATGACAAAATTATTAATCCATTTGGCATTTGATGAAAATGATCAAGGCATTTCATAAGAAACCCTTAGACATTCTGCGGACTATTACTGATTTCTGCAGTTGAATAAGTGGTCATTAGACAAAAGATGATTATGTGCTATCACCAATATCTAGAAACACTCAGTGACTCTAAGCCATTAAACATTAGCTAGTATAATTTGACATGGCAGCACTCAAAAGTTAAAGATTAACATCTGCTGCAGATCTTATCTTATTGAATTTAACTCAGATGTTGCAGTAGACTTTTTCTGTCCCAGGGTTGCATAAGAGGGAATGTTTGCTTCTGTTCCCAAAAGTGAACCGCACTATTTAAAAGTTTAAGAAGTATCATTCCGTGCTTTCTGTAGTTCTCAGTTATTAGAAATTTTTGAAGTAATTGCATGAAACTGTGAGACATTTGGATGAAAGTTAAAGAGTCAACAGAAGGTTTGCTTCTGAGCTACTGCTTGGTGCGTTTGATCTTATTTGTCTTATCTCTTCCTAGCTTTCTCCCCTTCTGATGAAGGAATTGTTTTACGGATGTTTATAGACCTTTACATTTTTTTCTTCCCTGTGGTGTTTCTTCTAAGTAAGGCAACTTGCAAGCCTGTATGCTATCTTGGAGTGCTGCTGAAAGATTATGATCTTGAGAATTACTTAGGCTATGGCTTGCAAACAAAGGCCTGTCAATAGCAACTGGGAGAGGAAAACCCTAGAAGTCCAACTCCATGTATATATTTCACATTCTGAGTTTATTTACAGTTTTATTCTGCGTCATCATAAACAAAGTGGAAGAGTCTGCAGTCCCTCACACATCTTTGGGCAGGTAGACTAAACATTTTAGACTGGCAAGTTCCTTCCCAGTGAGCTGAGTATAATGGAGGAGCGTCCTCACCTTACGCTGTAACGTCAACCTTTCTAGGCCTGGCTGCAGCAAGTGGTGGGTAATCACAGAATCATAGGGGTTGGAAGGGACCTCTGAGGATCATCAGGTCCAACACCCCTCCTTGCCAAAGTAGGTTTCCTACAGTAGGTTGCACAGATTGTAATGTGTTGTATGTAGTGAGAATTGTTGTATTCCTACATGTGGATTTTTGAGTGCCTGGTGCTAACTTCTTAAATGTGAGAACTTAGCTACAGGACGGTGAACGCACACAGAAGAGACTGTTGTAGAGATAATTTATGGTAAACGGAATGATTTACTCACACTTGTGATTTAGAAACAATGAATTTTCAAGAGACGCGTTTATGGGTGAAACGCATTTCACAATGGACAGGCTTCACCCATGATTTCTGTTCTTCATCAAGCCCAGTAAAATGTCAGCCTCAAGTAGAAACGAACGAGCTGATTTATCTTTCCCTTATTTCAGCAGAGTGGTATTGCCAGTTGCTGATTCACTGTCCCAGAGGTATCTGGAAGGGAGTCATTTGCAAATGCATTAAAAGAAACAGCTAATACCTGGGGATATGCGAGCAAGTTTACCCTTGGCAGATAAACGAAATGCTGCTCTGCTGGTAGAGAATCTTCTTTACCAAGAAATCTGATAACCCTGTAACAGCATGCCACAGCGGTAGGATTTCTACAAAAGAAGTCAAAGAAAGAAAGTTTTCCAAAGGTTGGATGTCATTAAAAGTGTGTATTCTTATGTGTGTGTGCTCTTTTCTCAATGCTCAGTATGTAATTCCCATTAAATGTTCCGGAAGTTAGATGCATCTATCAGGAGAACATATCCCTGGGGTATTAAATTGTGTTATTCTGCTCCTTTGCATGTAACTTGACAGAGACAAATATAATCATCCAAGCTACTGAATTTGAGAATGATCTGTTTTTCCCCAAATCCATTCAAAGTGATTCTGTTTCCAAGGGATTACATTTGAGTCTGTCTTCTGATTTACCATTTTAGCTGAGCTGATGGATTATGAGAGAGTAATTTCTTTTTCATACTGTTTTCCTGTATCTGTCATTCAAATCTTACTGTGTGAGGACAAAATGGTTCATAAACATTATTTTCTTGGAGGTAAATGCCTCTTCACAGCAAAAAGGAGCTCAGAATAGAGCCTCTCCATAAATACATTTGCATAAACACTGACAGAGATGTCTCTGTGGGTGCAAAGGATTTGGATTTGTTAAATAAGACTTTTTACTTGGAAACTGTACTTCAGATAGACTAGGAAGGATGGGTTATGCTCAAATCTAGAAAAGGAAATAGCACAGGATTCATTTTTGTCAGAATGCATGGATGCTGTTGTACTCTGGGACCATAGCAGGAGTATCACTTGTTGGATGATATGCCTTAGCTTAAATTCCATATTTCCCAAGTATTCCAGAAGTTTAGAGGTCTTCAAAAAGCTAAGCAAAATGAGGCTTTTTTTCTGATCTCTACATTAGTGGATTTTATATTATTCTTAAACCAAAATCCCCAAGTCTTATCATGACTTGACTGTCATGACAAATTTTGCACCCTAAGCACATTTTTGTTTTGTTTCCTTATTTGTTTATCGATGAAAAGAGGGAATAGTGGCAATAAAAGCACTTTCAAAAAAAATCCTGCTAATGCCCTTCTTTTATGTGGAAAACCAAATATTTATGAATCCCTCTGAATCGTGTAACTGTGTAAGGGTTGCTGGTTTAAAAACGCAGTTGTCTGGTTAATCAATTTAAATGCTTATTTTGAATGGGCAGCTGTAAGTCTTCTTGTGTACACAGTTTCTCCCCACACTTCTTGTTGTGTTATGAAATATTACAGAAATTGTGGTCTGATTGTGTAGGTGAACAGTCATACTGTTTTCTGTAGTGTGAGATAGAAGTTGTCTCTAAGTAGGGCACATCCTTGCTTAAGTTGGACCTGCAGTGCTGTGGCTGAAGACAGTTTCCAATCCTGGCTGTGTTGATTGTTCAGATTGTGCTTTAAGAATGCTGGGACCTGCACAAAGCAGCTTCCTAACCCATGGCTTGAATGTGCTTCAACATTTGACGCAGAAGATGCACTTGTAATGACCAGGCTTAATATGGAGCCATGTGTGGGAAAATGTTCAAGTTCGAATTCCTCTACTGCTGTGAAAAGACAATGCTGAACAGCAGAACTGCAGTTCATGTACTCTAAACCATTCAGTTATACCTTAAATAATCTAATGACTTATTTACATCACTTGGGCCCCACGTGTTTTTGAATGTAACCTTTTAACTGGTGTTTGAACAGATGCACCCCAATAACATGCAATTCCAATCACAGTATTATATTTTGAGACTGCCTTTGATTTCTTTTTGTTAAAGAACCAAGTCTATTATAAGTAATATTATAAAGAAATGTAGTCAGAATCAGGCTCTTTGAAGATGAGAGTTCAACAAGAGTTTCAGAGCAAAATCTCATACTCAGATAAGACCACTGTCTGGGTTGACAGAGAGTTTTCCCTGAGTAGTGGTAGTTTCAGGCAAATATTCATCAGATTTTCCCATGAAACAAAACAGAATTAGGGTGATTTGGCTGAATTTTGTTGCTTTTTTTTCTTGTTTTTTTTTTTTTTTAATTCAGATTACTGATCTGCAGTAAGATGAGATATTTCACTTCAGAGTGAGGATCTGTTCTTTGTCTGTTCCATTTGCATATTCCTTTCTCCTGAAAACAGCGTGTTCTTGAACAAGATTACTCTAACTCCTTCAGCATCCAGTGAGGATGACCTCTGATGGGTCTGTGTGCTGCTGTGATAAAGTTGCAGAGTGATAGCTGTCCTTCCAAATGTCTCCCATAAGTCTTGGTGACTGACTTGAGATGCCAAAAGTACTTTTCTTACACAGTCCCCTGCAGAGTCAAAATAAACTCCTGCTTACTTTTGTAATGGATTTGAGCAGCTACAGGGCCTATTCTGAAGTGTCTCTGCAAATATTTCTGGGGGAAAACATCAAGCCCTTTCTTCCCTGCTCAGAAGGACCACAGCGTCTCCTGTCTCAGAGCAGGTGGCGTTTGAAAGCAGCCCACTCTCAGGCCAGAGCTAGCCTAATATTCCTCATGGCTATGGCACAGTGGGCAGCCTGGCAGTGGGCACATAGGCCTTGAGTGCAGCACAGCCCACAGGACTGTGTGCTCAGGGCTGAACAACCTGGGTGCTGCTGTTGAAATACACAGTTTTCCATTGCCCTAGGCAGGCGTTCCCGCTCCTCATGCCACGTTCTTTGTTGTGTTTGCGTGGTCAGGTAGCTGTCTAGACTGGGGAATGGTTCTGGTTTCAAACTGTCCTTTTGGAGGCGGAGGGAGGCTCAGTAAGGTGAATATTAATGCAAATCAAACCCCCTGTCTGGTTCCTCTGTGAGGAAGGAGGACATGCAGTGTGGGATGGGAGCCAATAACCAAAGGAGGTGAGCTGGACTACTGGGTTTTTTTGCAAACTGTGACCATTTGTGCAGATATTTTCAGTATGGGCTCACTGCAGAGGAAAGGAAAAGGGAAGATCTGTTGTGTTCACGATGCTTAAGAAAGAAATCAGTCTGAGGACCTCTCCAAGAGGCAGGCAATTGTTGTTCTCAAAATATGTGTTTCCTTGCATAAAAAAAGAACGGTACTAAAAATAGGATGTCAGTAATGGTGTGCAAATGGGAGGCTGTGCAGTGGGATCCCAAAGGAGCGATCTGCGGAGGGCTGTGGAAAGCTGCGCGTGACAGGAGCCCTCTGGGCCCTCAGAAACTGCCATGGAGCATGTGGCTCACACTGCTATGACCGTGCTTCCTATCATTGAAACGCATTGTATGGAGGGAAGGTAGGTATGGCCATATATGCCTTCCAAAAACTGTCCAGAAAGTGTGCCAGTAGTTTCAAGGGAATATTGCCAGAAACAAATAAAATGAAAAATGAAAATATGAAACGGCAAATACGACAGCGATAGTTTTTTTATGATTCACAAAGCAACCTAGGTGTGTGAAAGGTAGCCTGAGGGAGTGAGAAGTAACTTTGAATTTCCTTTCTGTGTGGTTTGTCAGTCTTAAATGTTTGTGCTTCATTTTCTCAACTTTAAAAAGCAAATAAAACTCTTCCCCTGAAGTAACGTATTTCGTGACCTTCCGTAAAGGTTTTTGTCTCAAACCAGAGAGGATTTGCACATGCCTGTCAGTCTCCTGATTGAATGAGCAGCGTTAATAAACACATGCTGGTCTGTTTTAACCCTTCCTAAGCTATAGTGGTTGATATAAAAATATTTCTTACCGTTTCCTGTGCATTTTAGGTATCTTAATGTTCTTTTGAATACACTATGGACACATATTTAGCAAGAGTTCAGCTTCAGCAAGAAATAAGCTGGAGTTTTAGCATGTTCTTTAGGAACGATTTGGCTTTTTTTGCCACCAGAGTTACTGTGTGCTGTCAGAATAGGGGTCAGTCTTGCATTTGGAAGAAATTGTTTTCTGTCAATTACTTAAAGCTTGCATGTTCTCATTGAAAATGGTCATCAAGTATGTTATGAAAGTTTTTCTAATTATGGAATTCACATGACTTGAGCTTCCAGTTGATTTAAAAGTAACAGAATAAACCACAGCAACTTCATGAGTGATAATTCTCAATTCTGACACTGGCTGAAGTGAGGTAAATCAATCACGCTTTAAAAGGACTTGGAGATTGGCACACAAAACTGTACAACCTCAACCCCTTTGATTTGATCAGTTAATCTGATGTGGTGTTGTGAGGATGCCAGGCCAGCACTTAGTTGTTTGAAGCCATTTGTAAAGTTAAATGTGACAAGGCCAGATACTAACTATGACTAAAGCCCTGTAGGAGTGTCAGTTCTGAGTGTTTGGCTGAATAAATATGTTACTATTTCTGATTTCTGTGTGGCTTTGGTTCTACACTGTTCTGTGGGAGCTAAGGGCTGCCTGCTTTAGTGCTGCAGCAAGGGGGAGGCATGGAAGTTGTCTACAAGGGAGAGGAAGGACTGTGCCCATGTGTCCACTTGCTGTGGAAGTCACGGGTACAACAACAGCAGTTCCCCATGGGAATGAAGGCAGAATTTGGCAATGTAATATAGAAGGAAGCTTGTAACTTTGCTCTAAGCAGCTATCGCAAAAAAGACATTCATTACTGGTAGTAATTTCTTTAGATAAGCAGTGTTGATACCTTAAGAATACAATCCTGTTCTTATTTTTTTTCTTTTTTAATTGCAGTTTGTATGGGGCACTCAGTGGGTTTGCAAATAAACTGAGGAACCTGTTTCTGCAGAATACTTTGATTAGTTGAGGTAACTTGGTGATAATATTATTAGAAAATGTCCTGAAATGCTGTTCCACCTGTACTATGTGAACCTTCAAATTTCCCTGTTGGAAACTGGAAGTTTAATAAATAGATGCTTGAAAATAGAGTTGAATGGCTTCCAAGTGGACGTTCCTCATGTCTCTTGTAGTAAAAGAAAGGAGGACAAAAAAACCCAGAAACTAAGCTTTTGGAAGGAATGTGCGCTTTTTCAAGAGAAATGATTCACCTACCCCAAAGCTGTTATGAAGATTGAAAATCTCCGTCATATTTTCAAGTAGCTTATTGGTGGCAGTGTGACTGTTGGGGGGGCAGGAGTAAAGAGAAGCATGTTTCTGTAAACAGACTAATTAACTAGTTGGGGAGAGAGGTAGGATAGGTTCAGAAACTCCATTCAAGCTAGTTAGAAGATTCTGTAGCATGTTTTTGTTGTGGTGAGGATCTGCAGTTGGGCGTGGGGGCATATTTGTGTTTTTCTGAACCAGAGGTATTCTTAATTGTGTATGTGTAAATATTGTGGGATTTTCTCCACAAGCTCCTCTGTCATGAAAAATATTTTCTGTTTTTTTGCATTACAGAAAGAACTATTTAATACTTGAATGCCTACTGTCTATTTTCAGAGCATCTAAGTTGGAAAAATATTTGTATGAATCCAGAGTGTTTATACTTCTTCAGCACTGTTTCAAGTGAAGTAATGGCAGCTTTTACTTTGCGAACAGAGTTTCAAAGGAGGTGAAGTTGCAGGATATGCAGAATTAGCGTTAGGTCAGAATTAGCTATGCAAAGGTCAGTCCTGAACTATGGATCATTCTTGTTTTAACAAAGCAGGGAAGCTGTTTTGCCCAGTCTTCGGAACCAGATGAGCATTGCTGCCCTTGATATCTGAAGTCACAGAAGGAGTTAACCACCAAAGACAGCTTCCACTAAATTCCGAACTTAATGCATTATGCAGGAAAACTAGGCCCTGTAGTCGTAGCTGAATAAATTGATCTTCATGTTATATCACATATCATTTTCCAGTGCTTCATGCTGCTTACTGGCTGTGTTAGGGAGGCTGCGGGTTAAAGTCAGAAGAAGATGAAACATCCCTTTGAGTGCCCTATGGGAAGTCATCATTTAGATCATTTTTTCAGCCTTTTTGCCTGAAGACAGTATTCACTTGTTCTGCTTATTGTAGGCTACCATGGAGTGCTATATAATGGTCAGAAAATGTGAAAGAGAACAGCGAGTTAAAATCTGCAGGTAAAAACCTAAGTCATTAGTCAAAGCATCACAACAGTGTTATTCTTGTTGCCTGTTTTCAGAGTATGATCACATTTTGTTGTAAGTGCTGAGCTAGAGTCTCTGCACCTGAACTAACGTCAATCAGGAGTAATTTCAGTGAAGACAGCTAGCTCAGTTCTGAGACATGTTTGAGGCAGGCAGCTCACTACCATTCCTTGTATGAGTGAGAGGAGCCCAGCCCATGATTAAAACTGCCAGTGTTAGCTCATTTTGGAAGTAGTGGATAAAAATGGTATTATTTTAGTGCTTTAAATACAAGAATTATTTTTATCCTCAAGGTCTCCAGCTTAATGTTCTGTTCCCTGCCTTATTTTCTCCAGTTGTGTCCCAACCCCTCACTCCTGCCGGATATGATTCTGTTTCCATGTCAGTGCCTGCAGCAATCCCTAAAGCAGGGTTTTGCCAGTTCCGCACACTGCTAAAAGCCAGGCACTTTCACTGCAGAGATGAGTTAAATGAAGGTTTTCTAACTCCTGTTCCTTTTTCTTTTGCCTTCTCCCTCTGTGCATGCCCTTCTTGCTCCTTATGGATCTGTGGGTTGGAAATAGTGGTTTCCACATTTAAGTGCAGCCCACCCAGTGGCCTTCCTATAGTGAACCAGTTCTTCTACTTTGGCCTTCCTTCGGTGAATTGGGGGTGGACCACACTATTCTGGATAGACCTAGCTCATCAGAACAGCTTCTAGAAGACTTCTCAGGTATAACTGAAGAGCAGAGGCTGCAGTCCATGTGCATTGGAAGGCCTTTGGGCCCTAGCTGAATGGTCTCCCCCATCTCATAGTAGCTGCTTTGTGATAGAATGGATCATGAGACTGTGGGATGAACGTGTGTATCTTTGCATTAACAGTTGTACTGTTACCATCTGATTGGCATGACATGCATTTTTTTTTTCATGCGACAGGGAAGACCCTTTACCTAATAGGGAAAAGCTATGATGGGCATCTCTGCCAATTAATTCATGAAGTGATATTCACAAAAAGGACATTATTTTGGTCTTTGTTCTTCACAGAGCCTAGACTAGACATGATCAGACAGGAAAGCAGCACAATAGTCCCAACCATTTTGCAAACAAGTGCATTTATCACAGAAATGCATGTAGTTAGACATCAACTAAGTGAACCGCTGTGCTAGGCTGGAAGACTGAGGATCAAAAAGAAACCTAAAAGGTGAAGAAACTTAAGAAAGAAAAGGAGTTGACTTGCTAGGGTCAGCCCACGCTGACTTCAGTGATTTGTGACTATATGTGATACAGGATAATGCAGAGAGGAACATGGTTTTCTGGACTCCTATCGCAGGGACAGTTAAATATGATGAACTTAACATTTCTCTGTATCAGATCCAGCTTTGCTTTGATATATTTGAGTTGCATATAAAAGATAGTTCGTATTTGGCTTTAAGGAAGCTGTTTTAACATGCTGATCATCATTGCTGTTAGTAGAAACAGTCACAAAATTGTTCCTATGGCAGTCCCACTCGCCTAAATTATAGTAGAGATTAAGGATCATAGCCCAAAACGTGATCCAAGACTCTATGAACTGCATGAGTTCATATTCATTTAAATTAATGTTGGCATTAAACTCATAAGTGTCAACTGTAGCTGAAAATCTGAAAATACTTGCTTCATGGGTTACCCCTGTGTGTTGCAATGAAAGTTACCTGATGATCTGCAGTGTTGCCAAATCCTGTGATTTTATCATGAGTCATACAGTAGCTGATATTTTTCTTGAAGATCAGGCTCCTGGAATGTACTGTTGTGTTGTTGTTTTTTTTTAACTTTTGAGTTTGTAAGTTAGTAAGTTTCCAACCCTTTGTGGCCAAAGTTTCCAAACATTACTCAAATGCACTTTAAGAGTTCAGCAATGGTAAATAAAGCAGAACCCAGGAGGTTTGGGTTTTTTGTTTGTTTGCTCTTGGGTGTGTTTTTTTCTTTGAAACTTATTTTATTTCTGTAATTTTTCTGGCTTGTCCTGTGATTTTTGTGACTCATGATTTTCGAATCTTTAAAATTAATGATGATAATTTATTTTCCTCCTCATACTCTGCACTGAACATAACCAGTATAATTAAGAATAGTCATCAGGATGTTTCCGGGCATGAAAAATAAAGCTCAGATCACTCTTTTTCCTTGACACCTTCTCCCTTCTACACTTGAATCATCAATACTTAGAAGGCTTTTTTGGAATATAAAGAATGGTTTTGCAACAGCACTTCATTTTTGTGATTCTGGTGGTGTTCCCATTTGTTTTGAAGGTCTGCTGAGGTTATAGGTTATGTACTGGAAGTGGTAGGCAAAACAGAAAAATAGTGTGTATAGTATTGTTCCTAGAAGAACTTAGTGTCTATGTATTGAATGAGAAGGTTAATACATTTTGGATTTTCTTCGGAACTACTACTGTGCTATTCAGCTATTGAGACACAAGGCCATGGAGTTGTTCATTTTGGTGAAATAAGGATGGCTTCCTTCTGTTCTTTCTGATAAAGACTTCCTTCTCCATGCAGATTTCCATGATATAGTGGAGTGAAAACTTAAGTAAAACCTCTGCTATTAGCTGGAATTACTTCATAACAGATGAGTTCTCATCCCAAAAATCAATAAAAATAGGAGGAATGTAAACTGTCAACTGGGGTCTCAATTAAGTTTACAGGTCTGTGAACAAGAGATGCAAAGCAAACTTCAAGACACTCAGTAGACTTCAGGTGAGGCATACTGTTCATAAGAGCCTGAGAAGTCAAAAGAAAGAAGTGAACCATGGTGTAAATGTATTGTCCCACAAGTCTGGCTCCAGCAGAAGCCATGGTGTTGATATTTTCTCTGTGGCCGCTCTGGTGTCTCTTCTGTAATGTGCAGCCCAGGTGTTGGCTTGCATGTTCCATGCGTTTTAACCACGATGACTGATATATGGTGATCAGCTGAAATCTTCATAGCCAAGAAACTGCTGTCTTTTTTGAGCACTCTTTGTGGACAAAGAAACAAGGAAAGCTAGAATTAGACTTCCTGCAGTAGTCAAAATAAGAAATAAAAACAAGGAAACTAACATTAGAGAGTAGATGAAAAAAGCTCACATAAGAGGCATTTTAGAATGTTGTCCTTCAGACGTGCAAATCTGTGTTTTTTCTGTTCTTTCTGACATTCCCATTATATCCACACTTTTTTTTTTTTTTTTTTTTTTTTTTTTACAGAAAAATGAAAGACTGCTTCTATCCACAGCAGTTAATATAATTTTATTTTTCTGAACAGAAGAAAGTTTTGAGGAGTTGGCTCCTATCATATAAAGTGGGCGACAGGGTAGTCAAGCAGTTTCAAAGATTCAAATTAACTACCAAATTAACATTCAGTGAGCTACCAGAAGAGGAGTAATCTTGCTGGTCATGAGCTACTCATTGCTTGTAGGACCACTGGGGAATTATTGAGTAAAATTATCTATGGAAGAGCCATATCAACTTGCCATTCTCCAGGAAAGACACATCGATTAGAGGCAGGTCTGGATTTGTGTGACTTAGAAGCAGACTAATATTATCTGATAGGGAATGGTCAAATGTGTCCTTAACCCAAGTCCAAGTCTTTAGGAACATAGATTGTCCCTCAGTGAGTGGAGAAACAGACCCTCATTGTCAGAGTGCTTCGATCATTACTGTAGTCTAAAAAAGTTAATACAGCTATTAATTTATCTTCAACACTTGGTAAATAAGAGGTGCCATCCCAGAAAAAGGAGCAGTTTACGAAAAGGGTAAGTATGTTAGTATATATTGTATAGAGCACTAGGTACTAGGCCTTTTAAGATCATGCCACACCAACTTTAATGAAGCTTTGTTATTTTGCCTGGCTTCTGGGAGTTGTTGCAACACAAGTGATCGTGGAAAATAAATGTTTACCTCAGACTTAAAATTCAGCCAGCTTGTAACATACTGCCAGCATTCTCCACCCTAATGAGTGCTCCCACTGAACTCATCATAACCCTCGCCTCTGTGTAGCGGCTTCTAATACCATTAGACAAACTGGAGAGTTGGGCAGGTAGGAACCTGATGAAGTGTAACATAAGCAAGTGTAGAGTCTTGCACGTGGGGGGGAAAAACTGCATGTATCAGTACAGGTTAGAGGATTACCTCCTGGAGAGGAGCTCTGCAGAAAAGAACCTCGGTGTTCTGGTGGGACACAGGTTGACTACGAGCCAGCAGTGTGCCCTTGTGGTGAAGAAGGCCAGTGGTACCCTGAGGTGCATTAAAAAGAGTGTGGACAGCAGGTTGAGGGAGGTGATCCCCTTCCCTCTACTCTGCTCTGGTGAGGCCACATTTAGAATACTGTGTCCAGTTCTGGGCTCCCCGGAGTTCAAAAAAGACAGGAATCTCCTAGAAAGAGTCTAGTGGAGGGCCACAAAGATGATAAAAGGCCTGGAGCATCACCCTTATGAGGAAAGGCTGAGTAACCTGGGTCTGTTCAGCCTGGGGGAAAAAAGATTGAGGGGGGATCTGATAAATGTTTCTTCCAGTCCCTCACAATGTCTCAGAATGCACTGAAATGCTAGCAAGAATACTTACTTTCCTTCAGGAAAAGAAATGTGTTTAATTTTTGTAAGAAAGCATTTTAATGGTAGTGAAGAGTGAAGTTGTAGAAGGAAAAAATGATTTCTCTGCTATTAGCGGGGAGAGGGATATGTTACAAATCCCTGATTGCCTATTGTTGCTTGACTAGCAACATTAGCCCATAGAGAGCAATATGAACATGATTGTAACACAGAGGAGGATTTAAGAAAAGAGCTGTGATACATGAAGCTTAGGATCAACATAAAGTGATTTAGCCTACTTGTCCAAATACATTACAAAGTGAGTCAGAATAAAACTGTTGTGAATAGTGTACTCCACTTCAGATAAAGTTGCATATTCATTTTAGATTCAGAAAACAGTTTGAGTTCGCATTTTCAGTTCCTTAGACTCATGATAGCTTTTTAAAATATCTTTTGAACTAAAAATATGTTTCCTGAAATTCATGAAACTTGGATAAATGACATCTCCTTTACTGCTTATACACTGAAGCAGATGGAGAGTGCTAAGACTTCTGCAACCAGTAAGGAAGTAACTCTTTAATGCCTGAGTGTAGAAACAGCTGTTGGGTCATGTAGAATTCTACAAGAGAGCCTGTCATTGCATATTAGCTCCAGTTAAGACCCCTGGAGTTAGCCCAGGAACCCACCCACAGCAGCTCACATGAGCTGCATGGATGCCCTGCTGCATTTCCAGCATGAGTTTCACCCATAACATCTGACATACCATCTAACTTAGACTGACAGCAAGTTCCAGCTCTGTGTTTCTTCTTTGCAAACAGCAGTGAGATTAGGAATGACACTTGGGCTATGCCTCAGGTTGGTGAAGACAATCTTGCAAAATCCATCATGATCCATGTCATAATGATGACACTCACCTGATTGCATTCTCACATCCCGTGGTCTCCCCAGTTACTTTGGCAAACAGACAGTGATGCAGTATATTGCACATGAGGGACCAACACGCTGCTTGTGAATAATGCAAATGCATGACTGCAGAGTAGTTCTTTTGGTACAAACTGGCCTCGGATTAAGCTTCATTCTGCAAATTGCAGAGAAGCCTTTGCATCCTCTGAAGTCTGTAGACATTGACATGATATTTCCAATTCACTTTGATCATTCCATTCTTGACAGAGTGGCACTTATCCTCTTACAAAGAAAATTGGTAGTTGCACAGTATTAGAGATTCTCTAATTTAAGGTGTGAGGGAGTTTTGCCTGCTGGTGAAAATGTAATTTTTATAACGAGCATTGACCCAATCTGATAAAGTACCATTACTGAATTTCCTTCTCTTTTTTTTTCCTCTATTCCTGGGAATATGTCACCTGTAGATAGAAGCAAGGAAAATGGACTGCAATTACCCAGGCTATGCAAATTCTGTGACATTAAAGCAACAACGTGCTCAAACCAGTATCAGTGCAAGAGCAACTGCAACATCACTTCTATCTGTGAGAAGAATAACGAAGTCTGTGCCGCTGTGTGGTAAGTGATTTCCTTGTGCAGGTGGGAAAGAGAGCACAAACTCATTTGTCATTACTTAGTACTTTTCTGAGTTGCTCAGATATTCTGAATCTTTATACTATTTCAGCAGTCTTGTCTATACATCTTCTAGCTGCTATTTTCAAAGTAGCATATTGAGCATTGCTTGAAGTTAAGAATTCTGTTATAAAATGTTTTAGTGATTTTGTTTGCTTGTTTGTTCATTTGAAGCAGTTCAGTTCCAGCTCCCTCCGATTTAACAGTAAACTGGATTATTTATAGCAATCATATCCACCTTGTTTACCATGTGCAGATGGAAATGCATTCACTTAATGGGAAAGAAAAACTCCTATGTCTATACGGTGTGTCTGCTGTCTTTTGCTTTTTATACAGCATATATAAGTGACCAAAGAGAGACTGAACATGTGAAAGTGACTTGTAACTCTTTATTTGTTGTTGACACTAAACTCACCCTCCTTTCTAAAATCTGGGTTTTTACCCTTCCGCAAATAGTAAGCCAAAGATAACTAGCAACAGTCTTGATGTGTTCCTGAGTGGACAAATGGAACAGAACTAAATATTTGCAACATTGTTGCTGATACCGTAGCAGGATTTGAACACTTATGTGATTAAGCAGCTTGCTGAGGGAGCAGTTACATCCATTGACTTGAAGAGATGTTGAGCGTAATTGGATGTAGATGGTTGAAATGCAGAATTGGTCTGGCATGCTTTTGTATTTCTCGGGGGCTCCTTGAGTACGTATTCGTTGTCTGTTACTGCCATCCAAAGTGACTGTAGTGCTGTAGAAGATACACTTGGCCTTTTCATGCCAGTTTGGCCAGAAGGTACGCGAGCTGAGAACTGTGTTTGAAGCGTTCTTTCCCTCTAAGCCTTGTGTCAATGAAATAAAACCTGTGGACCAAGACAAAACACAGGGATCTGGGCCAGATTATCAGCTGTGAATATTTCCCTGACAGTGAGGTCACTCTGGTTTGCACCAGTTTTGTTTTGTTTTTCACAGAACACTCTGCAAGTAAGTAACTTCTTCAGTGCTGAAGCTGCGTGGATTGCTGGCCTCAAAAACAGAACCCAAAATCCGGCCTCACTAGAAATTCCTCAGATTTTGAGGAAATCATTCAGTTTTTATCATAATTTCCCACAGATTTTTACTGTCTGCACAGTGACCACAAAAACCAAAAGTATGTTCTGAAGTTCACAGCAGGCAGTTCATTGAGCGTTCGGTTGGATAATTTTGGGTGAGACTTTCAGAGGCAGTCCTTGGAGCTTGGTGGTGATGTGACCCAGGAGCATCAGTACCATTGTACAAATGCCCCGGTGTGGTGTAGCCCAGGTACGACCAAAATTTCCCCATTCAGGAGAGCAGGAGAAAAACTCACGATATGCTATAAAAATCCCCTCTGAGCTCTCAAACGAGGCAAATGTTGGGTAGGAATGACCCTGTCTGCTTCCTTTCTGAAATATTCTTCTTTTGATTTCAGTTTTTCCTCTTCCTTCGTAGGAGACGGAACGATGAAAATGTGACATTAGAAACAATCTGCCACGATCCCCAGAAAAGACTGTATGGTCACATGTTGGATGACTCCAGCTCAGAGCAATGTGTGATGAAGGAGAAGAAGGATGATGGGGGACTGATGTTCATGTGCTCCTGTACAGGTGAAGAGTGCAACGATGTTCTTATTTTTTCTGCAGGTGAGTTTAATAATTTGCTCTTCATTCTTGGGCTCTGTCTCGCATGTGGTATTAAATCTGACATTAAATCCAGTGATCTTTGGAATTGCCTTTTGTGGAGGAAGCCTTCCTGGTTGCTGGAGACTTTCTGGCCTCTTCTGAGGCTGCAAAATCTCAGCCTTTCCTTTGTGCTTTCTGGACATATTTCTTCCTGCCAGGTAATCTTCCTTTTGAAGCAGTTCAGATATTCATCTCAGCACGTGGCACTAGAAAAGTCACTTGAATGTAAAGAACAAGGTGCTCAGAATCATGTCGGTGACACATCCAAATGCAACAAGTTATAGAACACAAACAAGAAACAAAACCAATATTTAGGGTCAATCCTGAACTTAATAATATTTGTTTTTAAAATAATCTTTTTTGTAGTTACTGCCTTTCTGCATTTTCTTGTTTTGAGTTTCTTCTGTGAATTAGGAACTAAGTTACCTTCACTCGTGTTTATGCTATTTATGCTACTACAGCTCAGTTGTTAGTTACTTCAGCACACAGACATGTTTGTATGTTCACTTAAACCATTTAAAACCATGTATAGACAGTGACACGAGTACTGGAACTATCCCCACACTGCTTAACGAATGTCTGCATTGACTGCCACAAGTGTCGTAAAGGCTGAGGAGATGTATACAGTGCCAGCATTCCTCATGCTGCTCATTGATAATATGCATGTGTGCATGCACTCGCCTCATTTTATTCTCCTTTTCCATTTGCATCCCAAAATTGTAATTTTCCTTAAACAGAATCAGGTCTTGCACAGGCTGGCAATGGACTCCTCAAATTTTTGCAAACATGCTTCTAAATGGGTATGGCCCTCTGCGCATTCCTCATAAACTGCATGTTCCCCAGAGAAGGATATAATGTAATCCATACTATCTGAGATAAGGAAGGGTTGGAACGCTATTACCAAATCTAGGAAACATGGTGCATGGAAGTGCTAAGGCAAAGGTGTATAAATTTGTGAAACACTTCTGCCTTTAATCAGCCTTCCAAGGAAGCTAAGAAGTTCAGGCTGCAAAACTGCAACAGATGTGCCAGGAGCAATCTAGAAGGTCCTCACTCTATTTGGCCTGGGCTGTCCAAGTTTGGTGCCACCTCTTCATCTCTACCTCATCTCTTCCCCAGGCTTAGCCAAAAGCCAGACAGCTTGCTTGCTAATCCCTGTCAGTCTGGCCAACCCTTGCTCAGGCACGATTTGAAGAGATGGGGCAAATACTAATATAGATTTGGTCATATCTGCTAGACAAGGACCTAACTGTAACAGATTACCTTGATTGTATAAAAAAAGAACATTTGTAGAGAAGACCTTACATTGTGTATAATGTCTATAGAGAATTTCTACAAGTAACTCTTTAATGCCTGAGTGTAGAAACAGCTGTTGGGTCATGTAGAATTCTACAAGAGAGCCTGTCATTGCATATTAGCTCCATTTAAGACCCCTGGAGTTAGCCCAGGAACCCACCCACAGCAGCTCACATGAGCTACATGGATGCCCTGCTGCATTTCCAGCATGAGTTTCACCCATAACATCTGACATACCATCTAACTTAGACTGACAGCAAGTTCCAGCTCTGTGTTTCTTCTTTGCAAACAGCAGTGAGATTAGGAATGACACTTGGGCTATGCCTCAGGTTGGTGAAGACAATCTTGCAAAATCCATCATGATCCATGTCATAATGATGACACTCACCTGATTGCATTCTCACATCCTGTGGTCTCCCAGTTACTTTGGCAAACAGACAGTGATGCAGTATATTGCACATGAGGGACCAACACGCTGCTTGTGAATAATGCAAATGCATGACTGCAGAGTAGTTCTTTTGGTACAAACTGGCCTCGGATTAAGCTTCATTCTGCAAATTGCAGAGAAGCCTTTGCATCCTCTGAAGTCTGTAGACATTGACATGATATTTCCAATTCACTTTGATCATTCCATTCTTGACAGAGTGGCACTTATCCTCTTACAAAGAAAATTGGTAGTTGCACAGTATTAGAGATTCTCTAATTTAAGGTGTGAGGGAGTTTTGCCTGCTGGTGAAAATGTAATTTTTATAACGAGCATTGACCCAATCTGATAAAGTACCATTACTGAGTTCCCTTCTTTTTTTTTTTTTTTTCCATTTGCTGCAAATATGTCACCTGTAGACAGATTTAGGGAAAATGGACTGCAATTGCCCAAACTATGCAAATTCTGTGACATTAAAGCAACAACGTGCTCAAACCAGTATCAGTGCAAGAGCAACTGCAACATCACTTCTATCTGTGAGAAGAATAACGAAGTCTGTGCCGCTGTGTGGTAAGTGATTTCCTTGTGCAGGTGGGAAAGAGAGCACAAACTCATTTGTCATTACTTAGTACTTTTCTGAGTTGCTCAGATATTCTGAATCTCTATGCTATTTCAACAGACTCATATTTACCTCTTACAGCTTGTATCTTTATTCAGTAAACTGAAGTTGTTTTAAGTTAACAACAGTTCTGTTATGAAATGTTCTGGTGATTTTTTAATTTTTTTTTTGTTTGAAGTAGTGGTGTTCCAGTGTGTTCTGCTATTGTGAAGGTGGCATATTATTGCTTAAAATATTTTACTGCACCTATCTACAGTACTTAGTGTGAGAAACATGTCTGAAACTGAGAGAAGATTTTTTCTCTTCAGCCAGCGCCACTGCAGTTCTCCATCAGATTTCACAGTAAACTAGTTTTACACTTATCATATCACCCCTGTTTACCACATATGGTGGAAATGCTTTCCCTTTATTGAAAAGAAAAACTCCTATGTTTATATGGTGTGTCTGCTGTCTTTTGCTTTTTATACAGCATATATAAGTGACCAAAGAGAGACTGAACATGCGAAAGTGACTTGTAACTCTTTATTTGTTGTTGACACTAAACTCACCCTCCTTTCTAAAATCTGGGTTTTTACCCTTCCGCAAATAGTAAGCCAAAGATAACTAGCAACAGTCTTGATGTGTTCCTGAGTGGACAAATGGAATAGAACTAAATATTTGCAACATCGTTGCTGATACAGAAGCAGGATTTGAACACTTACGTGATTAAGCAGCTTGCTGAGGGAGCAGTTACATCCATTGACTTGAAGAGATGTTGAGCGTAATTGGATGTAGATGGTTGAAATGCAGAATTGGTCTGGCATGCTTTTGTATTTCTCGGGGGCTCCTTGAGTACGTATTCGTTGTCTGTTACTGCCATCCAAAGTGACTGTAGTGCTGTAGAAGATACACTTGGCCTTTTCATGCCAGTTTGGCCAGAAGGTACGCGAGCTGAGAACTGTGTTTGAAGCGTTCTTTCCCTCTAAGCCTTGTGTCGATGAAATAAAACCTGTGGACCAAGACAAAACACAGGGATCTGGGCCAGATTATCAGCTGTGAATATTTCCCTGACAGTGAGGTCACTCTGGTTTGCACCAGTTTTGTTTTGTTTTTCACAAAGCACTCTGCAAGTAAGTAACTTCTTCAGTGCTGAAGCTGCGTGGATTGCTGGCCTCAAAAACAAAACCCAAAATCCGGCCTCACTAGAAATTCCTCAGATTTTGAGGAAATCATTCAGTTTTTATCATAATTTCCCACAGATTTTTACTGTCTGCACAGTGACCACAAAAACCAAAAGTATGTTCTGAAGTTCACAGCAGGCAGTTCATTGAGCGTTCGGTTGGATAATTTTGGGTGAGACTTTCAGAGGCAGTCCTTGGAGCTTGGTGGTGATGTGACCCAGGAGCATCAGTACCATTGTACAAATGCCCCGGTGTGGTGTAGCCCAGGTTTGACCAAAATTTCCCCGTTCAGGAGAGCAGGAGAAAAACTCACGATATGCTATAAAAATCCCCTCTGAGCTCTCAAACGAGGCAAATGTTGGGTAGGAATGACCCTGTCTGCTTCCTTTCTGAAATATTCTTCTTTTGATTTCAGTTTTTCCTCTTCCTTCGTAGGAGACGGAACGATGAAAATGTGACATTAGAAACAATCTGCCACGATCCCCAGAAAAGACTGTATGGTCACATGTTGGATGACTCCAGCTCAGAGCAATGTGTGATGAAGGAGAAGAAGGATGATGGGGGACTGATGTTCATGTGCTCCTGTACAGGTGAAGAGTGCAACGATGTTCTTATTTTTTCTGCAGGTGAGTTTAATAATTTGCTCTTCATTCTTGGGCTCTGTCTCGCATGTGGTATTAAATCTGACATTAAATCCAGTGATCTTTGGAATTGCCTTTTGTGGAGGAAGCCTTCCTGGTTGCTGGAGACTTTCTGGCCTCTTCTGAGGCTGCAAAATCTCAGCCTTTCCTTTGTGCTTTCTGGACATATTTCTTCCTGCCAGGTAATCTTCCTTTTGAAGCAGTTCAGATATTCATCTCAGCACGTGGCACTAGAAAGTCACTTGAATGTAAAGAACAAGGTGCTCAGAATCATGTCAGTGACACATCCAAATGCAACAAGTTACAGAACACTTAACCTCTAGCCTCTTCTAGAACTTTCTTTGTTATTATGTGACCTCCTTCTATGCACGTTCTCTTGAGTAATTTATAGGATGTGAATTTAAAGGCTCCTCCTCTTTGGTGTCTGCCTTTCTGCATTTCCTTGTTCCATGGTGGACTTCTGTGAATATGTGCAGTTTCCTTCACTGGTGGATATGCTAATTTATGCTTAGTGCGGCACAAAGTAATTTATGCATGAGTGCCTTTTCTCCCTTCTTCCTTGCCTTCCAAGAAGGCTATACAGTTGCCAGATATGCCAAGAGCAAGCTAGAAGGTCTTTGTCCAAGTCAGCCTGGCCTGTCAATGTCTGGTACTGCCTTCTCAACTCTACCTCATCTCTTCCCTGTGCTTAACCAAAATCCTTACTGCTGTTTCCTAACCATCTGGCCAGGTGTTGTTCAGATAGACTTTGATGGGGCAAATATTGATATTGATTTGGTAGACCCAAGACCTAGTTGTAACTGATTGCCTTGTTTGTATCAAAGAGAAAGTGTTTGCACTGAAAAGACCTTACTTTGTGTAAACTGTCTACAGTTTTTGTGCAAAGCTAGCCTCACCCTTGTGGATCTTGGCTAATTTGTTAAAAATTACTCATACTGTAACTGTTTCTCCTGGAGCCGTATAAGCTGAATGTAATCACTCTGACAAATGCGAATCTTGTGTGTGTTTACAAGAACCATTCTATAAATTCAGCACCAGCTGTCTTCATTCCCATTTCTCTGAAGCTACCTCACACACTTCCAGATCACTAAAAGGCTCTGTAGCCTAAATGAAATCCTTACCTTTTTTATCCCAATTCCTTTCATTCTCTGTAGTGAAGGTTTTCATTCTGTGTCATGTGCAGTGACTCGTGGAAGCTGTGCCCTGCATTCACATTCACATTCATGTAGAAAGGGAATAACTGCATATAAAAATTAAAGTAGTACAAAGCTTCAGTTTGTAACATTTCCAGTTCATTCACAAACACAAGCATTAGCTCCATTTGGGAGTGGGGAGAATTGAGGCTTTGTCATTCCTTTTTTATTGTTGTGGATTAGTGTTTCTTTTAAATGAAAACAGCCCCGTTGGGTTGCTTGCCTGGTTAGCCATGGCAGGAAGACAAACGATTTTTACAGTATCAGACATGCGGTTTCCTGTCTGTGTTTAACTTTGAGCAGAACATCACAGCCAGCTGGTCCGTGGCTCCTCCAGACAACTAGATAATAGTCTGTAATAATTTTGCCTTTGGAATGACTGTCATCCAGATCTACTCTGTACATTGTTCTTGCATTCTTTTGTCTTGATATTTCTTGTACATCTGAGTAAGAATTTTTGTACTGTTTTTGTACATCTTACAGCTTTAAAGAGTGGACGAAAGCTATTCTAGGAAAACCTCGAAATACTTGACCTAAGTAGTGACTGCTCATTTCTTAGCAGAAAATGGAACAATAAAAAAGGATTGTACTCTTTCACCCTCTTTCACCTGATAATCACAGTTTTTCCTTTCAAGCTATTCCTGTAAAAGATCAGCACTGTAGCTCTTCTTTCTTCTGGATATACACTTAAGACAAACCAGATTTATTTTGTTCCTGGTTCATGAGGTAAAAAAGAAAACTGCTAGTAAGGCAACAAGTTCTAGTTTCCACCAGAGGTTAGTCACTACATTCCAGTGATTCACCACTGAGCTGCTATTGCTTATAGAAGAGCTGATTTATGGCACTGTAGGCTTGTATCAGTCTTGATTGCAAAGGGTAAACCTCCTGACTCTGTTTTTAGACACAAACATTTAGAGCTTTTGGGTAGTGGGAGGTATTGTGACTCACTGAAGTGTGGCTTTAGAAATGTTTCAAGTGGTTAGATCTGAATCAAATGCCTGTCTCTTGTATGGACTTTTGTTTAAACTGCCAATCTGCAAAATAAACAAGGCACAGTCAGACATGTGCCTTAACATGCCTGTAGTTCTGCTATGTCAGAGGGCTTCTGGCCCTGATGCTGATCCCTGACATTTCAGGCCATGAGCAGTTGGTGGAAAATATTATGTGCAGAATAAATCCAAACAATATTCTATGGTCCTAAGAGATATAATGTTTGAGAGACAGGTAACCACTGCAAATCTGACTACCTGATGTTTATTTTTTAATTCCTCTATTTTGCCAAACAAAACTGTGGGTGCCTGACAAACAACTTACACCTTTGTGGTGGAAAAACATTTCTTGAAGCAAAACTCTATGCCAGTCAGTTTTAATTATTATTTATTCAGATGTCTAATGTCAGTGTTACTAGAAGGCAGAGCCAAGGAGCAAAAATACTGGAAAAGATTAGACAAAGAAGGAGGAAGTAAAGGCCCCTGCTGGCTAGGGGGAAGTTGACAAGTTGGCTAGGTGAAGACAGGGACCTTGTCATGCTGTCTTGGAAAAGATGAGCACAGGACTGGAATACAAGGGATTTTTCCTCTCTGACGTCTGGTTGTGTGTGGCAGATCTTCTGTACAAAAATTTTGTATTGGTTTCTTACACTGGTCTGCCACTAGCTGTTTTCAGAGTTTCAGGCATCCCTTGGTGTTTGGTCAGCTTTGCTCCTCAGCATTCCTTTCACCATACCATCTTCCAGCCAGTGCAAGCATGACAAATTTTTTTTAAGTTTTTCCTAATTAGCAGTTGCAAGCTATTTGTCTGAAGTCAAAGCTACTCAAAGAAATAGGACTGTTCTCCTTCCAACCTTGTGACTGACGTGTTCTTCATGGGCAGAGAGAACCAGGCTTTCTCTTTAGCGAAGGAAGTGAGATGCCTGCATGCTGTGTAGTGTGTGACCTACCTGTGTGCATTGTAGCATCTTCCTATCATGTATACTCATTCATCTGCATGTAAAAGGTGACCCCAGCACTGGAGACTGCAGGCAGAAGAATGAATCCTTTAAATCACAGGACTGTGTATACTGTTTATATATGCTGTTTTATCCCAGGCATCGGGCTCAAACCCAAGCAAAAATGCAGAGATTTAGAAAGGCATGTCAGATCTCTAGCCCATCTCTGTCTGGTTTAAAAATATTTCCTTCTGTTAATCTGCTCCATGATCATTTTTCATCCTCGCTGTGCTGTACAGATATCCTTGCATTTTGCAGCCACATTCAGGTAGACTCTGCTAATTCCTTCGGCACTGCCAAGTAGGTCTTTACTTCAGACATTCTCACTGCACTCTGCCAGAATATGGGGTAAACTTTTAGCAGCAGTGATGTATACAAGTTTTGAAGATTATCTGAATTATCCAAATAGTTGCACTGAAACAATAAAACTTCAGTGATAGAGGTGGCTGATGAATCAACAAGAATTCATGACAATAATGAAGCTTACTGGAGAGATGTGGCAGAGGAGGGGAAGATGTGCTGATAACAATCTTCATATTGACCATAGTTTTCCTAAGTTGTTAATTGAAAATGTAAGAGATATAAGTGTTTGATTAATCAACTGTGGCTGAGTGATTTGCCTGAACAAATTACGGCATTTAGATAAGCAGTGTGTCAAGTGTTGCAGTTGCTTGCTGTATATGGATGTTACCTGGGAGACCTGATGTTTCTGCTACCAGAATGATCGCAAGCGTGCCTGCATAGTGCTTGTCCAGCATCTCGGTTGCAGGTGATATTGATGATGTTTCAGAATTTCCTTTACTTGATATCTCTTGCTTGTTTCTAACATGTTGCCCCTGTCTCTTCCTTTCTTTCTCTCCTTTTCCTCTCCCTACTAGACTCAGAGCTTTAGATTTTACTTGACCACATAGAAGGATATCAGACTTAAGAGCATACTTAAGACCTGTGCACAAACAGCCACCAGGCCATAAATGTGATGAATTTTCCAGTGCTCAAGGAACAACAGAAGGGACATGGTTACAGCTGGACTGCTTGCAAGTGGATTTTAACAAGGGCTTTTATTAATCTGTTTTTCTGTTATCCAACTAACATGTTGAGAAGTAACTGTCTTCCAGCTGCCCCATAAAAGAGGTCAGTAGCATTACGTAATGTTGCACAGAGCCTCTCTCTGCTTGTATATTGGCATTGTTCTCAATGTTTCCTCTTAGGTATTCCGCCACAGAGTCCCACCCAAAGCTTGCAGCTGTATGCAACCAAAGGAGAGGCTGTCTAATAATTGAGGGTGTGATTCTCTTAGTGGAATAGAAAGGAAATACAACGGAAAGAGACAAAAGAAGCCAAAATGTTGTTTTGCTCTGTTTTATTTATATTGTTTGCTTCCTAGAAAAATAAGCATGCAGAGCTCAGATGCAGATTTATCATAACAACAAACCAGGCAGTGCTCTGCAAGCCTCGTTGGAATATTTGTTACAATTTGCATCACTTGGGAGCTTAGTAAGTGTGGGAATGTGGCCAATCTTTTATCAGGTTGTCATGGAAGAGACTTTAATAATTACAGACAGAAACAAACTGTAACTAACACTGGCAACATAATATTTTGGGAAAGGTTGGAGGGGTGAAACTCAGGCAGAGAATAAAAATAGTGGTTAATGTGTGGCATCTGTTGGAACATATTGAAACTGGAGAGATTGATTTGTTCCAGAAAACCACCAGCAAACAGGGGCAGACACGACATTGTGTAACTGTGGCATGTATCTCAAACATGGTCACATCGTGTAAAGTTAGAACATGTCAGTTTTCATATTCCTAAGTAGGAAAGCTCAGCTACAGAAGTCAAACTGCATGACAGATGTCATGTACGCACAGTCAAGTGACCTGTTAGAACAGGAGAGATAAAAGAATGCATCCAGGAGTGGGTGCTGTGTCAGCAAACCAAGGAATTATACTTTTTTTAGACAGCATTGAGGAATTAAGCAGCAGCAAACTATTTGTTCTGTGTTAGAACTTAAAAGTGTCTCAAACTTTCCTGAGCGCTGAATAGTATACTTGGTAGTCAGTTGGAAAATTAAGTTCTCCTTACAATAGCTAAAATACCCATTTCATCACCACTGCCCAGCCTTTGCACTCAATCTGGCCATCCAGAGGTAACCTAAGTTGCCCACCACCCATCCCTGTGACATAACTAAGATGCAGCTGTTAGATACATGTGCATCACTCTTCCAGCATGAAAGTAGGTCATCTAACTGGAAGTTCTCCTTGGCCATAACAGAGAAATCTGAGTCCTGATTGTGGGTTGTCAGTGCTGAGGGCAAAGCTTCTGGTCCCCAGAGGAGAGCAGTACTGCCTGTCACACAGCTCTTCTAAATTGTTCATACCGTTGCCATGCTGACCTCTCAGAAGAAGATGTGGTGGCACTGGGTAATGGCCTCAAGCTGTGCTGGGGAGGTTCAGATTGAATATTAAGAAAAATTTCTTTTCAGAAAGAGTGGTGAGGTATTTGGAAAAGGCTGTCAAGGGAGGTAGTGGATTCACCATCCCCACTATCCCACAGTGGATGTGGCACTGAGGGACGTGGTCAGTGGGCATGCTGAGGAGGAGTTGGTGGTTGGTCTACAACATGATCCTAGAGGTCTTTTCCAATTTTAATATGATTCTATCATGTGCTCTGAGGGCTGGGCCCAGTTCACCAGCCAAATGTTGACTGCTGCATTGACATTCAGACTGGTGAGTAGCCGAAAGGTCAAGGGAATGAGTTCTCACACCTTTGAGGAAACATCCTCAGCCCCCAGATTTTGAACTATGAGGGTACCAGTGCTTTAGAAGCTCAGCTGTAGAAGCAAGCTCTAGAGATGGCTGTACCCTGTCGCTTCCACTCTTGCTGAACCTGTGCAGAAGGACAAAAATGCCTGCCAACTACCAGTGATCATACTTCTCCAGAAGGCTGCTTCAGCAGATTCTGACACTGGGCCTACAGATGCCTTGACATCTTTAAATATCTTCTTTAGACTAAATATGAAAACAGACATCTCAAATGCAAACTACTGGCCTTTACAGTTTTGAGTTATCTAGTACAAAAAAAAAAAAAAAAAAAAGCAAAGCAAATAAACAAAAAAAACTTGTTAAATTCAGAAACTGGCTTTAGAAATTTAACTTTCAGGAAAGTCTACAAGAAATGCCCAGACTTATTTTACTCTGGATAGCAGTATAGAATCTGCTTTGGTTTTAAAATCTAGTAATCTATATCTTCTACCATCAGGTGGCTCAGCATAGAGAGGGAGGGGTGGGATTGATTTCCTGCCCCACATATCTACAAAGTTTTAAAAACTTTATTCATCTCCAGCAGGGATGGAAAATTAAAGTGTTTCCAGGAAACTGTCAAGATTTAAAAAAAAAAAAAAAAAAAAAAAAAACCAGGTTATTTTGAAGTACAGCATTTGATTTTGGTTATTTCTGTATATTTTTTGTTGTAATTAACCACTTTCCACTGAGGAAAAAGCCCTCCTTTCCCAATTAAAAAAAAAAAAAAAAGCAACACCCCACCTCCCCACTACACAAATCTCAAAAACAATGCTCGTAAAATTAGCAGAAGTTTCTAAATACAGAAGTTGGATCAACTTTCAGACCACTTTCATTCACAAGACATGAGTTTCAGAGAAAAGTACAGGAATGTCTTGTCTAATCGAGTTTCTGTTTTGATAACCAGCATTTCCCAACTTAAAATGCTTTGCTGAAGATTTCTGAGCCATTTTAATTCTAAAAAGACCTAAATCAGGAGGAAACATGAGACAATAAACTATTGAATTTTTCTTGAGGATTCCTCTGTAAAATAAGTTACCACAAGCAGCTGCTCAGAGTCTATGAAACTTTGTTTCACTGAAAATAGAATGTTTTATGGAATTAGTTTGCATCCAGGAAATGGCACTAAAGAGATGGGCAGACTTTTTTTTTATTTTATTGCCTGTAGTTTTGCCCAGCAGTCAATAAGCACATAAGATTCAAACTCACATTTTGTCTGATTCAGAATTATCAGAGATGGAAAGTTCCTCTCTGAATCAAATAGAGCAGAACTTGAACTTGGAGCTCCCTAACCCAAACTGGTCCCCTTACTGATGGGGATTCAACACTCACATCTCTTGCCAAATTGCAGCATTTGAACAGAATTCTGTTTATGCAAAACATTCAAAAAGTGTTAGTTTTCATTCCAGTGTGGAATTGAAACCAAACTCTGAAACCTCAGCGTTGCTGCAGAGCACAGTTGTCCTTCAGTCAACTCAAAGGGCTGCTTTGTGTCTCAGGAGCTTGCAAAATAACTGGATCACAGGCCACTTTCTGGGCCCAGATTTTGAGACTCTGTTTCTGAAGGCTTTTAAAGCACTAGACAAGCTTGCAATCCATCAGTATTGATACCTCTAGCCTCAGTGCTGCTGGTATGGAATATATTTTTACCCTGCTGTGTGGCATTGACTAGTGGATGAATAGGCAGCAACTTCAGAAACGACACAAGCAGCAACAGCTTTGAAGTAGTTCTTTCAGTAACAACTGTGTGCTTGTGCTGCCCTGTGCATTAGAGCATGGGTCTTAGTTTTATTGATGTTGTTTTATTTCTTGTTTCCAAAGTTCAGTGACACTGAAGTCAATCACAGACATCAAGTCCAACCTACAGAATTTACAGGCAACCAATGTTGTGCCTTGAAGACTTGTGACTGAATGCAGTTTCCATTTTCCTTGGCACCTGACTCTTATTCCCTAAAGGTTTAGGTAGTGCTAAGGGTTGTGCAGATGGCCTGTGCTCAATTTAAACCGCATACAGGAAGCTTTCTTTTAGTTAGACTTCTCTATTGTTATGCTATATTAATAGGTTCTTTTGAAGCTTGAGAAAGAACTGATCTGCCTGAATGATAGTTCTGGGTGGGGAAAGTTATTTAGGAGCTTGTTGGCAAAATCTGAAAGGCTGTTTTATTTAACCATTTCCTTGCCTGTTTGTTCAGACAGGTTTTGCTCACAACAGTGCCCAGAAAGAGGCAGCTGCACTCACATTTTTGAAATTACGGGGTTTGAGTCATAGGTATTTATTTATAAGCAATGAACATGTTTATTCTTAGATTCCTGCAGTCAAGCCAGAAAATGTTGGCTAGCCATTATGCAAACATGCAGATACACTCTTCATTTTGATCCTGCCCTGGCTTGGTATGCAAATTCAACTCAGAAGTACCCCAGCTTGTCCTGAAGGGGCTGATTTTCTTTTGCTCATATCAGAAGTCAAAATCAGAGGAGATTCTAGAAGTACCTTGCTTGGTTGACCCTCAGCACCACCAACTATTCACTGTTGCTGTCACCTTTAATCCTGCTGATGGGAAGTTCCGTCCTCTCCTTTTAAGTCCAGGATTATGCATGGCCAGTCCTGACACCCAACTGTCTCTGTTTTGTGCTCATTC
The DNA here is from genome assembly GCA_037305975.1 of Chrysolophus pictus. Classification (NCBI taxonomy): domain Eukaryota; kingdom Metazoa; phylum Chordata; class Aves; order Galliformes; family Phasianidae; genus Chrysolophus; species Chrysolophus pictus. The sequence goes on from JAYKPI010000006.1 coordinate 39,408,137, forward strand.
TTGCTCTTTCCAAACCTTGAGTGGGACTTTTCAGCTTTTAAGACACTAGAGAATGAGCATAACACCTTTCTCGCTCTATCTAGGTGCAAGATATGTAGCCATGTGTTTTTTACCCCCTGCCTTCCTACTTCCTCCACAGGATGCTGCCAAAGTGGATGTGTCACTTTGCAGCAGTGGTGCAGGATGATACTGTGCTCAGGGGAAGTGCTCAGCTTCTGCTTTGATTATTTTTTTTTTCATTCTTTTTGAAGTGACATTTGCAACATCAACAGTTTCTATCTTCTACCCAGAAATTCCCCTGTACCACTAGCAGAGCTTTCCCTTATGCAAAAAGAGGAAGAGCTAAAGAGTCTGTGAAGACTGGTAGAGACTTCTCAGCTGTAGGCCTGCACTCTTGGACATTCTGGGAATAGCCAGAGACACTGAGAGTGCCCATAACAGTAAAGGAATGGAGACTTGCGTGAATTGATTCTCTGTTTGACCTGCATGTGTACCCAACTACTTCAGTCCTCCTGGTGTCTAATATATCTCTTTTTTTTTCTCCCTTATTTAGAAAGATATCTGTAATTCAGATATCTGAGCTACTTACTGCAGCTCTTTGGCAAAGTAGAAGGCCTTAAAGTGTTTAAAGGGCACGTTTATCTTAGTTAAAAAGTAGGACACATGATATAGGTTGCAAATGACATACGACTTAGTTTCAAGGCCAGAATCCAAACTTCAAGCATTCTTTTCTGTGGCCAAGGGGGGAGAAAAACAATACACACAAAAGCAGAACTCTAAATGTTCATCAGAAGTGCTTTATCTGATTTAAAGAATTGTGGCTTTCTCGCAGCCGGAACTTGGAAGCAGAGCACAACTGTCAATCCTCTTCCAGAGTTCAGAGTTTCCCTAGTGCTTTTAAAAGTAGATTTCCTGAGAGTGAAGAACTCATGTGAGAATAAGCGATGTAAATCTTCTGTTTACCGACAGTGACATTGGACTTTCTAAATATACTCCTCCAGTAAAGACCGTTAAAAAAAACATTGAGAGACAAAAGTGCTGCAAGTAATCTGTGATTATCGTATGAGTATAGACTTGGTACTAACGTTCTGTTACCAGAGGAAATTGCTTGAGAATAAGAATTTGTGGTTTGCACAGGCGTGGAAGAAGAATTAGGCTTAAGAAGTTGATCTGCATGAATGAAATCAATTCATGTCCATGTAGGTGAAGCGTGGGTGCTGCTAATTAATGCCATTAACCTGTGCTAGCTGGGAATGTTGGTGCTAGAAATGTTGGTGCTTCTCTTTCTTGAAATCCTGTGAGAGATGCTGGGATTGAGTTACTTACTCTGCCGCTGATTGATGAGCCTTTCAAACAGAGGAAGCACATCCTGGTTTGGGATTCAGACCTCCTTCCAAAAAAAGAACATACTCTTCAGATGTCCTGTCACCTGCCTTTGAATAGCTGAAGGCTCCTGCTGCTTGCCAGCTGTGTTTCCAGTGTAGAAGGGATTATAAATGAAACTGAAGGATCAGAGGTATCGCTTATTCTAATTGTAAACTCTTTGTCCTCATCCTTCCCAGCACTGCTCACCTTCATTTTGAGAAAGACTTGAGACTAACGTAGTTAGTGACAATTTCACTTCAGAGCTTGTTAGACTTTTCTTTTTCTTTTTCTTATTGACTTATTTGGCTCTCAGAGAACCTGAGCCAGTGACAATGTCATAAGCATCTGCCAATATTGTGCTGCCAGCGCTTGCTTAATTTTGGTTGCAGCATCAGTTCTTTTTGTCCATTCATGCTAGACTCTCCAGACTTCTTCCAATCAACCCCATCCACTGCAGAATGATAATGCAGTACGTTTACTGCATTATAAGAAATACAAGAAATAGACTAACAAGGTATGTTTTCATGAGTCCAATCGAATCAGGTTCAGATAAGCATTGTCTTTCCTTTTATGTATTTTCAGAACAAAACTCTTTTATTTAAATATGTTTATTTTCTCTAAGACATACCTCACTTTGTACTTGAAGGATCGCTTCTAGGGTTGTAAGGGCATCTCTCACCACTAGAATATGTTCCTCACTGTTCCCAGGATGTATCTCTATTCAAAAATATTCCCTGTTGTCCTTCTATTCCCCATCCATGTGTGTTTCACCTGAGAATGTGTTCACATATAGGCTGCATCAGCTAAGGTGTTTGGAATGAGCTATCTGCTGTTTTCCAACAGAGTAGCTGGTGTACAGCCAGCAAGTGACATGCACAGGATGTTTTCAGTTACATAAATCCACGAAAAAGTGCATGGCGAGTGACAGTTCTCAGATATGCCATACATGCCTAATTGTGCCTGCAGGATTCAAACAGCTGTGCAAGTGCAGGTGTTGGAATCTGTTGTAGCAGTACTCTTTCTCATATATCAAAGTAAGAGAATGAGTTTTGTTTTCCAGTTTATACGCAGGCGTATATTTTGTGCTTGAATATTAGCAGGCAGTATTTGTGTACGGACAGGCTTCCTGATATCTTCATATGGATCTTACTGAGATACATTGGGTCTGAAATGATAATTGGACAATTCAGTATTCATATGCTACATTGTCTATTTACTTATCCATCTAGTTTTTTTCATAGAAAGATTAATGTTTTGTTTTAATTACTGGTTAAAGGGGCAGATCTGTCAAGAATATATTACTGAAGTAAGCGCAGGAGACTTTGGCTATTGTCTTCAGGAAAGAGAAGATTTTGTCCATAATGTATTGAAAGCCTGAGAGAAAAATAAAGCTATTAAATTACATTAGCTTCTTGCTCATTCTGGTCTGACTCCCTGTAAAATAATCAAACAGGGAAGGTCTGGTAAGTGAAGGTCTATATACAAAACAGCATTCTGAGATAAGGAAGTAGTGATCATTTTTTTTTAACTTTGTGTTAATGGAGGAAATTGTGTGTAGCACACTGGAAAAATATTATAGATTACTCGCAACTTCCTGTACACATAAAGCTATGCTTTATGCTTAATGTATTCCTTCCTTCTGTTCTTTTCAGATGATCCCCATAAGCCGGAGGAGAAAGATGAAATTTCCAAAGTCACAATCATAAGTCTTGTCCCCTTATTGGTGATTTCCGTTGCTGTGATTGTTATCTTTTATGCCTACCGCACTCATAAGAAGAGGAAGCTCAACAAGGCCTGGGAGAAGAATGTTAAGCCCAGGAAACATAAAGACTGCAGTGATGTTTGTGCCATTATGTTGGATGATGATCACTCAGATATCAGCTCTACCTGTGCCAACAACATCAACCACAACACAGAATTGCTGCCCATTGAGCTGGACATTGTTGTTGGCAAAGGAAGATTTGCTGAAGTGTATAAAGCCAAATTGAAGCAAAACACATCTGAGCAGTATGAAACTGTGGCAGTAAAGATCTTCCCCTATGAAGAATATGCCTCCTGGAAAACTGAGAAAGACATTTTTTCAGATGTAAACCTTAAGCATGAGAACATCCTCCAATTCTTGACCGCAGAGGAGCGTAAGACAGACCTTGGTAAACAGTATTGGTTGATCACTGCCTTCCATGCTAGAGGAAACTTGCAGGAATACCTCACACGGCACATTATCAGCTGGGAAGACCTCTGGAAACTGGGAGGATCCTTGGCCCGAGGGATTGCCCATCTGCACAGTGATCACACACCCTGTGGTCGCCCTAAAACCCCTATTGTGCACAGAGACCTAAAGAGTTCCAACATCCTGGTGAAAAATGATTTAACTTGCTGTCTCTGTGACTTCGGGTTATCCCTGAGGCTGGACCCTTCTCTCTCTGTGGATGACTTGGCCAACAGCGGTCAGGTATGTTAAAAGTTTCAGGAGATGTGTTGTACGTTGTACCAGTTCATCTGTCAGTTCCTGGGGAGAAAAGAGGGAAAAAAAAAACAAAAACCTGTGAGGCCATATTTGCTTAAAATCATCAAAAATAAAGGGCTGGTTTTTGTTTTTGTTCTTTTCAATATACAAATAGGTTTTAAACCTCGCATTAAAGCAGTGAGGGAATTGTGAGTGTGATGAAGATTTTGTTCTGATCAAAGAGCAGCCTGCTTATATGACACCATCTTCCTTTCTGTGCCCTTACAGCGAAACATGTAAAAGCTTGTCAGCTACTATTTGTCACACTGCTGCAATGTACACACAGGATAAGGGTGTGCTTCATATTTTGAGGTTAAGCCACAGTTTTCAGGCCTGTTAGCACTAGGTTTGTGTGAGTAGAACTACTGTGTCAGTATAACCCAGCATATGTGAATGCAGTCCTCTCTGTCCTCAGCACGTGTAAGCAGACAGCAGTCAGATGAAAATAACTACCCCGTTGTTGCTTTTTAAACTAAGTAGTGTGGATAATGCTCATCTATTTCACAGGTGTGCCATGAGGATGTTTGTGAATGCTTCAAAGTTTTTCATATATCTCTAAATATTTTCTCTTCTGATGAAAACTCCTGTAGTGGAAGTTGAGACCTTTTCTTAAGTTATGTTCCTAGTTATGTACCACATATGATTAATTATATGTAAGTATCCAAAGTATGCTTGTTTACACTGACTTCTAGTCTGCATGGAACTAGTATTTTGATTTAGGGACATTTCAGGGACAACTCATCAGGCAGTAGTGTTTGTTGAGTTCATGAGAACTTTGCTGTTGTTTATCAAATTAAGATCTTTGTCTTAAGATCTTTGAAGTCTCATTAGTATGAGGGAACTACCCTGATCTCATTTTGATAGAGTTTCTTAACAAGAGTCAGGAGTGAATGATAACCAGGGAAAGCATATTTAAAATTACACAAACACCACTCACAGTCACATATCATTTCTCTTCGGCATGCCAAACCTTTTTGGAGTCCAGTGAAGTCGTACCATATTGACAGTTACAAGACTGGTTGGAGTACAGCAAAAGCAGAGTATTTGGCAGTGTATGTCATAGGCTGTGAAGTTTAACCCCACAGAGACTTTGCTTAAAGCCAGCCCATATTTTCAATCTGATTTCTCTGGCATTACTCACAGACAGTTGGAAGTAGGAGGATAGCTCTAACACTGCCGCTCCCACACTTCACACCAACACTGACAATGAAGTACAGCACTGCCTAGAACATGTTGCTACTTTAGAATTGATGCCCTTGGGTACTCATGGTGAGACCCAGTGTTTTACTTTGTTTGGCTTCACTGAATCAGTTTTGGGATGACCAAATTAACATTATTCTTCTCCATGGCAAAGTGTAAGATGATGTGAAATGGCTCCATGTAAACCTCAGCCTCATTTCTTCTGTGCATACAAGCACTACCCACTCAAATGTGCCAATATGGCAACTTCTATACTGTTTGTAGCTTTTGCCAAAGAGATTTTGTGCAAGAATTTGCCATTTGTATCATTTCTGATATTTACACTTTCACCAAAACTCTTCCCATCAGGAGGTCCAGTTTTTGAAGGTATATAATGGAGCTGACACACATTTGAATTCAAGGAAGCTTCTGGTTTCCTGTGAAATGAATAGAAAAATTTAAGTATCTTATGGTTTTTCTGATCAGCCTTGGACTGCACTATTCAAGGCAATACATTGTTTGTATTACAAAACAATCTTCTTTCCCATCCACACAACTACCTTCTGCATGACGCAATTGTTGCCATTATTGTCTGTACGATACCAGTGTTCTTTATGACTGACTGGAAACCATCTTTTCCCCAGACTTTGTGGTCTTTTCAGTTCAGCTATTTGGCCATCCACGATGGCTAACATTTGCAGACATTACTTAATCTGAATATGTAAATCTGGACCTGTGTCCTGTTGTGTTCAGAGGACTGCTGTTTGCCAGCAAGGCCAGATGTTCCTCATCTCGGCAGCATCAGCAGCCTTATAACAGATGGTCTTCCTAATCACACAGAGAGGGATAGCCTCTGCCCCTCTGAGTGACACACCTCAAGGCACAAAACATCTCAAACAACTTGAAAGAAATGTAAGGTTTCCAGTATAAAAGTTCCAAAAGTCACGAACTTTATAAAAAGTACTGCAGGAAGAAAAATGTTCCCTTACTGGGTATTTTGGAAGAGGAGAACAGAAAACAGAAGGGATGGGGCTAGGAAGAGCCTCTGCTGCAGGGTTACCGTGTGTTCATGTTCAGTAGGGCAGGAAAGTATTGGTGAACTCAGTGCTGCTGGGACATGGTTATCCCAAGAACCTCTAATGTGCTGGTGTTACTCACGTTTGGCCTTAATTTTCACAGATTTCATACAACAGGGAATTTAACTTTTGAACTGATTTCACAGACTTTTTTTTTGCTATCCTCTAAATAAAGGCCTTGGTACTGCAACCATTTGTATATCTTTAACAAATAAATTCTCTGATGTTGCACAGTCCTATGACAAAGCAATGTCCTTGGTCTGTACTGTTGTTTTCTTAGGGAGCATTACATCCCATTTGTACTGAGTATGGGATGATAAGGTGTGTTTCCAGAAGCATGCCAAAAACATGTTGTAAGAGACTGTGCATTTACTATGTAGCTGCCTTCAGTTGCTGACCCAATAACTGAAATGTTTTTTTGTAGTCCTGCTTACCACCAAGCTCTGGACTGCTGGCTGTAGTGCGCTCTGTAAATAGCCCCTTTTAACCAGAAATCCTACTGCATCACCCACTTCTGCCTTTTCCTTTTTTTTGTGATTAAGCAGTCTCCCATCTGAAGCTGTCCTTGCCTGATCTTATTATTTTTGGACCTTTTCCAGGTGAGGAAAGAAGGAGAGCAATTTTTTTATACATTTATTTTTTGAAATCAACTGCTCAGAGATCCAATAGTTATTCCTTACATTGATTCGTATTATAAGAACAGACATTTAAACTTTGCCATCAGTAATGTAAGGTCATAATCTAGACTGCAGCAGCAAAGCTGCTAAAATCATTGCTGAAAATTATTGAATATGCATAAATTTTATGGGAACAACTTTTCAAACAAAAAGGGGCCAGTTTTTGGTTTCACTTCAAATGTGTGCTTTGGTACTTCTTCGTCAGCTTTCTTGTGCCAAGCCTGCATTTACCACTCTCATTTTAAGACCACTTTGAAAAGAAACAGTTCTCTCTGTAATATGCAGTGCAAAAGAATACAGTGAGTTTCTTGCTCATCTGAAAATCACTTGGTCAGTGGCAATTGCTCCAGGCCCAGAGGACAGAGTTTATCTCCATGAGCAGCCAAGAAGTGAGAAAGTTTGTCAGCGTTAAAAACATTTATTTAAAGAACTACAAAAGGCCACTGTTCTTCTTGTTTGTTTGTTTCTTTGCTTTTATCATTTTTTCTTTACCAAGGGAGGTGCAAGTAAAGTTGGTAGTCAAGACAGTGTCAGATTCTTTTGGCAGCAGAAAGCATGATCCGTGCCAAGTATGGCTTGCATTTTTGGATATGTGTCAAATGGCACCATTTCTATGAAAGCTGAAGTCAAATCACAGCAGAGTCCAAAACATGAATTACAATTGCAGCTCATGAGCTCTCCCGTTTTTCCTCTCCTGCAGGTTGGCACAGCAAGGTACATGGCCCCTGAGGTCCTGGAGTCCAGGATGAACCTTGAGAACATGGAGTCCTTTAAACAAACAGATGTGTACTCCATGGCTTTGGTCCTTTGGGAAATGACATCTCGCTGTAATGGTGTTGGAGGTAAGCACCATCGGTTTTCTTATCTCTAAAAGTATGTTTGGATAGAAGTGCTCTTGTGATTGTCTGCGTACAGACAATTCTTTGTTGTAGTGTGCCTGGCTGCTGTAAGCTAACAGGCCTTCAGTAATATAAGATGCACGTATGTATGAGCAGGCTTCAAGGGCAAGCTCCTGAAAGCATGAGGAAATTGCTCTCCCATTGCTGTAAAGATAAATTTGCTGCTCGGTAAGCTAAAGTTTTTCTTTAAACTACAGCATCTTGAGTAGCTGTGGATTGACTCCTGTCTGCCTGTCCCCTCCCAGAATAATTATCACAAGAATATTTGAAACACTTGGACCTGATGATCTTAGAGGTTTTTTTCAACCTAAATGATTCATGAAATATTAAGACCAAGAAGTGATAACTGTCCCCCATTTGCCTTCATGGAATGTTAACTCTGAAACCTAAGAGGGCCAGTTTAGTGTCACATTTACTAATTATCATTTCAGTAAGAGCCGTCATAGGGGTTCAGAAATCTTTCTGCTTTTGTGAAATCCGTAACTGCCACTCATCATTTTTTGGGATGTTGCAAGAGATCATCCACATGAGAAACCAAGGGATGTTCAATGTATAAAGTGCAGTAACGAAAATAAGCGTAACTGAATATCAAAATAGCTCCAAGAAGAGCTACTGTGCTTGTTCATATTCAGACTTTGTTCACTGAAGCAAAGTCTCCATTTCTACTTTGCCTGAAGCTGACCCAAAATTTCCAGTTTGTTATGCTAGTATGTGCTAGAAATCTGAAAAGTTGTTGTTGAGATTCTGCATTACATATTGCCGTATTTCAAGATTTTCACCTTAACTTCAGGGACTAAAATGAGACTAAGTTACGTATAAATTTTTTCAGTTAGCTTGTATTGTCTAGCAATTGCTTTAACAAAAGTCCAGGACTCACACAGGCAGTCTAAGAAGCAGGGCTGTTGCATATAACACTAATGTGGATATTACAGCAGATATGTGGTTATTTTTATTTGTTACCTCTCTCCCAAAACCACATAGGTTCTCTTTTCATTGGATTTGCCACAGTTGAGTCTTAAAGGGCTGCAAGAGACAGGACAATCTGTAGAGCACTACAGTATGGGGAACGTAGTGTACAGGAGAGAAACCAGTGTCCTATTGGAAGATGAATATAGCTGCTCCTTGTTTCTCTGCTAACATCCATGGGATACCACAAGCTGTCTATCCTTGGAGGTTTCTGAGGCCACTCTGCACAGTAGCAGTTTGGCATCACGATGTTTGTGTGCAGGAGGTAGAAATGCCTGCATCTCAGTCTCTTGCTCTGTCTGACCAGCATTTGTGGTCTTTGTGGGTGGGCTGCACTGTGGGCAAACAGTTTTGCCCCTGTTTGCGCCCTGCTGGGAAAGCAAGGTGTGCAAATAGCTAGTGCTAGCAGAAATGCATGAAACCTTTTTTTTCTAGTCAAATGTTTCAGGGAAAAAACATGTGGTGCTCCAAAAACTGAAAGTTTTTGAAATCTAGCATATTCCATGGCAAACCTATCCACGTTTAACAGTTGTGGTTATGTGTGTTTCTAAATGCGTTGGCAAAACCTCAGCCTTTCATTAGCACTTTGTAAGTGCAGCTGAGAAGATTTAAAACCTTAGAAAAAGGATCTCTGCCCTGTCTCGAGCTCTCTCTGTTTCTTGCATTTAGGAACTCACCTTATTAATATAAGTATGAGCTGTTCACTGTGGAGTCTTTTATCTTCACTGGTGCCTGAGTCTGTTGCTGTTCATATTTGCTGAGTACAGTGAAATGGAGTTTGTGGCAAGAACAAACCTTGTTGCTGCTGTTCTCATATGGCAACTGTCTAAAAGAGGATATAAAGGGGAAATCACCAGTGTGTTTAGCCAGAAGAGACTGACCTCTTATAACCTTGAGAAGACGAGCTGAAATAATTTTGGGAAAATGAGATGTTTCTCTGGCCCAGCATCCCCTTTGCTTTCAAGCAGGAGCTTAGCCCCTGCCTCCAATTTTCCCTATTCATTCCATCTCTCAGTCATCCTCATCTCCAGAAACACATTTCTTAAATTTCCATGCTTCAATCATCTTTCCAGGTGGTTTAACTCCCCAGTGAAACCACAGGAGTATTTGGACAGATCTATAGTGGGTAGGACTTGGGCTTAGTGTCTTCAACCAGAGCAGCTAAATATAACTCCTAGAATGCAGCTCCCTTATCTTGTCAGTGGTACTGAGCTACAGCAGCATTGCACGGTCTCTCTCATTTCCTTCTTTGATCTTCTCTTGGTTCGTACAGTCTGACTCTCTTTGCAACCAGCTGGTGAAGTACCCTTACAGTGATTCATGACTGCAGCTCCCTCTCTGCTTTCTCTCCCCATCTGTCACTGGTGAGACTCCCTTCCCTCCTTGCACCCTTCAGAGGAGCTGCCTCCGCTCATGCAAACCCCTCCATTTCCTGACCTGGTAGGTGCTGAGAGAAATGACTTTGCATGTAAGCCAGGGCAGACTGACCTAATTGCAGCCTTTCCAAAAGAACCTAAAAGATGTAAGTGCTGTCTCCCCAGTGCAGGCCTCTCTGCAGCGTGGGCTCCCTGACACTAGAGAAGGACCAGGGAAGTTCAGAGAGCAGCCTGACACTGCAGGGGGAAACCATGGGAAAGGAGGAGTTAGTTGCCATGCTAAAGGTAGGGTGAGTTATTTCTTTTACATAAGGTGCTCTCAGGATTTGTCTATTGGTGTGCAGGTGTTCGGTGAGTGTGGGAGGTGATGGAGGCAGGTCCTTTCACTGCAGCAGCTTTGTCGAGCATAGTCTCAGCAGAATGCCAGGCCTTTTCAGTCAACAGACATTTAAACGAAAATACCCAGCAGCATAATCTGTACTGTGAAGCTGCCATAGTAAATATGCAGGTGGGGATCAGCTTTCGAGAAAGGCCATGCTGTTCATTGTTACTTTGTTGTGCTAAATATGGAGAAGCAGAAATGGGGCACAGGGGAGAGGGAGACAGAGGCAAATATCGAGTTTGACTGGTTTTTCACCGGAGTATAATTTAAGAGGCATATTTAGAAACTCAGCAATACTACTTCGGGGAGAACTTCAGCTGCTCCACACTGCCGTTAACTTGGTATTTCATTCAGTGCAACAGCTGTGCACCAGATGCTGCACGTTGCGAGAAATACAATTTTCATCTCAACGGCTTGCTTTCAGAGCGACACAGCTTTGGCGACTGAGGCAAGTGTAATTTCTCCGACAGCCTCCTAGAAAGAAAAGGAAACCATCTGCTTCGTATCGGAGCTGCTGCAGGCAGGGGACTGCTGGGGGCAGCAAGGGAGAAGGAGAGGAACAAAGCCTCAGGATGCACAGGGCTGGTGAGGAAGGAGAGAAACTCCTCAGAAAATGGCGATGTTCCTCATACAGTGTTGCAGTGCCTGAAGGGGAGGCTGGCTTTGGTGTAGCAGCAGAGCTATGTCTGAAATAGCAGTCTTGTTCTACCAGAGCTCTGCTTAATATGAATAAAAGGGCTGGTTAATCTTGTGCTTGCTTGGAAAGAGTCAGCCAAGAGGTGCAATTTGGCAGCTAAGCATTTGTGCATCTTGTGCTTCAGGGAATGCTCGGCATTCATCACATTGAGTGTACAGAGGTGACAGTTTCTGGCAGCAGGGAACATTTTGATAGCCTGTGCAGTGGGGCTGTGCCTGTGTGTTAGGTCTGTGCTTGTGCATCAGGCCTGAGGCTTCTGCAGCAGGGGCCTAATTTAAGCCTCTCCTTTGTGAAGAGGAGCCCCAGTGGGGCACGTTTGCACTGCACTGGCATGTGGTGGCATGCTTCCCACATCTGGTACGCCCACAAAGGGCAGTGTCACCATTGTTGTGGAACAGTAGCTTGGATCCCAGAAATTCTCTATGTACTCAGTGCTAAGTGCTGTCCTTCAGCAAGCCCAGGTAACAGTAGGTAAGATCACCCCGCAGGGCATGCTTATGCTGTATTCCTCTACTTTCCCACCTCAGGATCTAGCATACAATGACTAAGCAGCCTGTAATCATACTCTGATGGCAGAGCTTGTACGCTCCTAGCCCTTTGGAAAGGTGACTGTGTCTTTGATCATCAGATGTGAAATCACTTAAAACATGTCTGTGCAAGGAGAATGGCACTGTAGCTTTGTTCATCCCAGGGCATCCTCACACATTCCCAGCTAGTGTTCATATTCTGAAGGAGTGGATCTGGGAAACCTAGGGAAAATATGAGGTAAGTATCTGACAACTCCTTAAACTTGAAATGGCTTTGAGCTTCTGCATAGTCCCTTTGTGCAATAGCTATGTAGACCCACCACCCAGATTCTTCTAGCATGAGGAAAGATACAATCTGCATGCACATGCAGATGTGTGTGTGTGTGTGTGTAAGCTATCACAGTAATTGCATCATCAACTGATTTATCCCCTCTGTGGCTCTTCCCTCTTATGCTCTAAATTAAGGGGTTTTTCAAAAGGATCAGAAGTTCCAAAATATAAGATCACTGCTATGGATTGTGCTCCACAGCTGATTTTCGCTAGCCTTCTTCCTCCTCACTCCTACTTTAATTCTTCAAGTAAGCCTTCATCTTCTAGCATGAGGAGATGTCCCATGAAAAACGTAGCAAGACATATCACATGGGGGAGTGTTGATGGGGTTTGCAGGTGTGCAGTTCTGACTTAAAGGAAGAAAATCTCACTGCAAACAGCTTAGAGCATAAGATCACATGCGAGAGACATATTTTTCATGAGCAGTCCACTGCCAAATGTTCTATAGCATTCATCAAGCACAAATAGATTTTCAGTAATGTCTCCGGGGCTAAAAATCTAGTCCCAGCCTTTCTGAGAGTTATAGCCATGCTGGTGTCAAAGGGAAGCAGAGGTACAGTGATTATTAGTGCAAGGTAGCTCACAACCATAAAGATTAAATGTGAGAGGTTAAAGTTGAAGAAACTCTTTCATTATTGAATACTAAAAGTGCTGTGGTTCAGAATACCTGAGGTATTTATGGTACTTCAGCCAGTTGTCATTTTTAGTGTCTGACTGGTCTGAAAACAATCAGAAGAAACATTTAAGTCATGAAAAATAGATTCAGCATCTGTATATAGCTGTGCACAAGTATCTAGCAACAAGCATCTTAACCTGCCTGAAATTGACACCTATTACATCTACTGTAGCATGCCAACATGATCCATGAATAACCTCAGCTATTACTCCAAAATCTGTCTGACACCTGAGGTTCCACAGCATATGGATAATTTACTGCAGAAAGATTCAGTCGGCTTTTCTTTTTGAAGGAGAGAGAAGCAAGATAATAAATAGTGAGAAGATGCTGCATGCTTTTCAGAGTGAGGAAAAGCACAACTGTGTTCCTGTGAAGTCATTACAGAGAACTAGCATCTGGCCTCAATTTCTCCTTCTTAACAAAAATGCAAATCTGAAAAAAAAAAAAATGCAGCATAGAAAGAATTTCTTGAACAGGGGAAATGTGTTAGAAACCTATCAGTTCCCCAGGAAGGCTTTCCCTTTCGCCAAGTAGAGGCAATCCCAAGCACAAATACAGGAGAGAATGGCTTGAGAGCAGCCCTGAGGAGAAGGATTTGGGAGTGTCAGTTGATGGAAGACTCAACAGGAGGCGGCAGTAGTGTGTGCTTGCAGCCCAGAAGGCCAACTGTATCCTGAGCTACATCAAGAGAAGTGTGACCAGCAGGTCGAGGGAGGTGATTGTGCCCTTCTGTTCTGCTCTTGTGAGACACCAGCTGAAGCATCCAGTTATGGGACCCCCAACACAAGAAGGACATGGAGCTGTTGGAGTGGATCCAGAGGAGGGCTAAGAAGATGAGCAGAGGGCTGGTACACCCCTCCTATGAGAACAGGCTGAGAGAGCTGGAGCTCTTCAGTCTGGAGAAGGCTCCAGTGGATCTTGCAGTGGCCTGCCAATACCTGAAGGGGGCCTGCAGGAAAGCTGGGGAGGGACTTTTTATAAGGGTATGTAGCAACCGAGGGAGGGGAAATAGCTTTAAACTGGAAGAGAGTAGATTTATACTAGATATTAGGAAAAATTCTTTACTGTGAGGAACAGGCTGCCCAGAGAGGTTGTGGGTGCTCCTTCCCTGGAGGCGTTCAAGGCCAGGCTGGATGGGGCTTTGAGCAGCCTGGTCTAGAGTGGAGCGTATCTGCTTATAGTAGGGGTGTTGGAACTGGATGATCTTGAAGGTCCCTTCCAACCTAAACCATTCCACGATGCTGTGATTCCATGATTCTTTGATTATATGATTCTACGAAGTGAACAGTCTCGTAAACCTCAATGGCCTTCAGATTAAGTTCAGTGAGAGAGAACAGGCAGCACTGGACAGCTTCCCTTGATTTGTCACTCACATTCCTTTGAGGCAAACACAGTAGGGTAAAACTAGAGCCTGGCTTGCAGGCAGTCATTGAAAAAAAAATGTATACGCACTCAAGATGGCCTGTTCATATTAGAAGTAACTAACATAGTCCTGGGAACATTCAAAACATGTTATTCTCATACCACACAGGTGCCACTGCTCCACAGTTTCCCGTGCTTTTGTCTCACCTGTGCTCCTCTATGCTAGTGCTGCATATTGCAGGGAGATCTCTGAGACTACAGTGGTGTCCAGGACCACTATCACAAGTAAACCACATCTGCTGGAGATGTGTAGGCAGTGTCCAGATCATGCTGTTTACTTTTCCTCAGCAATCGCTACCATCTTGGTTAGCTTTGAAAGCAAAAATATCAGCTTTGTAACCATTGTACTTCTACTGTGATTCTACTGTGCTTCCAGGTCTGACCAGCAAGATGACAACTTCCCATTTAACTTTTAGAGTTAAGATTCTGTAAATTTACTTTGGCTGAATTATCTCTAACTGGGATTAATGTGGGTGAAACTGATACGAAGAAAGCAAAGTAGACTTCAGCCCTTGTGTCTTAAAGAAGGTATTCTCCTTATGAGAAGATAGGACTTGTTTTTCAGAACTATAGTCAGTCAGCACAAAATTGTGTGGAGAGTGACCAGCACCAAATAGTTCATAGAAAAAGGAGGGAGACATCTGTGGGGTAATCTACCACACTGCATGCACAGTAGTTTGCAGTTGGATTGCTAAACTCTGGACACTTTAATGCATGGAGTTTAATATCCCTTCCAAAATGTTTGTTATCGTGTCTTGGGCTGTTCTTTTAGTTATCTCTATTTTTCTGTAGCCTGGTGTAGTCTTCACCTTGTGGCCATCACCTAGCAATGAAATCTATAGTCTGTCTCTAAAATTCTGGAGAAAAGTCCACCTTTTAGTTTTGTTTTCATCATGAGACAAGACGATCAGAATGATCTGATCTATGTTATCTTCATCATTAATTACTTTGATCTTGTATTATGTACCAAAGTAAACAAAGTCAAATGTTAGCAGTTCTTCCCTTAGCAGGACATTTCTTTCTGGGCCTTTAATCATTGTTATCACTCTTCTGAGAGGTTCTATTTACTATAAAATGCATCTCGAGAGAAGTGAACAGTACTGGACACTGTTTTTGAACTTTGGTTGCAACATTATACAATAGTACTGTGTCTCCCATCTCGTTCATCTCCCTTCACACATCTTCTGGACACACACATTCTTCAACCTGCCTAGTAGATTACACATCAGTTTTTCTTGCCCTCAATTAATTCCTAGAAATAAATAAAAGGCAGCAGAACAGGCCAACTTCATAAATCTTTATCTAATACTAGCAAGCCATTAGACCCGAGTGTAAATACTCCATCTGTTCCCAAAGAAACCACAGCATTTTCTACATTGTGTCAGCATCTACTGTAATATTTCCGCTCTTGGAGATTTCTTGAGTTTTCTCCAAAGATCCCATATGTCTGCTTCTTTCTTTCTCTCCCCAAAGAAAAGCAAAGAAAATATGCAATATGCTCATAAAAACTAGCATGGCAGCAGCCCCTACAGGAAACTGCGTCCCCTTCATCATCAGTTGAAACTGACCTATTTTAAGAAAGAGGTCTAAAATAAGAGCAGGCTACTAATGGCTCAGTAATAAGCAAGGACAGTATGGAAGCTTCCAGCACTGTTCCTTGTTGTACCTTTGTCTTTTTCAAGCAACTGTTTCCTCCTAGCAATCTGGCACATTAATATCTATGACCTAGATTTCAGTTTATATTTCACCTGGTAAGTGTGTGGAAACTCCAGGGAACTTAAGGGGGACCAGTATAACCATTTCTTGTAAACTTGGCTCAAGCAGAATTCACCTTGAAGTCCTTGTGTGCTTTGCCTCAGCAGAGACTGTACGGCTCACAAATGTTATTCTGATGCTCTGGCTGTTGCTAATATGATTATGTGCTAAAGAGTTTAATTGGAAATTGTCTAGTTGGCTAGGAAGGAAAAAGGGAGGGAGGGGGTGTGTGGGAGAAACACATTTGAAACATATTTGAAAATGCCAACTGGCTTTGCTTTGTTTGGAGCTGGTCAGGCAGAACGGTGGCACTGTGCAGCTAATCAGTGGCTCCTTCTCCTCCAGAGAACAGCCAGCTCCCTTCACACTTGGCACACATGCAGCCCAGCTGAATACCCTTGTGTTTGCTTCTTCTCTTGGCAGAAGTAAAAGAGTACGAGCCCCCCTTCGGCTCTAAAGTGCGAGAACATCCCTGCGTGGAAAGCATGAAGGACAATGTCCTAAGAGACAGAGGGCGACCTGAGATCCCCAGCTCCTGGCTTAACCATCAGGTAAGAGCACTACAAAACCCATCTAGCTGCTGCCCAAAGCCTGAGCGTTAATTCTGTGTCCTGCTCAGCAGGAGGGACCTCTCTTTTTGCACTCATTGCTCTGTCACACGGTGACACTGGTGCTGCCCATAGTTCAGACACCACAGTGCCCTGCACCATTCCTGCTCCCAAATCTCTGTGGATTTCTGCTGCCCACCAGCGTAATTTGAAAGTGACCAAATTAAAACAAAAAATAATAGAAACCTGAGACCTCACAGTCATCCAGACAGCCACAGAATAATTAGGGCCTTAAAGTACCCTGCATGCAGGCTCTGAAAGGTCAGAGAGAACAGCTTTACACACGGGTTCCATCAGCAGAGAAAACAAATCTCAGCACTTTATCACAGAGAAAAGTAATACTGGTATCCCAGCTGTTAACAGGTTTAAGAAAATAGGAAGTGAATCGTCAGCAGCTTGGTTTGTTTTTATTCAGGGCAGTGTAGTGACAGTCATTGGCATGTTGGGAAGCACTCTGTCAGCTTTCTCTGTTCTTACACATCATGGTGGCACTTCCTAGGCGATAGATGCAGCCCAATTTCTCAGTGAAGTTCAGCTGAAGCTGAATGGAAAAGAGCCAAAGGCATGCATTCCTTAACTTTTGCTGTGAGCGGTTTTATCAGAAGAGATAAAATGAGAACCATTTTACAGAAGTGAGGCTTGGTCATTCCACTTATCAATGAAATATGTTGAGTGGTCTTTACGGACAAAAGGAAAGTATCACAAACATTTATAAAAGCCCAGGCAACCAAGATCAGCTGGTATTTCTATCAGGAGCCTTTTTTTCATTCCAGTTGAAATGTTAAAATTATAGTCTAACCCTTAATTAGGAAAGGCCATGTGAGTGGCTATAATCAGTCATTCCTCCAACCAGGAGCAACACATCTGCTGCCTGATGACTGCGGCAGAGTGCACGGCATTCCTGGACCTGTCATCTGTTATGAGCAGGGTTATTGAGGAGGGATGCTCTCACTGGGGAGGAGAGCTGTGTTTTGAGGGACATCTGAATAACTGATATTCCCAGTACTGAAAGGCCTTTGACATTTCTAGGATCTACAGCTACAGCTGTGTTCTAACCGATCTGTTGAACTGGGAAAGTGAGGTTACATTCATGCTCATCTGTATAGAGTAGAAGATTGCAAGTTTTTTTTTTTTTTTAATTATGTATGAACAGGTAGAAGTCATCAGGAGTTGACTGCAGCTGTTTGTTTTCCACAAAGGCAAAAGGAAGTCCAAACCAGTAGTGAACATGTGAGACTTTAGAAGAGCCCAATTAACAAAGCAGGAAAGAATCCTGAGCCAGGTCACTGGGGAGCAAAAAAAATTGAAGAAAATGCTTAAAATTAGGAACAATATGAGAACATTTCTGAGAATATTCCAAAGTCATGGTCTTAACATGTCAAAAAAAATAAAGAGAACCGATTAGGGAAATAGAAGAACAACAGGAAGATCTGTAGTCAGTAGACCTGAGGTCAGTAAGTTTTCTCAAGAGCAAAAGGAAATCTAACTTAGTATCAATCCATCACTTCCTGTGGTGCTTATGCTAAGGCAAAGGCAGAAGTTGTCGGCAAATATTTCTGTTCTGCATTTGGGAAGAGTCAGATGACACGCATGTAGTAGAAGATGGCAAAGTCACTGATGAAGCAGAAGTCATTGACTCTTAGAGGAGGCCATGGGTAACGTTAAGTGGCCCAGAGATCTGTGTGCATTTGGGGCTGAGCTACTCCTTCAGGCATCACATGGCATGGCAGTAGGAGCAGCAATACGGCTGGTTGTGCCTTGTTGAGGGAGCACCAGCAGCACCTTGCACATGTTAGGCTCAGGGTCCTAGCAGTGCTGGGGCAGTTGGTGCTACCCGCATTGCCCAGCACAGGATGTCCTGCCAGCTGGGATGTGCTGCCTGTGTTTGTGTGTAACTGGAGTGGGCGCAGCTGGCTCCAGCAGGGCTCAATTAGGAGTCTAAGGCAGGAAGTGAATGCCTGATAACACCCTCCCAGGACATTTAGTGAAGGTGGATTTAATTCCCTTTGTCTGAATCCCTTCAGCGTTTCACATTGCGCTATCTACAACTCAGTGACGCATGGGCTTCAGCGGGGCTGTGACAGTTTGCAGCAGCTGAGGATCTGCTTTGAACTCCACAGAAGTTGCTTTTACTGTAATAGCTCTTCCATATTCATTTCCTTCCTCTGCAGTCGTGTTTTCGTAATGAACTCATTATTCATCGTGATAAAATTCTGGAATGGATTTACATATTACATTTTTTTCCCCTTAATGAGATTTGTTGCACTATTGATTTCAAGTTAATGTTTAATATTTAATTTAATTTACTGCTTGTAATTTCAATGCCATCAGAAAACTAATGTTATTTGTATACAGACAGTAACGTTCTGCTATTAACATTGACATCAGTCAACATCACAATTAGGTAAATTATGCAATTAATGTAGTGTTGTGAAATGTTATTTTTTCAAATAAGAAGTTTAAGATAAATCCTGCTTAATGGGCTTTTAGTGTCATAAAGCAAAGCACACAATTTCCTGGCAAATACCTCATGTTTACAAAATGCATTACAAAGATGCAACTGTTTTTTTGCTCCTGTAAACATGTGCATCAGCATTGAAATGAAGGTTAAATAGTTACATCTGTGAGTGACATGTGTTTAAGTGTTTGCGGGACTGCGGCCCATATTTGCACACAGTTTTAGTTTGTCTGTGGAGAATTCATAAAGGCTGATGTCAGGTCTGATATTGCTGGCAATCAGAATTCTGTTCAGAAAAAAAAAGCAGAACACAAATAGGATTCAGCCATGCGAAGGGATGGGTTGAGTGGGAAGTTGTTATTCAGCTATTCTGATTGTATTTACTAGACCAAAAACTACTTGATTCTACTGGTCCAAACCAAAAAGTCTTTTACAGGGAGGGTAGTGAGGCACTGAAACAGGTTGCCCAGAGATGTGTTTGATTCCCTGTCCCTGGAGACTTTCAAAGCTGGGCTGGATCAAGCCCTGAGCAACCTGGTCTAGCTGTGCATGTCCCTGTTCATTGCAGGGGAGCTGGACTGCATGGCCTTCAAAGGTCCTTTTCTATTCTAAAGATTCTGTGATTCTGTGTCTAGAAATGGCAGTACCAGTCATTGGAGCCGCTGGATGTAAGGTCGTAGGGTTTCTTTAATAAAAAAAGAATACCATATCCCCATTTCAATGACAGCAGAGCCCACTGAGCACCTCTGGGACGAGTTCTGTCACCACAGGCATGCCAACAGTCCTCTAGACTTCAGAGGACACCCAAGCCAGTTCTTGTGAGCACGCGGTGGCTCGGTGGCTGTCCCCACCACAGTACTCTCTCTGTGCTCTCCACAGGGCATCCAGATGGTGTGTGAGACCCTTATCGAGTGCTGGGACCACGACCCCGAGGCTCGGCTCACGGCGCAGTGCGTGGCGGAGCGCTTCAGTGAGTTCAAGCACCACGACAAGCTCTCAGGGAGAAGCTGTTCAGAGGAGAAGATCCCCGAGGACGGCTCTGTGACCACCTCCAAGTAGCACGCACCCAAGAGCTCCGAAATGGAGGGAGGTTACTCCTAAGCACGTTACCTTGGCAGAGGAAGAAGTCACAATCGGTGCCTTGACTTGCTTCCTGGGGGACTGAGGCTGTCACTACTCCCTTTGAGCTGTAGCTCTGGGCAGGGAGATGTGTGCATGGGAGTTAAAAGCCAGGGAGTGGGTGTCATACCCCAGCATTGGCAGCCGGCGTCATGTCACAGGAGGAGCTAAGTCTGTTAGCACTTCCTCAGGAAATGAGGTTTGAGAATAGCCAATAACATTATGCACTTTAATAATGCCTGTATATAACTATGAAATTGCTATTTTTATATATATATACATATATATTAAAAATGTCTGTGTATGTATATATCTATCTATATATCTGTAAACAGCCATGCTCTGAAGAAAAGAGTTTAAAAAATGCTTGCAGGAAATTACCTGTGCATTAGAGATCCCTCCCCATTGGGAAAGTGCCTGGGGAGACTGGCGTATCAGGACACTAGCAATTGTGCACTAAGCACTCTGCCAAAAAGATAGGAATAATGAGCAATAAGAAGATGGCTTTGAAGCATGTGCTGCACACACCCAGCAGCCCAGGAGACGACAGTTGCAGCAGCGGTCTCACAGCAAGGAGACAAATCTGGCTTTGCAGTCGTAACTACATGCTCCTGCCTGCAGTGTTTTTCAGAAGATTCGGGGATGTCTTTGCCCTCTTGCCTTAACCCCAAGGTCCTCACAGCCTCCCATAATGGGAGGGAATGTGAGGAGTTTTGGTCCCTCCCACCTGTGTTTCCATGCAGAGGTCATTAGTGTTACGTGTTTATTGCTTTGAGTTCATGCTGCTTGCAAGCAGGTTGCAAAATAGCAGCGGGATGAGATTTTTCCCCTTCTCCCTTCCTGACCCCCAAACCGCACACAAGACACATCCAGCAGTAATCCAAGCAGATGTTTTATATTTGCTCTGCATTCTGAACGCAGATTGTACTTATTTTTTCCCCTTTCCTTTTACCTTGATTGCGTTGCTGTGAGAACAAATAACTTTTTCCAAGTACAGCATATCTAATTGCGTGATATACCACAGCCTGACTCTGTTCCACGCTTTCTAGAGAAAAGTAAGAGACAACACCCAGTGCCTTTGCTTTCACACAAGACCTTAGAGGTGAGGGAAGGCTACATAGCATCCGATTCATGGCATATCCTGCCCTCTTCTCTGCAGTGTAGTGGGAATTTAGTTATCCAGAATGTTTAGGAGGACAGTTGACATATGTAAACTTATACAAATGACAGCAGTGCATTTAATAATGCTAACAATTCTGTCTTCAGGAGTTCTACAGTGATGTTTCACTTTTTTCTTCCCTTGGCATGTGTTTGGGAACTGTTGAACCACTGATTGATCACCTGAGGCAAGCAGTGAGTCAGCCATGGAGCACAGGTGAAGGCAATTCAGCTGTGTGATGGAGGTGGTGTGGAGCCTGGCTGCACCTCTCCTAGACCCCATTTAAGGGCTGACTGCCACTAGGGAAGGATCTCTTTCTGGAGATTGCTCCTTTTGGAGTTCTTTCTGTGAGCTTAGGGCACCGGTGAGCATTTTTGTTTATTTTTTTATTTTCCCCTTTCCACTGTGATAATCCTTCTAGTCATATGACCTGCAAAATACCAGCCTAACCACGCCACTCTGCTAATTGTATTTGTTGATTGTGCAGTATGTAAGTGGGTTGTGGAAACCAGGACTTGAGCACAGAGCAGTCCCACACAGGTCTGTATCAATTCACTGAACACTTTTGACAGATAAACTTTGATATTACTCTAGAAGATACTGCCAAGTAAGTCAATAGGAATCATGCTCATTTAAATAGGAGCTCAGACTGACTTGCAGCAAAAAGTACTTCATTTCAAACAGTATTGTATCCCCATTCATTTTGTTTTAAATGAACTGCTCAGAAATATTTAAACAGAGAAGAGCAACATCTTAGCAACTACAGCAGGATTCAGAAGACACTGTGTCAAATTTGAGGGGAGAGGGATTTGCGTTTCCAAAACAAAATAAAGCAAGGAAAGTGATGCAGCTGCGGGGCCACTGCCATCTAGCGAGGCACTGCTATGTGCTGCACAGGAGGACTGGGGGGCTGAGGGCAGCCATTGCTGCTTTCTCTCCCTCCACCCACACTGAAGGTCAGGGAATGGCATCCAGAGGTTACTGACAGTACTGACACATTTATTTCCTTTTTTTTGTGTTTTTTTTTTTGTTTGTTTATTTGTTGGGGTTTTTTTACTACTACATGTAAAGGGATTTTTTTTTTAAATTCTCTTAAGGAATACTTCACCTGTACATCATGTATGAAATAGGAATGTGAACATTATATACTCTTCTTTATCAAATGTTTCAAGCACTTAACTTGCTTTGTAAACAGTGTTTGGGGGGCTTTTTGTTCTTGTTGTTTTGTATAAATCAAATGTTTATTGCAGCAAATAAAATAACACCGACTCAAATTTGTCTTTCATCTCCGGAGCATCCAGAATAAGGAGGGGGCTCTTGCTAAAACGATCCCTATCCTAAAAGGATTTATTCTCATCCCTTTTCACCAGATGTCCAGCTGCCACTGCATGTGTCCCTCTGTGCTGCTATCTCATCTGGAGAGCAGCAGCAAAGGGATGCAGAGTGGCCATTCCTTCACCATGTAAAACCTTCTCTGGTCATAGGGAGGGGACGGAAGCGGGCTCACAGCTGCCTCTCTACTATTGTTAGCTCAATCACAAGCACAGGTAAGGTCTTTGTTAATCCTCTGTTCTTTTGGTTCGGGTATTAAAGTGAGCCAGAAGACAGTGCACTAAATCTGTGTCACAGGGAAGGGTGTGATTAATGTGTTTGTGCCACACGGCTTCAGCGCTGTGCTCAGCGTTCAGCCAGCCGCTCCTCCTCTGCAGGCCATGCACAGAGCACGAGAAACCAATGAACGTGAGAAGAGCTGGATACCTCCCTCACCAGCCCAAAAAAATGTTTTTGCTGAGAGTGCTGCAGCTGTTCAGCTTGGAGAAAAGAAGGCTGTGGGAAGATCTGAGAGTGCGTTTCTGTATCTGAAGGGGGACTGTAAGGAAGGAGACAGATACTTTAGGAGGGTCTGTTGTGACAGGACAAGGGGAAATGGGTTTAACTAAAAGAGAGGAGATTTAGATTGGATATAAGGAAAGTTTTTCACTGGCACAGGTTGTTCGGAGATGTGGTGGGTGCCCCATCCCTGGAGGCACACTCAAGATCAGTCTGGACTGGGCTTTGAGCAACCTGATGTAGCTGTATGCATCCCTGCTCATTGCAGAGTGCTGGACTCTGCAGTGGCCTTTAAGACTTCCTTCCAACTCAAACGACTGCATGCTTGTATGACTTACTTCGAGCAGTGCCCTGCCCCGTGTCACAGTGCTCTGCCCCACTTGTGGCTCTGCCCTCATCCCTCACTGCTCCCCACCACTGACTGTGCACTGCGCAGAGATCTTCAAGCCCTGACATCCTGTTTAGGTTGGACTAAAGTCAGTGTCTTTTTGGTGTGACAGGGCAAACGAGTGTTGCAGAAACAAATACAAATTGTATTAAAAAATGTAGCAGGCAAATACAGAGGCCTTTCAGACTTGAAATACACAACATCTATGAAATAAAGTATGCTATCTATTGTTAATTTTTCATTTCTGGTTAAGTCATTTGCCCTCTTTCTTATCCTAAATAGGGTATCATTACTTTTCTGTGAGCAGCTCTTAAATAGCAGAGTCATAGAATCAATCACAGAGTCATATAATAGTCACAGAGTCATAGAATCAATCACAGTCACAGAATGGCTTGAGTTGGAAGGGACCTTAAAAATCATTCAATTCCAACCCCTATGTACGTCAATCAGAATTTTAGCACCACGGTACACAAACTGTGCACTGCAGAAAGCTGTCCTTGGGGTTACTACTGAACCATGCAGTGATCTAAACTGTGATGGCCAAGCATCCTAGCACAGACTGGCTCTGTGTTACCAGTTTGCACAACTCCCAGTGCAGTAGGGATTTCACTCCTGCTTGACAATCTCCAGCTGTTAATGGAAAAGTCACAAACACTGAAAAAAATCATGCCTCAGCTCCTGAGGGGAAAAAAAACAACAAGAGAGACATTAAAGTATCATTATTCTGAATGCTCCTGGAAACAAACTGGGCTGTGTGTCCGGCACCTGCAACACTGTCCTCTTGTCACGCCAGCTGTGCTGGGACCCAAAGGCTCCCTTTGCTTTCAGAGGAACACTGATTAATTTATTTCCTGAGCCCTAACTCCTTCTCTTGCTTTTTTTTTTTTTAATTTTTTGTGTGTGTGTGTAATATTATGGTTGTTACAAAACACTGCCTATGGCAATTTTTCCCTCCAGCCACAAAGAAGATGGAACAAAGCCTGCTCCAGTCCGTCTGCCTGTGGCTCCTGAATGCCGTTCATACCACCTTTATTACTTGGAAGAAACTCATGTAAGTGGGCTCACACCATGTGCATGGTCAGAAGACTCTGGTGGTTGCCAAAACTGCTAGTCTCATCCCAGCACTCAGCATAGGTGTAAGTGTTGCACCTTGCTGCAGGATGCCGGTGTGCTTTCAGGCACATGTGTGTTCCTGGGAGCACCAAGGGCCCACTTGGCCCCTTTGGCCTGAGCCTGTGGTGTGCTTTGCTGGCTGCCCTGAGCCCATCGGCCCACAGTGCCCATACCAGCTCCTACCCAGCTGTGATCTCAGGCAGCTGAGAGGCCTTAATCCTGGGCAGGAAGCTGAGGACAAAGCCAGCGGTTTGTTGAAACACAGCCAAATTGAGAGGCTCCTGGGAGGGCCGAGCCCAGGAAATAGATTTAAATCTGTTGAATAATGAATGCTCTGAGCACCGTCTAATCACTTCATGAAGAGGCAAAGGCAAAAGTCAGCTCATAAATTATCTGCTGCAGAGTATTTTCTTAGTTTTAATGAGGACAAACCAATCTCTTCGGACAGTTGCATTTATGTAGCTAAAGTCTTGGAAAAATAAAGCGGTCAACTGATTGAGGAGGCAGGGTTGAACACAGTGCTCCTCAGACAAGCTGACATTGAAACCCACAGAGACAAGCTCCCTGATATTTCTGCCCAGCTTCAGCCATCCCTTGGCTATCTTAGAAGCATAAAATGGCCTGAGTTGAAAAGGACCACAATGATCATCTAGTTTTAACTCCCCTGCTATGTGCAGGGTCCCCAGCCGCCAGACCAGGCTGCCCAGAGCCACATCCAGCCTGGCCTTGAGTGCCTCCAGGGCACACAACAGTCTTGGGAGGGGCTGATAGCACTTCCCTTTTTTCTCCTACATTTCAGAAAAAATTTCATCTGGAAGAGGAAACAGGGGCTGTCTCATCTCATGTCTCATCTCATCTCATATCTCATCTCATCATCATCTCATCTCATTTTCCAGCCAGGAAACCCAGGCCACCCAGCCACATGCCCACTACAGACATCACACACCAGGTACCTCCATGGGGCCATGCACACTGCTCGCTCAGGAGAAGGAAGGGCTCACTTTGCCCTGAAGTCACCCTGCTGGGCTTCCTCTCACAGAAACACCTCTTTGTGTTTCCCGGATGAGGTAAAAAGTATCTTTCTGTTCCTCACATAGTAGACAGGATAAATCGGTCCTGGGATAAACATCTGTCTGTCTGCCTGTATGTCCAGTCTTTATATGCTGATTTTCCTGTAAACGTATGTAAAGACATAGAGGGCTTCTGCATCCATCCAGGTTGCTCTGACCATCCCGTAAAATAAGATCATAAATACATCAATATTAAATTGGAATGCATGCACTGGCAGTCTATGAAGAACGCTTCCCAGACTTGTAGATAGTTGCTGTGAAAATACGAGGTCTGCTCAGGGCTGCTTCTGTGAATCATTGTGATGATCACTCGAAAATCATTTAAAGTGAAACACCATTTTTAAAAGAACGAAGCCTTTTGTACAGGGTGTATGAATGCCTGAAATGACAAAACCGACATTTCATCTGTCTTTGCTCTAACAACACTAAACTGAAGGCTCCCAGGGAAAGGCCCCAGTGAGAAAACCCAGAGAGCAGCTGCTCCCAGCCCCAGGAGGAAGTACTGTGTGATGCTGCTCCAAAGTGCTGCCCCAGGGAGACTACATGGGTTCACACAGCTCATCCCAAATATCCTATCCATAGCAAAGGCACTCAGCCAGTGGAAAGGCACTTGCAGCCAGTGCTGTTTCTGAAGGGTGAGCTTTCCTCCTTGGGTTAAAATTGAAGCCAGGGAGTGATCCTCTTCAACCAAGGTGCTTGCTGTCTGTTATCCATACGGTGTTCTTGGAGGCAGAAAGAGGGCAGCTACAGCTTTAATTAGCTAAAAGGTTTTGAGCAGGACATAAATCTCATCCCAGGACTTCTTATTTTCCAGTTGTTAAGCCTTGCACTCTTTCACACAGACATCCTCATGCTTTTGCTGCAGCTAACCCCCCTGTGATGACCAGGAGCAGCATTTCCTTCACACTCCGATGTCACCAACACTTCGGCATTGTCAGCGAGGAGGAGCCTGCAAAAGCATTGTG
Source organism: Chrysolophus pictus (assembly GCA_037305975.1). NCBI lineage: Eukaryota > Metazoa > Chordata > Aves > Galliformes > Phasianidae > Chrysolophus > Chrysolophus pictus. The sequence goes on from JAYKPI010000006.1 coordinate 39,434,680, forward strand.
CAGGGGATTAGATTTACATCTTCCTTGGGATGCTCTGAATGACACAGCAAAAGTGCTCCCATGTTTCAAGGCATTAACAGCATCTCCCACCGAGAATGGGGCATTCAGCCCAAGTACTTCTGGAGAGGATATGTGTCTTATTAAATAAGGACAAGAAGAAGGCAAGTTCATTTCACTGCAGGAATGTTAACATTTGTGAATGTACGTCTTGAATTCACTTATGGAATGGTAGCTTTTAAGAAACCAATCTTAACAGATCCAAAGGAAATGGAAAAAAGAATTTAAATGAACTTACTTCATCCATTTATAAATTGTTTAGGTTAATCACAGAAAACCAAACAGGAATCGGCTGTACTTAAACACAGCCTTTGCTCTTGTATAAACTGTTTATTATATCCATGACACACAACCAGACAAAATTCATTCCTGAGCTGGGGAACAGTCTAATTTGGTTTTATTAGTTTTAGAGAAAAACATTTTGGCAGAAGATCCACTTTTAAGAATGTAAAATATTTTCATATTTTTCTCAAGAAAATTCTCCCGAAAGAGACGCAGCAGTTTCCCTCCAACATCTCTGGATTAGTAAATTGGTCCAAAGAAAAAAAAAAGCCCTTCCCTGGGCTTTTCTCTCCATGACTGCAAAGGGAACCACCAGGGAACCAGGGCTCTTAAAACAGGCATGAAAAGGACCTCTTTTTTAAATGTCTCATGCTAATATCTGAGGAAATAATAGCCCTCCTACAATGTCATCTGATCAATCCTAATACTCCAGGATGGGAGCGATGGCCTTCTCTTCCAGTTCTGGTGTTTTTAGGAAGGAAAACATAAAAACATAGAAAAGAAAACCCTTCAGGAAGAACTTCACAATGGCAAGGAAATGTGGCTGAAACAGCCAAAATGTTTGGTACTTGTGTGTTTGTATCAGTCTTCTTTCAAAACTGGATCAGGCCATGGGGAACCTGATTGAGCTGTGCTTGTCCCTGTTCATTGCAGGGGAGTTGGACTAGATGGCCTTTGAAAAAGTCCCTTCCAACTCTAAGAATCCATGATTCTATGATGTTCCTTCTAGCAACAATCAAATTAAAGATCTTTTTTTAAGCTAGCACAGGGTAACAGTAGCATAGAAAATTTTACATGTATTGCATTGTTTCAAACCCGCTGAGCTGGGTGAAATTCCTCCTTGGTTTCCAAAAAGATTAGCAGAAGCAATTTTAGATCCCTTCATGCTTATCTTTGCACTTGTCCAGGGTAAAAGTCAGCATGGAGACATCATGGTTTGATTTCCTGCTGAGCAGTATCCCTTGCAAATGGAGAAGATACAGTAAACATCTTGAGTTGTGAAAGGCTTTCGACATTGCCTCAAATGCCATTCTTGTTAGCAAACGAAGGAAGTGTTGTCTAAATTCAAGTAAGGAGTGGGCGCAAATCTGACTTGAAAGACATAATAATTACCATGTACATCCCTACGAGCTTCTCAGCACTGCTCCACAGTCACCTGGGTCTATTGCTACTCAGTATTTGAAATAGTAGCCTAGGTGATGGACTGGAACATGTGCTTATTAAATTTGCAAGCATTCTTGTGCTGCAAGAGGCTGCAAGCATGCTGCAGCATGGAATTCCAATTCAAATTGCTCTTGACAGATCTGAATAAGCGTTTTGAAAAAGCCCGATTTTCTTTAGCAAGGACACTTAAACAGGGCTAATTCTGTCTTCAGCCATCTAATGGGGAAAAGCCATGCAGAGCAGTTTAGCCACAATGCTCTAGTGGGCAGAATGGAGCCCAAATCTAGCAAGAGTTAATAGTGACTTGCTGTTATACAGGAAGGCAAACATCATACTGTGATGTACCAGCAGCAGCAGTGGCTGAGAGACACACTAAGTAGCCTTTCCCCTCTTTGAAACCCTGGTAAGGTCTCAGAGGACTGGTCTGGCAATAGCCTTTGAAAGCACAGAATTTGCAAAGAGGAAAAATGCGTTGTCTCAGGAGTGGGTGTCCCCCCAGATCAGAAGGGAGAATAAAGATAAGTCATTAAGATAACCTCACAGGAAGTCTTCAGGATGTCCAGAATTTGAGATAATGAATTACAGGCTACACCATCTGTCTGGTATCACTGATCCCATCTCAAGATGGACAGCACAGCGTCTTGATGAAATCTTGGGATCCTTTCCTGCCAGAGGGGCTGCACTTTTCTCTTTGGTCTCAGTTTCCAAGGTTCTGACTGCAGGGAAGTCAAGAAGCCAGAAATTTTGTTCTATGAGAATTTCAAAATGTATGGTGCTACGAAAATAGGACATCCTCTTTCATAACTAACCTTAGAACAGCCGTGTTTCACATGGAAAGGAAAATATTTTAAAGAACATTCATTTTCATTGCTTCAGAATAAAATCAAGCCTGAAAGCAGCATTCTGAGGCTTAAATGTGGCCAGCACGCTCCTGCCAACATTTTCAGTCTTGGTGAAGAGCAAGTGTTAGGACTCATTGCTCAGCTGAGGGGCTCTTTGGGATCCGCAGGTCTCGGGGCACCTGAGTTCCTCATTGCTCAGCAAAACCCTCAGTGCCTGCATGCACCAATGTCACCATGAGGTATACACCGTGGCAACATGTCCCCATCACCACGTGGGCATTATGAAAGGATCGCCATTAGACTGCATTGTCACTCTGCATGTATTCAATAGTGTCCATTGAAATCCAATGGTTTTCACACAAAACTTGGCCTGGAGCAAAGCAATGTTTTCTGACATCTGTCACATACGTCATGTCCAAGAATGCTCTTTGGAAGAGACATCCTTTGGTTTCAGAAGTTTGTTACCAGAAGAAACACCAGTAGATGGAGTACAACGCCATGCAGCACTGCTCTTCACTGCTGTAAAACCCATCAATGTCACAGCCCTTCCCTGCCCACAGCTTGTGAAAACAGACCTGCAAAACCGCTGCCAACCTCATGCCCAGCTCAGGTTTTTCCTGCTGCCATGTTCCGGATAAGGGCTAGTTCTGCTTTGATGTTCAGCACGTCATTTCTTGGCTGACTTTATTAATGTGGCACTTAGGCTTAGCTCATAGAGTGTTCATGCAATCTTCACATCCACCCCCACAGTTTTTCACAAGTGTTTACCACACACTAGCTCTTATCAAAAAGTTTTTGCAGCTTTTTGCTGCATCTTTAACAGTTTTCCCAAAGCCACAGTGCAAGTTTTCACACAAAAAAAATGGAGGATTTAACTTGCTTGTGCATCATTCTTCAATAAAACAATACAATTAACATTTCTTTCTGCCACACTTTGCTTTAGTTTCCCAAGGCCATGCTGGTCTCCCCTTTTGTACAGAGCATAGCGAAGTTCTGATCTTGGTGATCATATAGATGTGACAGCAGCAGTGGGCGACAATCACAGAATCATACAGAATCACAGAATGGCCAGGGTTGGAAGGGACCTCAAGGATCATGAATCTCTAAGCCCCCTACCACATGCAGGGCCACCAACCTCCATATCTAATACTAGACCAGGCTGCCCAGGGCCCCATCCAATCTGGCTTTGAACACCTCCAGGGACGGGGCATCCACAGCCTCTCTACTCCAGGCATTCCAGCACCTCACCACTCTCATAGCAAAAACTTCCCTCTGACATCCAACCTAAATCTTCCCTCTTTCAACTTAATACCATTTCCCCTTGTCCTGCTGTTATCTACCCTTGTAAAGAGTTGACTCCCCTCCTTGTTTATAAGCTCCCTTTAGGTACTGGAAGGAGAACGTACAATCATCTGAACATTGAGAAAAACCCATGGCTGAGACAGAGAAGGCAAACACCACTCCAAGATACAACCCTGAATGTTGCTTTTGGTCCAGATTTCAATCTTCCCCCTTCTGCTGTGCTGACATTTTCCCCACGATGCCAAATACAGAAAATCTCCCTACAAATAAACTGTAATTTGCAAGCACAAGAGAGGGTACAGAATCAGAGAAAGAGCAAAAAATCCTTACCACCTGGAACAAAAAGAGCAGACTGGATAACGCTATAGCTGCCAGCGCCAGTGTCTGCCAGTTCCAAGGAGTCACTTCCCAGAATGACTGGTGGGGTGAAAGCTTCTTGGAAGAGCAGCTCTGTGCAAAGGACAGTACAGAGCACATGGTCCCAAAGGCAGATGCTCTGTTCCATGGGCCTCTGCTCGTTCATGGCAACTCTTTTCATCATACTTTCAGTTTCTAAGAAGTTCTGTAGAAATGACTGCTCTCCAAATTACTTAAAAGAAAGGAATCACTTCATCAAAACAGAACGTGCTCAGCAGACTTTGAAAGGCCCATGCCCATCACCTTCTGCTTTTTGCCTTATGTGATCAATTGTACTTTGAACGTACAAAGATTGTAAGATGTGAGCTTACAGTGGTCATCTCTGGTGGACTTTTTTCAACACTGCCCTTCTAGTTTCACTTTATCCTGTTACACACAAAACCATTACCATGTTACAAGGTGTGGTGTTTTCTTTAAGGTCTTCTCTGGTATCAGTGGGAACTGTGATATTTTGGGGCAGATGGCTGCAGTGTTAGGGGATACAAAAGTTCTGTGGTGATTCTATAATGGGAGCTATCATCTCACCATACTGTTCCTGCACCGATTTGCAGAGCATTCACGTAAATTAGATTTTAGCAAAGGTTAATTGTTCCCATTACCCATTGTTTCCTATTGTGGGTTTGCCTTGAAACCTTTGACGTTCTCTTCATTGTACCTCTCGCTGTGCAAATTTCCTTGTTTTGTTTTGTTTCTCAAAGTAATTTTTAGATGATTATTGTGTAGTTACAGAATTAGAGTAATAACATCTAATTGTACATCTGAAGCAAAAACATGTAATTGTGGGAGACCACGTTCAATTTCAAGGAAGAAAACCTCTCTGCCAGGGTTTCTCATGGTTTGCACAGTGCATTTGCCAGACAGCATCACTTTGACTGCATCTAACCAGCAATTAGCATGTACAATTGCATTATTTCAGGATGTAACAGTAGCTACTGTACTAAATACAGCATCTATAAACTCAAATGATGTATCAGCATTTAATAGTTCTGCCAAAGGAAGAAGGGCCGTCATGTCAACGGGCCTTACCTAGAACAGATTTCCTGGGTGAACACACTTTGCTCTCCTGCTGATTGCCCATAAGCAGCCAACAGGGAAGAAAGGCCATGCAGATTTGGAGCAGTTGAAAACTGGGCATTAAAATCACACTTCTAGCGTACCGCTGGCTTTTTGCAGAGCTTGTATGTGATATAATAGGAGACAGCAAACTGAGCATTAAAAATTGCTGAATTCTCCTCCTCTGTATTTAACATTTCGTATCAGTTTTTTGTGTTGTTTTTTGTTTGTTTGTTTTTTTAAGTCTGATCATGCTACCCAAGGATTTAAAAATAAAAATAATTTGAGCATGATTGAATGCTGAGATCTGTGTGTATGAAGAAATCTTGGACACATAACAGAGGTTTTTTGCAAATTCTTACAAGGCCTTCTTTAAGGGTCAAATGTTATTTGGAAAGCATCTTAATACATCATTGGATGATACAAATGAAAATACATTCCAATTCAGTCTTACAGACACACAGATAAACCTGATCTTCAACATGAGCTTTGAGTAGATAAACTGAGATGTTCCGAGTGACAAACTACTGATATGGAAATGAAACATCCCAATCCAGCAAGGGTTTCCAGTTAAATCAGTGGGAGTCAGAGGCACTAAAATCATACAAAGCAGACTCTATTGATTATTAATCTCTATTAATCTTTCACAGGAAATCGTATTAGAAGTCCTGAGAGCAAGACTGCTAGCTTTAGGCACGATGATTTGTGAGTGACATTGCACATGGATCCAGCACAAAATGCCCAAAGTTCTCAGAAGATGTATCCATATAACTGACAGCAATAACTACCTCAGCATCCCTGCTAAGTACTTACTTTCTTTCCTAAAGTTCTGTATTGAAAAAAGATTATTAAAAGCAGACACATAAAATTAAAAAAAAAAGAAAAAAAACGAATCAGCCAGTGGATCTGTTTCTACACTGATTTATACCTGTACTCCACTACTTTCACAACTGGCTTAGCATCCTGAGAGATGTAACTCAGTAACTAAGAGTGGGAGGGAGCTCATGGGCCAGTCCCGTATAGTTAAAAAAAAAAAAAAAAAGCCATTTCTGCAAAAATAATTTAGCTTCTGCATTTGAAAGCGAGAGCAAGATAAATGGTGACACATTTTCATCCAAGATGTTTATTAAAGATGATAAGGGCACAGCACACAGATAAACCACATCCTGAAGCATGGTTAAGCTAGGTTTCACATTGTAAGGCTGTGCAGGCAGCTTGCTGTTTCTCCATCTGGAGAGCTCATTGGTACCTCTCTTATACATATCTTTGCAGTTTTAGATCGAGAAATTACAAACACAGCCTACATTTATATGGGTGTCATTTACTTCACTTTTTATTAAAATCATCAGCTACAAAACAGCCATTTCATACATACCAATCCTAAATAAGCAACTAGGAAAAAAATTACATTAGTCCTGAAATGAGACCACTGTATTGCACACAATGGACGTGATAAGGGGTCAGAAACACGAGAAGATATATAGACATCAGATAAAGCACTCACATCACACTGAAAGGTTAAACCATACCTTTGAAAACATCAGTGCACATGTTGATCTGAGACACACTTTCTGCAAACACTGAAAAAGTTCCATTTTCTCCTCATTTGAAAAAAGAACTATAGCCACTACTGATACAGGAGAAACTGCTACTTCAGCCCAACATGTGACAGAAGTCCCACAGTACCTGGAAACAGAAAAACGTGCTAACATGGAAAGAAACAACTTTTTTGATAGTAGTGGTGTCACAAAACACCAGGTCAAATTCTTAGCTGATGGCAAGTGACATGCTTCCTCTGAGTCAAAAATTAAGTACTCACCAAGACTCTGAATAACAATAAAAGAATCCTGACAGTATTCTGTCTTTCCCTTCAAGGACAAAAAAGAAAAAGTGAAGGGTTGACAGCCCTATCTACCTTCAGAAGCAACAGCGAAATCATCGCATCCATTCAGCAGCCCTTGCCATGCTCTGCACTCCACTCACAGTGGCTGAGAGGCTAAATAAGCTTCGTCGGCCCTGAATTTAGTTATGTACTTTACAAAACATAACAACTGGTATACTCAGAAGCACTAGATAGTAAATGATAAAGTATTCTGCAATTATTACAGTGCAGAATCAAGGGGCCATGTTGTGCCATTTATTTTTATGTTAATGTCAATGTGGAGTTCAGCTTACTATCCAGTGACTCGCTGTAATAGCAACAGAATAATCACTTCCAGGACACTGTTGACATCTGTCAAGTTCTGCAGATTTGACTCCTCCTTCTATCTACTGCTCTGACAGTGTGACCTCCTAGGCTATCATGACCCTGCTAAACTTTCCATACCATCATCCTGGAGGTGGGAAGTAGGAATGTCACGCGATGTTGGATCCTAGCATAACGTGAGAAATGAAAATATAAAAGCATTGTGTTTAAAGACAACACATTACAGCAGAAAGATTTGCATTGGTCAGTGCTACCTCAAATACAAAATAAGGAACAAACATCAAAACAATAAGGTAAGTAGGTGATAATCAGATAATGAAAGATGTTATTCTCATTAGCCTGCTGCAAGAAATTCAATCCAAGAAATACATCTCTAGCTTTACAAAGCTGCCCCTTTTTATATCTAGAATGACAACAAATCAAAAGGATACTATAATTCTTAACACGAAGTTTAGAACTTAACTTTGCAACATAAGATTAACAAAAGATACTCGGATGGCTCCCATCATAAAAACAGGTAGGCTATCACTGATCACCTCCATGTTGATTTCAGTGCCAAAGTATAAATTATACACTGATAACGTAAAATCAAGTCATCTCAAATCTAATATAGGCAAATATAGACTGACAGTGAAAACTCATTTTTCTACATTTTTAACATATAGTTGCCCCGTTTAAAACTACATATCTTTCAGGTAAATATAATTTTTTCATCTGTTATAATTTTAAAGTGCATCTAAATCCATTAAATAAATATTTATGCCTTAAATATAGTTCAGAAATTATAACTAGCTCTTGTTACCAAAGACATAAGAATTTCTAAGACACTTCCAATATTCTCAGCACTGCTATTGCAGTGTAGGCAATGTTGGCAAACAGGGACCAGGCCCAATCATTTGATTTCACAGAATCACAAGGCGTTTAGGTTGGAAGGGACCTTAAGAGGTCATCTAGTTCTACTGTCCCAAAGCAAGATCAGTGTTGACTTCTTGGGGCTTTGTCCAGCCAGGTCCTGCAAACCTCAAGGATGGTGACAGCACAGCCTAACCGGGCCCTTGTTCTACTGCCTGTAGTAGTGCTCACAATGGGAAATCTGGGCAATTCACCTAATTAGAAACCTTGAGGAACTTTTCATTTAAGTTCACAGTCTTATCAGTGTAAATATCAGCCAGGTCTCTACTCTTAAACTCATACTAAACTAAAATATTGACAAAGTAGACAGAGTACTAATGAGCGTTTTAAAGCTCACTGAGCTAAATTTGCTACTAACAGTAACTTCAGAGGATTACTGCCTGCCTATATAAGCAATCAGCCCGAGCTACGCAGGCATCCCATGAATAGCAGCTCTCCCTGGGATAAAGACACCATTTTCAGAAGTGCTCCCTGCTCCAGGAAACACTTCCCAGAATGGCCGTGGTGCTGCAGGCACTGCCCTGTCCCAGCTCCCATCAGCAAATACTTTCCTGCGGAGGGGAATTCTACCTGCAAAACTCTGAATGTCACAATGTTAAATGATAGTTTCCAAACTATACGTCAAGCTTTTCACTACCTTTCACAAAATAGCACCAGAACACTGCTGCCATTCTGTCTCCATAATTATCACACACAAGCAGTGCCCGGTGCTGTAGAGCTACAGCTACAAGTCCTTGGCAAGCAGTTCTATCTCATCCAGCAAGAAGTCCATGTCCTCTCGACTCACTTGTGGGCTGATCACCACCTGGCGGAAGAAGTTGACTTTGCCTTGGTTAGGCTGGTACCCAAGCATCATGCTGCCCTTCTTCATCATCCTTTCTTTAACTACAGGAGCAACCTGAAAACAGAGAAACAAAAGTGTTGTTGTTACCCTCAGGAATACAGGAGATCTGTACAGGAACTGTTTTGTGCCTTAAGAAGCTTTTTTGAAGCGCCTGAGTTTTGCACCCCACGGCTGCCTCCCAGCTGCCTGCCCCAAGAAACATTACAGTTCAAACCTTAAGACTTAGAGGCAGATTGTTCACTGAAACCCTTAAGCTCTGTGACTCCTGGGAGAACCAATGCAAGATCTAAAACCCTCAAAAGCCTACTGCTCGCGGCATTCATCTGCCACATGGGAAAGCTCAGGTTAAGGTCCCTAGGCCCTGGATTTAGAGAAAAGGCTTGAACTCAGAACATCGGCTGCAGCTGATTAAGGGTACACTTTATCTCCTTGTGCTAACTAGCCTAAGCCTGACTACTTTCACTTCTGGGCCCTTCAGCTGCCACACCTGCAAAGCAGCTCTCTAGAGGACACTCTCCATTAAACTCGTGTGAACCTTAAGCTGCCAGAGAAGTCAGAGCAATGCACTATTAAGGGAGAAGTCCTGATCCCAGAGGTTAAGGTTTCATCTTTAGATTTACAATGTAAGTAACGTTTGGCTACAACACTTGTATGCAATGGGACGAAATAGGTGTCTCAGAATAGAACAAACTATAAGGAAGATTGGAAGAGTCAAGTCCTTATAGTTGAGTACTTGATCTCATCCCAGCAGGGCTATTAACCTTGTCCAATTAATCTTGTGCTTAACTTTAAGCGTGTGAGTAGTTCTTCTGTGTTCTCATGCTTGAAATAAGTCATAAACTTAAATGCACTGCTTGATTAAGTAGTCTATTCCTTGGAAGACAGGATTGACACAAGTAATATTTTTAAAAATGTGCTGCATTTTAATATATTACTAATAACACTAATGCATTTCAGAACAGTTTATTCCTTTGCATCCTTTTGTGACAGTTTGACTTTGAGCTAAGCAAATAAGTATAGGACCTAACCTTGGCTTCTGCATTAATTCATTTCAGCTCTAAAAATGCTGGAAAATACCACCAGATCTGCAAAAGAAAAATGATGGTGCCAACCATGCCTTAATAGCTCTGTTTTTACATGGCATGTCTTAGTGAGCAGCTCCCACACAGTTTGCTTAGATAGAAACATCTCCGGTTTTCTACACTAACAGCCCAAATTTCCATATTTTCTGAATGGTATGTCTATATTATCACTGTTTCAAAAAGCATATTGAATTCAGAGGGGGAATGTTCATGGTTCTAACTTAATTTACCTCTCTGAATTAACTTTATCTTTGTGACAAAGTTACGTGTTTTATTTAGTGTTTGTTTCAAACCCTGAGAGTGATGGAGTTAGGAATTCTAATTAAAGTCTACAGTGTGGCATCAGTATGAATTATACACCTGAGAGCAATGAATATCCTTTCAGAATGCAATCTGCAACCAGAACTTTGGTTTTTTGTATAACGCTGCAAGCAAAAATTAAGAAGTAGTTTATGAAAGCAGTTCTGATAAACATTTGGGAAACAGAAAGATAACAGTGAGAACAGAAAGATTCAGCATTACAGCAGAAACATTAAGATGCATACTGTGATACCTTCACTCGGATCCACTAGCACCTCTACTGTACAATCTAATGTGGGGCTCTGATGTGCCTTCTGCATAAAGACCCTAGTGAAAGCTAGCAATAAAATCACAATTTACCATATATCTGCAACACGTGCATTGTTTAGAAATAGAATTCATCAAATTTATCCATATACCATGGAAAGAAAACCATCTCCCACCTGGATTTCTGTCTGCCTGGAAAATGATTCAAGGATTCTTCTGTTTTCTTGTTTTGCAGCTCAGAATTGCAGAATCATAAAATCCTTAGAGCTGGAAGGGACATTTAAAGGTCATCTAGCCCAACTCTACTGCAATAAACAGGGACTCCTACAGCTAGATCGAGTTGCTCAGAATCCAGTGCAGCCTGATCTCAAATGTGTCCAAGGACAGGGCATCCACCACCCCTCTGGGCAACCTGTGCCTCACCACCCTCACTGTAAAAGTCTTTTTCCTTATATCTAACCCAAATATACTCTCTTTAACCTTGGAATCTATCTCAACAGTCCCTGCTAAAGAGTCTGTCCCCTTCTTTCTTACAGCCCACCTTCAGATACTGAAAGGCTGCTCTCAGGTCTTCCCACAGCCTTCTCTTCTCCAGGCTGAACAGCCCCAGCTCTCTCAGCCTGTCCTTGTAGGAGAGGTGTTCCACTCCTTGGACCATTTTTGTGGCCCTCCTCTGGACATTCTACAACAGGTCCATGTCTCTCCTGTACTGAGGACTCCACATCTGGATGCGGTACTCCAGGTGAGGCTTCACCAGCACAGAGTAGAGGGGCAGGACCAGCTCCCACACCCTGCTGGTCACACTTCCTTTGATGCATCCCAGGATATGTTTGGTTTTCTGGGCTGCGAGGGCACACTGCTGGTTCATGTCCAACTTGTCATCCACCAGTACCCCCAGGTCCTTTTTGGCAGGCTGCACTTAATCATTTCATTCCCCAGTCTGTGTTGGTAGGGGAGATTACCTCAACCCGGGTGCAAGACCTTGCACTTGGATTATTGAAAAGAATCACATCAGATTAACCTCATTTAGTCTATACTCAAACAAAAAACAAACCCAAAACACAAACAAACAAGCAAAAAAACAATAATCCCCAACAACAACAACAGTGCAGTTCTGCTTGGATAGAGATGGTAGTTATTTTGCACGAGACAGATCTTTCTGTCTGCTGCAAGTATGCTACTTGCTAAACACTCCTTACCATTTCAGATCAAATATTCCAAGCTGCACCCCAACAAATCACTGAATACACCACTGTACAAAGGCAAAATATGGGTTCTGCAATTGTTTTTGCACAACTTGCAAACTTTGCACAACTTGCCAGTTGGTTGAGTCAAAAGGAAAGACTCTTGGTTGGGAATGCCCCAGGCTATGCACACCAAGATACAGGCCTGTGACACGCATCCTCTTAAACAATGAATAACTTAGCAACAATAGAAGTTCTCCTACTTCTCCTGTAGTTTGTGTGTGTTGAACCCCCTAACAGCACAGGAGGTAACTAAGAGCTCTATTCTTCCATTCTTATTCATACCAGCTGTGGGCTGAGGTAACAACGACAGTGACAGTACTCAGAAGACATCGTGCCCAGCAGGTATCATACTGAGCACCATACTGACACAGAAAAGAAAAAAAACTCCTTTATCCCTGCCCTTGACAAGAACCCCCATGTGACTTCTACTCATGGAATAAAGGCAGTACAAGTGCAAAGGGAGAAGTGAATTCTTAATATATTTTCTCAAGCTCTTCCTTAAGATTCAAATCCCTATGGCAACTTTTAGCCTTTATTGATGTTCCATCAGAGTTATTTCATCTTTTGTATCATCCTATTGATTCTCTTCATCTCAACACCCCGTGCTCCACAATCCATCATCCCCAGATGTACAGTAGCACAAATGGAGACCATGAAAGCAAAAACATTTAGAGCTCCAGCAATATCAGGGGCTGTAAATATACTGCATTTCAGTAGGTCTTCTCTCATGGAGAGGACAGGTAGAAAATCTCATTTTCATTATCTCAGTCATTATGTCATTCACCCTCCACATGAATGAAGCTGTCCTCTTAATATTTGTTTTGAAGTGCATTCTACCCTTTCTGAAGTCAAAACATACTCACCCTAGTTAAAAAGAAAGCAAACCTAAACTAATCAAAAAACTATCTCGCAGGGTTATTCTTGGAAAGGTTTTCCATCAAGTATTTTGCATGTTCTATTTGGTAATGTGATGCAGTCATTGTAACAAAACTATTGTGAATCCTGTCCACAGTAAGCAGTAAGCAACAGAATATAAGCACAAATGCTTAAGTATGTGTTTCACAAAAGAGTCATTAAATGATGCATAGATGCTAAGGCTGGGGCTTGAGGAGCACTGGGTCTGACTGCTAAGTGAAAGTAAAGGCAGCTACCGATTTGCTGCAGAAAAATCAGACCTATATGGAACTAATTACCTAGTGAGGAGTTCAATGAGTTCAATTCCCACTGAAGTCAATGAGAACTGAGGATGTTCAAATATCAGAAAGAGCTGCACAGCCCCATTCAGGATAGGTTCCTAGGAAAGCAATTTAGTGAGAGCAAGATTGCTTCACCAGTCCAATTATTTTTACAACGAAACTTACTTCAAATTGTAAACCTAATTCTTTATGTTGCCTGTCACTGGAACAGTCTCAGAATTTTAAGTGTAATGTATCCTAAAACTTAAATTCTCTTCTCTCTTTTGTTCTTCTCACCCTGGAGATTACTATTTTAAAAGATCACTTCAGTGGTGCTTTAGTTACCAGACATGCCAGAAAGGTGGGGAGGGAGCACAGTGAGCAGAAGGCCCTCCTCCAGCAGGGCTGCTACAACAGGAGATCCACAGGATGGACCTGTGCATGATGGCCTCCCTTTGCAGACCTACACAGGGGATTTAATCTCATGCTGCCTGGATTCCTCCTTTTTTATAGTGGAGGTTTTATGAGCTATAGCAACAAGGACATAGTAGTTTGGATCCTTCTCTGTTTACCTGCATGACGGGATAATCTCTTCCTCTACTCCCTGCCAACACTCAACTGAGCTATAAACACCATAAATTTTAGCCTAAATTTAAGCTGTTCCTATCAAGAAACCAGACTGCAGCTGACCCATACAAACATTCATGTGGAAGGTGCCAATGTTCCTTCCCATCTTGCACACACACACACACACAGGCCAGTGTGATGAACAGCAAGGGTCAGCATGGACACTGCAGCTGGAGTATCTACATGTACCAGGAAGATGGGAAAAGCAAACTTTCCTCTCCATGAGAAAAGCCCTCTCTGAACCTCAAACATCCTTGAGAAGAGCAGTTCTGTGCAATTGTACTAGAGGGTGATGCCTTAAAATCTTCTGTGCTTCCCACAGTTGACTCCTCAGAGATAATTAATGCAGGTCTCTCCAACACTCAAAGAATTCCCACCAAGTTCAGGCCACAGCCATGCTTCAGCAGCTATCAAGGATTGATTCATCAAAGGAGCTGAGCACTTTCTCAGCAGGAAAAACATAAGCATAGTGTCTCCAAGAGCTAGTTCCCAAGTCTGGATGCTTAAAATCCTTTCAGAGTATTTGATGAAATCCCTGTTTGAGATCATTTATTCTTCTGCAGGTAGGAAGACCTCCAAAATCATACTCACCATGTCACGTAAACATGGTTCTTAAGCTATGATAATTTCCTAGCACATGGATTTAAAGTGCAAAGTAAAATCTCCAGAGTTCCGTTGAATAGATTATATTTTTGCCCCAGCACTCATGTCTCAGTAAAAGGCCTTTGATGTCATTCACTACAAGCTGTCTCAAGTTGAACAGTGGATGTTTAGAATTGACTTGTAGAAGTTCATTCTAAATTAAAAAGAAAAACAGCAACAAAGAAAAAGCCCACAGATGCTTTGCTTTGTTAAAACCACACAATCTCATTAACTTCTGAGCTAGACAGCCCCCTATTACAAGCATATTGTTTAATTCCTATATTCAGTTCAAAACAAGAACAAAAAAAGATGTAATGTACATCTTCTGTTCACGAGTTAAATCCACTGGGTTCCCAACACCACCTTTGCCAATGTTACTGGGTATGGATAGCCAAATAAGTCGTCCTAAGGAGAACAAGAATTTCCCAACAGTTAGGCTACCCTGTTCATCTTCCTTAACTAAAGCAAGGAAACCGACTGGTTTTAATTAGCTTCTTATTCTTGTGCTCTAGTGCTGTCTCTGGCAGCTGTGATTAATAGATACCTTGAAAGGGCATGAAAGCTCAGATATGTCCTACCTTGGATATGAATTTCTTTCTCAATGCATTCCCTTAATCAGTAATGGATCTTTTTTTTACACCTAATCCAGTATTTTCAAATTGTCCCATCACAAATGATTTTCTATGCCTCTAGCACTGTACTTCTGCTACCTGAATGCTACCCACACTGCTATAACTCTCACAGACTCCAGCCATACTGGTCAAGTCATTTCAGTTACTGACATAACGCAACAGCTTTTCCAAACCATGGGCAGTATCTTTAAAATTCTGTACTGTCCTCAGTGTTGGCTAAAAAAAAAAAAAAAGTAATCTACTAAGCAATGAATTTACAAAAACACATTGCTGAAGGAGAAAAGCATATACATTTGACAGTTAGTACAATTGAAAACACAGCATTAGCCAGAAAAATAGAGAAACCAGAAAAGTGTAAAGTTTTCTGAATTTTAAAAACAAAAGTATTTGGAACAGTTGTTTCAAAACCATGTTTTCAATGGAAAATTGAACCATTTTTATTGCAGGAAAATAAAAGAACTGAGGAAACTTAAACCAAGCAAATTGCTTCATTTCAGTACATCTGAAAACAAAAAACTTATTTCTGGTTAACTAAAAACAAAAATTCCTTTCAATTTCTTAGTTCAATGGCCAAACCAAAAAATCCATTATTTGCACAGCCGTAAGTACGTGGAGTCAAAAGTGCTGACACTGCTTAACTAAAACATCTGCAGAATTTTTGTCCCTAGAAAAGACAGAAGGTATGAGAAATTTTGTGTGACTGCATGTTTTGTCAGCAAAAATTGGCTGGGAAGCACATGTGAATAGCTTTAAGTAGTATGGTTGACTCTAATCTTGCTAGCCTAGCAAGTACAGCAAAGTCAGAATGTATCTGTGAGAACTAGTGTTAATAATGGTAAATTTTATCAGCAGCGTTTTTCTGAGAGCTCCCAGTTCACCACGCACCCAACGCAATACTAAGAGCTCCTCCAGCTCCTGGCAGCAGTAACTCACAGTCACATAAACCATCCTACTCCTGAAATCATTTCAAAATTGCCACAGAAATGGAAGCAGAATGCAATTAGCTAAATTTCATCCTTCCTTTTTCAGGTGGCAGTCTGCAAAAAGCCTTTACTAGAGAAAACTACACTTGCAGTAAATCAATAACCTTTCTAGGGATTCACGAAAGCAGGCTAGATATTGTTGGAAGGATAGCAGTGTATTAGCAGATCAAACTATTTCTCTTCCTCAAATATAGCCTTTATGAAACTTTCAAAGGTACTGAATGCGGCACTAGACATTGGCAGAAGAGATGTAGCTAGAAGACAAAAAATAAATAAATAAATAAAAAACAAAACCAACACTGCCTTTTGTACAAAATGGAAAGATCACATTCTCATGATTTCACATAAATGGAAACCACATTTTGTGTTCTTGCCTCAATTATTTCTTGCAATGGAAGACAACTTTATACAGAACAGTCTCTCCCAGCTGACCACAAAAATTCATTCTGACTACCCCAGAAGGGGCAAATTTGTATTTGGAAGTTCATGGTTTTTACTTAAAAGGTGACTTGTTGGCTATTCAAAATCTGACAAGTTACGCTTCCTGCAAGAGACGACAAGTTCAGTCTCATGCAAATTCATGACTAAACAACTATGGTACAGCAATTGCAACAAAAAGTAAACAAAAATCCAACCCATTTAAGTACTTGGACACAATTTTAAACTTGTATATATACTTGCCTACTAATTTCAATGTGTCTTTACAATGCATCTGTCTTATCTGGCTTGAAGGATAGCAAAGTAGTTGTTTAACTGGATAGACTCAACAAATAGAATTGGTCCTTAACCCAGCCAGAGAATGTTTGGGTTGTCTCAAACAAATGATTCAATCCCTTTTGGGTGACATGCTTCTTCCCTTCACAAGGAGCCTATGATTCTTTAGGGCAGTAAGGCCTCTCTGTGTTCATATATCTATTGTAATTGACCCTGATACCTCATGGGTGCTCTGTACGCTAGTATATTTATTTGATTATTTTTGTGCCAAACAGGTCTCACAAACATCTGTCACAGCACATCCACCTCCTTTCCTAGTGAGTGCAGAAAATAACACTGATATCGGTGATAGCAGCTAGCATGAAGTGAAAACTGTGGCTGATATTTTAGTATCAATCACTGGATGCAATACAAGTCAACACAACACTCCAGTCGGCTGTAATCACAAAACGAGCTAAATACTATAAATATTTGGAAGTAACAGTACTTTCAACATATTAGAACACTGAGAAAGTATATCCTCCACTGTTAAATATCTTTTCTTGCCTTGTGCTTCAAAATCAGTGCCTGGCTTTAAAACAACGGGCTTTTTTTCCCTTTTGGTGATAATTAAAAACAAACTCAGACGATTTGTCAGCTGTCACCCCAACTGGGACAATCGAAATACCAAATATTTGCACACCCAATCACAGCTTTGTTCCTGTAGCCAAGGCGCTCTGTAAAACCCAAACATGTTTTTCTTTTGTCTAGAATTTGTTCTGGGCCCACATCCCTAAACCACTAATAAATTATTGCTGTATGCTATTGCGCCAGCGTTCCCCTTGTGCCACACCATGCAACAAAAGGAGAAATAAAGGCATTTGTCAAAATAACAGTAACCACTTCCACATTCTTCAGAACAACTAACATATCAAAGGAGACCAGATGCTGCTGTATTTTTGCCCTGATACAGACATTTTTCATGCACCTTCAACTCAGGGCTGTGCAGCATGTCTACGCTATCAGATACTGAATATAATCTTCTTCCAGTCACTTTTTGCCAGAAGATCCACTAATGAACACCACAAATCACTTCAAACGACCTGACTAACAGGAGATGGCAGGTTGGATTCAGATTTTGATTGCCCTGAATGACTTCTTTAGCCGGTTATTTATGCAACAAAAAAATTGCCTTCAGCTTAAGGCTTTTACACTAAGGGTATTTGCTTCTAGGAGGGAGGCAGAACCAACAGAACCCACAAATCAGTGCTTGGACATGTTTGTGTATGTTTTTACTTCTAGCTAAAACTTATGTTGGCAAACATCGCTATTTTCCAAGTGCACATGCATCTAAGCACATGCATCTTTTCAAGACAATTCAAATGATTCTTTACTACTATTAATTACATTCCCTATAATTTCTCACATTTCTATGTTGCTTTAGCCAAGTTTTATTAGCAAGCCACGTGGAAAGTCTAAGTACTGAGAAACCATGAAAGGCATTTGCACTGATTGTTTAAAGAGCAGCAAGAGACTCGAGTGTTACCAGTTTTATAAAAGCAATTGTTTTAAATGTTTTCACAGTGTACATGAAGTTCTTCTGCGCAACACTTTAAGTTCCCATTTTAGTGACCAGATTTTCCATTCTTTCAACCCTGTCAAAGACAAGATCTCCCTTCTTCTTGCAAGATGAAAGGGCAGCTTGTCATCTTGAAAGCAAGAGCAACTAACAGAAAAATATCCTTTTTAGTTTGTATGCATAGGGATGAGCTTCTGTTCTTCTTCTCCACTGGGAGAAAGGATGACAGTGCAGTAAGAATGTCTGGGGCTGGGAGGAGCACTTTACACTAGGAAGATTACACTATTTGGTGACAAATTCAAAAACTCAACACATTTCTGGCGTAGAAGAATGAATGTCACTGCAGAATGTTAGAATGATTCCCAGCTGTTAACACCTTATTTTCTTCTTACACAGGTCAGATTCTGGCATAAAGTAGCATCTTTATGTATTTGCATTACAGTACATACTGAAGAACAGTAATGAACCTTTGCACATATTCTTTATCCAGTTCTAAAGAGGGATAGGCAGGGGTATTCTGCCATAACCTATACTGCTACCACAAAAGCAAGGCTGCTATCTGATTTGACCACATAATGTAACAAAGAAAACGATACCTTTCCCCCTCTATCCAGCAAAACATAGAACAAATAACTGTTATTTATTATAACTGTTCTGTCTGCCTGAAACTGATTAACTTAAAGCCTAATCTTGACATCATGACCAAATCTTTCCAGATGGAATCTTACCGAAGTCATCACTTCCCCCATGTTCATTCCAGCTCAACTTTTCTCCTCTCTTCATCCCCAGTAAGCGTATTTTCTTTTTTCTTTTTCACAAGAGAAATACAACATACATTACAAATCTTTCTGCCTAAATGCACAGATAATCAGGGAATTGAAAGAATAAAACAGGATCCACAGGATTTCAGAATCTGCAAATTTTCTAGCAGTCTCAACAGGTGCAAAGTAAAGAGAAAATAATAGTTTGCAACCACCATTTTTTGCAGTTAAAAAAACAAAGTATACATGATTATGATTAAAAGAAGATACATTACATCTGATCACCTGTCTTTCTTGTGCTGGGGGCTCAAGATCTGGACTCCAGATGGGGCCTCGTGAGGGCAGAGTAGAGAGGGACAACCACCTGCCTGTCCCTGCTGGCCACTCCTCTTCTGATGGAGACCAGGATACCATTTGCTTTCTGAGCTGAAAGAGCACACTGATGGCTCATGTTATGTTTTTCATCCACCAGGACCCCCAATAGCAGGGCTACTCTCAAGAACTGCTCCTTCTAGTCTGTATGGATGCCTGGGATTCCTCTGGCCCAAGCGCAAAACCTCATCAGACTCATATGGCCCACCTTTTGAGTCTGCTGAGGTCAATCATCTGATCCTTAGAAAACTTGAAGGCAGTTGGTGGGGGAAAGGCACACTGGGTTCAACATTTACCATCTGTCCTGCAGAGATTTGTAGCAATACACTTACCTCAAAAGGAATATATGGAATTTAAAAAAATCTGTTAACACTGCACCTCCTCTGCACCCCTATAGCTACGGTTCAGCATTCAGCCTGGCCTATGGACCATGGCAAATGCCACAATTTCCTCCAGTGCCACAGCAATCACTAAATCACACCAAAAAGGTAAAAGTACTACAATTTGAAACAGAAGAACAGCACAGTGTAAAAATGTGAAAGATTTACACATTTCTTGCTAGGCTTCTGCACAGCACACCTATTTTTACAAGAGAGAATGTATGTGCAAGAACAATCTTTTGATCTTAAGCAGTTATGATCTACTGTAAAAAATTCATCCACTAAAGACTACTGGGTCTCAGTTTCTTTATTGAAACAGTTTCACAGAATTCAATAAATACAAATAATCTTTCTACGTAATTTATAAAGTCTCTGTTTCATCGGTGGCTCAGGAAAAGATTCTCTACATTAATCAGCATTCACCTACTGAAGTCTGCCACCGAAGATAACTGGGAGTTTTATATCTGACTTCACCTGGAGTAGAGTTAAGACCATCGCACAGTTCCTTAAAACTCTATTAAATTTGAAAGGAAAGCCTAAATATTCTACTGAATGGGCATCAGTCTCAATACTTCTCTGCTGTTTTTAGAGCTCTTCTTGGTTATGAGAAATTTTGTAAGACTTGTAGATATTTCTGACCACAGTGATCCCTTTAGAAATGATCAAGAAGTTCCTACCCTGTAGGCATGAAAAATGTTCCATCTCAATCCTCTTGAGATGCTTATAGCTAGAAAGGAATCTAATATGCTTAAATATCTGAGGTTCAAAATGAAATCTGAAGTAAAACAGAAAATTTTGTGCCTCAGTACACATCAAGAACAACTACTCAAAGCATTACACAGAATACAAAGACTGCTTAACTGAGCAGATGATGTGAACAACATGGTTTTTCTGTGGCATTACCATGGATTTTTTTCTGGTCATTTCAGAAATTTCTATTTATCAAGCAAGAGCTAAGAATGGCAGTTTTATGTGAAGAAAGGATAAAGGATGTAGACTCCAACTCTTTTTCTCTCCTCTTTACAAATTCAGGGCTTTCTTGCAACTTTTTCTAAGAAGTGTTTGATGCAGCAGAAAGGAAGTGCATGTCTCCTATCCTCATACTGAAGTTGGTGGCAGGAAACAAAAGAGTGCTAACATAAGTAAATAGTCAATTAAGTAGAGGCAAGCTTAAGATTTATTGACCTGAGAGCAAGAGGTCAATATTCATTCAGAGAACAATAAATCTTGATACTTAGTTCTAACAGATGTTAATCTAAAGTATTATTAAATCCATCTCATTAAGCTAATTAGATTGTGTGTCCTCACGAGTGTTATTGCCAATAGTCATTAGTATTGCATGGGTCATAATTACTACACTTTTGAAAATTGAATCAAATAATTTTCAATAAAACTAAATACCTGAAGATGGAAATACTTTTCTTGATCCTCTACTATAGCTGTGTTAAAGTACATTTTATTGTTTTTTTTTTCCATCATGCTGCTGTAACTTTCCCTCCACTCTTCAGCTAGGATCAGCATAGCTAAGATTTCAGAATCTTACAAATCTTTGAGCTATGCCACTTTTTAAACTTTCTCATTTGTCTTGAAACCTGGTACTCCTACAGCCACATCCATCCACCAGGCAGGTGAGAAGCAAGGAAACAAATCAGTAAGTAGCTGCTGTCAGGAAAAAGTGAAAATAAAAAAGAGCCATAATTCTATGTGTAAATGAAAAAATTCCTCTTATTTTGGAGATCTACTATTTTCCACCCCCACATGTGAGTGTATTTCACAGATAAGGAAATACTATGATCATTATCTTAATTCCTGGAAGGAACTGAGGCACACAAATAGGAAATAATAACCAAGATCTTAACCACATCCCTATGCCAAAGCTAGATGTCAGTCAGGTACATTGATGATTTTGTGAGCAGGATGGCATATTTTTAGTGCGTATTTGCCTTGCAAACAGTCTTGCAGAACCGACATGAAACTCACTGGCTCAAAGTGGTTTCCTTCAGGAAACTTGCAGTATAGATGTGAGCTCCTCTGGTAGTTAATGTTCCGTGAACTCACAGCACACCTGGGGTTGGCAACTTTAGTGATTGTGCAGCTTTAGTGTGAACATGGTGGATTACACAACAGCAAATCCTAGTTGTTCCATCTTTATGCCACAAACTCATTAGTAATATAGACTACAATTTATAAATTTCAGCTCCTTATATTAGCTGATACTGATCCTGGATGGTATTTTTCAATCAGAGCCTGCACTGTGTACAAATGGTGGTTGCTTACTTCACACAGGGGAAGTAACAACTTGAGAAGCATCAGCACTGAACTGTACATCAAGTGTTACCCAGAGATGCAGACTGCAGCACTGAAAGTAAAAAGTGGAAAGTATCATTCAACTCCCATCATTTTGGCAGTCTGAACATGGGACATCTAGCTTACTTAGCTTTTTGTCTTTAAGGCAGAAAAAGCTGCACCTCCAGAGCGTGGTTTATCCTAGAGAAGGCATCTAAGACAGGTGGGACCAATTTGGAAAAGCCTCTCTCCTACTCCATGGGCTTCAGGGAACACTTTATAGATGGTTAAAACACGGTAAAACAAAACCTATGCAGACAGTTTATCTTAGATCAAAAATATCTAAGATCTACATTCCTGGGCAGGTCCAGGAGCTGCAGTGGTCACAGAGGAGAGGGAGAATATTCAGAGTACAAGCAAAGCCCTGTGCTCCAGTTACTGACATGGCAGCTGTGTGTTAGGTGACAAGATGAAAGGCTAACCACAGAGAACACGAAGACCCAGCAAGGATCAGAGCAACTATGACCAGCAGAAGAGCCCTGGTAACCCGATTAGTGAAAACAGAGCATGCCATGTTGACTACTTCTCTGACTATCAAAGGAGAGCACTTGCCTCTTTGCAGATGTGAAACCCACGAAGAGAGATAAATGAAAAATTCTCACAGGAATGCCAGGAGAAGAGCACAGTACTTCTCACAGGTCACAGACAGGAAAAAAATTCTGGGACTGCAGAAAACATATTATGGGATGCTTAGGTGAAAAGACCTAATGCGTGGACAGGGAGAAGTCAGGATGGATTAGGCAGAAATAAGTGTGAGGAAACAGAAGGAAAATATATACAGGGCCATCAGATACAAAGACTGTTAACCGATACATTCACCAGGCTGACCCCTGCACCTGATCATCACAGTCTTAAAAATTATTTTTGTCTTCTGGTAGATGCGTAAACACTAGTGAACTTCAAGGTGGACAAGCCAACTAGCAGGATAAGAGTTCAAAGTACCTGCAACCTGAGGGGTTTGCAGATCCAGGTACCAGCAACAGAATAGACTGAAGACAGAGGACTACAGTGGTTTCATACACATTGGGTGGAAAAGGAGATCCCCGTGGATCCTGAGAGCACCTGGATTCAGTCACTTTCTGACACTGTATTGCACTGCTTCTGCTCTGAAGTCTTTTCTCTGTTTGACAGCTGACAGCTGACAATTTTCTCTGAAGTTACAGGCACATGTGCTTTGAATCATTTGCTATAAATAAGAACTCATTTGCATTTCATCCCAGGAGTGTCCCATTGGTCCCACACATACATACTGATAATTAGAAAACTTTGCCTTTTAAATGCAGCGGGGAGCTTCATCTGCCACAAAGTTGAAATGGAGAACTTCAGACCAGAATTAAATTCACATATGCTTTTACCTCATTATCCTATTGTATGTTAGGGTCTCTGAGCTCAAAAACTTCAAATACATAGCATAAGACAATATGAGGCTTAAAACTTGGATTCTGTTGGAGGAAGAATCATCTTTAACCAAGAACAGTTGTGAGAATACATGCTAATATCATATAAAGGGTGTGCCTCAGCTCTCCTGATGCTACTTCCCCTCATACATTCAGAGGCAGTTTTTACAAGTTAATTGTGTACAAATCCCTTTGGTGTTCTGCTGTTAAGCTGGCTGCACATGCATGCAGCGATTCAGTTTTCACGTATACACAGACTATCTGCATGCATATATTCCATCTGATGGTTGGACTAGATGATCTTAGTGGTCTTTTCCAACCTTAATGTTTCTATGATTTTATGCAAGCAAGTGCATCCATGCAGCTGTGTTGGTCCAATTTAGAACAACAGTCAGCCTTACAGAGGACTCCTCCAAAACCCACAAAACAAGCCAAAGAAAAAGCTCCATGGCATAACCTCCATCTCCCCAACATGCTGCAGCACAATTGACATAGCCCTTCTGCATCTAGCATGGTCACAGGCTACTGCCCTCCCATAGATTTCAGACTGTTGTTATTTTACTTCCCCCAGATGATTCTCATTACAACGGGGTTGATTGCTGAATTTAGAAGTGTATGAATCATACCATCAACTCAGTTGTCTGGAATCTGGCTTTGCTATGCATTTCCTCATTGTTACATGGATCACTAGTGTAAAACATGCTGTAGCCGCACCAAATTTCTTTTTGTTGTTTTAACTCTACACTTGCCCATCAGCAGACAGTTTTTAATTGCTCTCCAGCTTCCTAACAGCTGGTCAGCTATGTCTTCACTGCCTGCCTTGTAGAAGTTGCAAGGAGTAGCACATATTTACCCTGAGGTTATTGCCCAAGAGGACTTTCTCTATCCATCTCCTGGGATGAGAGCTCAGCACTGACTGAGTATCTACGTCCTGCTCAATAAGAAAAACAGAAGACTCTCAATGCTAATTTAAGCCATATACCATGCACTAATAGATCTCCTCCATCTTCCCACAAGTGAAGGTGGCTCAGCAGCACTGTATCTTTTGCCACAGCCATACCCCAGCTAGAGAAGGAGAGAACTGATTCCATCTCCTTTTAGCCTCAGGAAAAGGATGAATGCACCAAAGTTACTCAAGGCATTAGTCATGAGCCAGGCTTTTGTTGCTTTACATAGACTCACAGAGGATAAAGAAACAACCCACCCATTTATTAAGACACGCTTTAATGTGGCATCTTTCTCCTTTCAACTGTTTATTTGAACTACGCTGATGATCTACAATGGCTAAAGTACAGGTCACAGCAGCCTAGTGTGTGGTACTTTCTTCTGTCTGAACACTGCACTTTCTATCAACCATCACTCTAAGCAATATCGTAGTAGTCTTCCCCACGTCCCTAATCAGTCTAAATCTATCTACCAGACTCCAATGCCTGAAAATTGCTCTTCAACTTTTTAGTAAAAGGAGCATTTTTGACTGATTTTCTTCTGCGAATTTCATTTTTCTCCAGTTACATAATGCAAAATACATCTTGCATTCTTTCCCTTTGAAGCCAGAAGTATTCCCAAGGTACAGGAATACCAGAGCAGTTTTTATAATTTTGGAGGGGGCAATATAGAGAAGGATTCTCCTTCTCCTTTTTAATTATATAAAAACCTGTAAGCATATTTTCAAAGTAACGCTCCTCTTTTCCCATTATCATCTCATATCAAACACTAGCACTAAATTTCTACATTCAAAAACTGGGTTTCAGTCCATAGCAACTATTTTAGAAATAGGTTATTTGAATTTCTGGATTGTGTATGCAACACTAATCCTAGTTTGAAGTTGTGGGGTATTTTACAAATGTCTGGTGATGGCAATAGCAAAGATATTTCCTATATGTTTATTAAACAAATAATTCAAAATCCACAGGCTCAATAGAATATTAGAACTTAGCAGCACCACTGAACACTTTCACTTCTACTCTAATCTTTAAGAGGATTTTATTAAAAAAAAATTAATTACTGAGGGACAGAGGAAAAGTTAAAAGCTGGCAGAAAAAAATGGCCAGTCTCACGCACTTTCATTACCTACTGTCAGCTATGACAGGGAAGCAAAGACAGCACACAACGTGGGTTGCTTTTGATCACCATCTAGTGCACGAATTACGGAGTTGCACGAATTTAGGGAAGAGACTTTCTCCTTTAAAGTTAAGCAGCAGCAGGATTAACAGTTCTTTTCATCATTTATAGAGATCTCGGACAGGCTTAAAGAACTTGAAAAGTCAGTAATTTCCAGATGCCCCTAGCTGCCTTATGATAGCCAGATATTGCATAAGGGCACTATGTTCTAAACAGTAGAGTTGTGACTGTGTTGATCGTGGGATGTAAGAGCAGGATCTGCATAGTGAAGTAAGTTTTTCTTTTTAAAAGGAAAAGTATTGTTTTTCCCACAGTAAAAGGCAGGCTAAGGATCAGGCAGATTCTCTGACACTGTGACTTACCAGTGGCCATCAGCCATCATTATACAATATCTGCCCATGCCAGAACCCACACGGAACTGGCACTTAGAAGGAGAAAAAAAAAGAAGAAAAAAAGCACTCATTTGTTGCTAAAACTGTATGCTGACTCCCTGGACATCCCTGAATTCAGAGTTCGCATAGAATAATCCAAACGCTTTGGAAGGAGGAAACTACTGAATCTTTACGAGCACAGTTTCATGTTTTATTTTGTTATTATTTTCATTTCTTATCACTTCTCTGTGATAATTATTCGAAATATCTACTTTCCAGTCTAAACCTTGTAAGCAATATGTATTTTTATACAAAGGGTTAAATAAAGAAATAAAGAAAAGGACATTGCTGCCCAGAACACATGAGACGACTTATGCTCAGTATAGATTATTCTTAAACTGTTCACGCCTTCAAACGAACTGGCAGTACTAGTACGGAAATCATGTTTATTTAAGAACTGGAAGAAATTTCCTCCCATCCTCAGACGTCGCTGCTCTTTGTTCCTGACTGGCCCAAACAGACATTAGCGGCGTGGGCACTAATTAGCAGTTCAAACACATTACTGTTGTTCTGGTGCCCCCCGATGGTCTGCTGCGTTCACTGCTAGCTGTGGCTTAGCGTTGGAAATCCTGCCTGCTCCTGAGGAGCCCATGTAGCTCCTCATTTGCTGGGTCAGGAAGTTTAAGCCCCGAGCCCATGCATAGCCAGCCCATCCAGCACTATGTACTTCCAATATTTGGTTTCCAGAGCTGGACAGTGCAGGCCCGACAGTCAGCTCCTAACCATCATGCCAAATCAATTTCTGAAGAGTGCTTCAGCAGCTTGTGCAACAAGCCCTCTAGGTCAATTTAAATACCTTGTAGTTACCATTGATCGTGAAAATGAACCTGATTCCTAAGCACAGACACAACTTACAAGGTCTCTATAAAAAACAACGTGACGTTAAACAAACTCAGGCATCATTAAAGCATATAAAATACACAAATACCCAGCACTCCCTACACCTTCCCTGGGTTCCCCAGTTGCCACATCCCATTACCACACATACTGGCACAGCCCAGGTCCGAATCAAGTTTTGTACAGCATCACATCCTGTCCCAACTCAATAGCAGGCACAGAGCACACCCAGTACGTTACATCTTCATTTCAACCACATCACAGAGATAGTCTCACCCATCTATGTCAGCCCTTCCCTTTGATTACAGCCTGATGCAAGGTAGACAAAGGGAAAGGATGCTCCCAGTCACAAAGGGCCTTCCAAAAGACTTAATTTCCAAAAAACTTAGGTAGAAAACAGATGAAAGCTTAAAGCTCCTTTAGAAGAGATTAGATGGCCAAAGGCTGCAATCTTTCAATCAAGAAAGCAGACAGCTTTATCTAAAAGCCCATCCTAGTTCGTTGGCAAAGTGAGGATAGCAAAGCAATATTTAACAAGTTGAAAAGGGGAAATGGATCAGATAGCAATCAGTATAAATGTGACATGGAGAACATTTATCAGAGGGAAAAGAAATCCTTGATTGACAGGATTAAGGAAAGAAGAAACATTTTATGTACAAGAGTATGGATGTTAGGGTTGAGTGAAGCTGGAGCCATGGCTAATCGTTAGAAATGCAGACAAGGCAGAAGTGCTCAATAAACCTTTCATTTCTACAGGGAGGGAGCAGGGCAAAGGATTCCCACCACAAAGCAAATGAATTTTCCAATCCAGTAGCAGCCAGTGGGATGTTAAACATCCACAGAGGGCAAATTTTCAGATCTACAGGCCTGGATGACTTTGCAACCAAGAATTTTAAAATGCTGACTGAATTATTTGAATACATTTTGGAATACTAAGGAAATTGCAGAATACAAATATCAGAATATAAACAAAGGTTAGAAGCAGCAATGTGATGGACCTAGTGAAATTAGGATGTTTAAGACAAGATGAATACAATGTAAAATACTCAGGAATGCAGGAAATACTCATATCTGATTAAATTTATAATGAACTAAAGGGTAAGAATATATAGTTACTTTAAAATTGATCTGAACATATTTGAAACTTAGCCTTTTGGATAGTTACATTTATGTCTTTGCCAAGCACTATTTTAATGGTCAGTATGCCTACACAATTTTGCTGATGTTACAAATTTTCTTGGTGATTTACTCACACAAAGCATTAATAAGAAAGCCTTACAAAAACTATCTAGATGAAAAATAGCAGGAAAAAGTAATGCTAAGATTTGAATAGCAAGCATATCTTCACATGCAGCAAATAGAACAGTTGCCTTTGAAGCTCCACAGAGATCAGGATCAGTCTTAATACTAATCCCCACTGTTAATTTTCTGGAAGTCAATAAATGACAGCTGATACCATATGTGAGTGAGAGACTCACGAATGAAGAAAACAGAAGCAGACAGGACACTGCAGAGACCTGCTGTGCACAAGTACACTCTAACATCAGCTTTCTGATTTAGCCAATGGTAAGTTACACATTACAGAAAAAAATAACATTCAGCTCAGAATGGATGACTATCCTAAAGGACTGACTCTGAAAATTGTACAAGTCAGCAACCAGTGAGCTTCAAGATCACATATCAGAAACCAAGAATCCTTCCTGGCAGGAAACAGTTGTCAGTAATTATTTTCACTCTACATCAGACCCAAAATCAGCTTTAAAAAGCTCAATCAAGGAACAAATAATAAAGATTTGCAATTAGATCTTTTATCTGGATGACTTTAAAACAGTCAGGGCTGATTTTTACGCGGATTCCAGGACCATTGGTTAATCTGGGATTTTGGTCTTTTCGCTGGTCCAATGGGAAATAAAACAAAAAAGAAAAAAAGTCTTCACAAACTCTTTTGAGTTTGACAATTTTACTGAAATAGTCATTTATCCTACAAGAAAAGTTTTCATTTCAGCATTCATCAATGCAATACATATATTTTGCAAAGCCTCATCAGCTTGAGCTCCCAAAGGAAAATACAGAAGATTAGTCATCAGCATTAAGAGACAGTTTTATCTCCACATGCAGTATTGGAGATTCAGGTACTGGCAGCAATACAGAGTTCAGATGTTCAGGTTTCTTTTTTTATGATAACGAAAAACCAAAAGAATACTGAGTGCCAAAGAAGTGATTCAATGACTAATGAAGACTTAAAGATGTGAATCCATTTAGTTTATAAATAAAAGAAAGAACAGTGACTTGATGATTGTTTGTGAATGTGAAGATAGAGAAGTAAGGTAGGAAGTCTATTTTAGTGTGGAAATACACTTTTTGCATCTCTTCCCATATCTCTCTTACTATACAGGAAGGCAATTTAACAAATCAAAGATGATGTCAAGGAAAATGGCAGTTTTTCCATTCCCTGATATTTTTCATTCAAGAAAAGATGCCGTTCTGGAAGATGTGCTTTTACAGGAGGCTCTGGGTTCCCCAGAGAAAAGCCCCAATGAATGCAGAGGAAGCCAGGTAGTTTATTCTGTCCTTCCATTCTTCAAGACCATAGGCTTCAAGTTTACGGCTAGATGCAAAACAGCTGCAAACATCTAAATTGTAGTTTAATCACTTAGATTCATAAGCAGCTTTACCTTGTTAAATGATGGGTAACGCATTCCTGTATAGCAGGCACAATTCTGTTGAATTGTACTTTAAAGTGAAAAAGATAAAGCCAGCTGATATCCTTCACAGATCTCTGGACACTCACCATCCAAACACATCTCTCCCAGCACATGTGGCCCATTCAGATTGTAAGAGCACAAACACTGCACTGGTAAAGAACTGGTGCTAAGAAGTGGCAGGAAACAGCACAGAGCAGAATGGCTGGGAAAGCACAACAGCTTCATTGCTCCTCTTCGGCAGAGAGCATGCCCTCCTCTGTAGTATTTGCACTCCTGCTGTGGTGTTCCTCAAAAAAATTCATCTTTTCAACTACTAGGAACAAAGCAACAACAATTTCATGCACTACTGTTCTTCCACAAAATCTACATAAGCTGCCCAGTATGAGCAGAAGTGTAAAGCCATAAATGTTTCACTTATATCCCAAAACAACCACTAGAGAATCCTTTGATTAGATATTTGTAATCTGTGTATGTTTGTCACTCTTTTCTAGAAACACTGCATATGCCCTAGTACCTTTTGCAACTCCATGTGACATGGAAGTTTCTCACTTATGCCCAATAGAGCAAATACAATGAAATGTTTCCCAGGTAGGTTAAGTCAGTGTTGAAATTGTCATCCATGTTTCAGAACAAAGCAGAAGGATACCTTTTCTTGGAGGTAAAATAAAGACTTGTACAGTTAAGCAGCTCCTGTTTTCTGGCTGACTGGGCAAAGAGTTATCTTATCTAGTTTTCCACCGAATACACAACATTTCACAACTCTATGAGGGTCCATTGACTATGGGTAGAATTCAAATTATGATTTCCTTCTCTCTAATTCCCTATAAAGAGATCAGAGAAATCACTGTGCTATTAATCTCATAATCACCGTTATTGCGCTACAGCCAATTCATTGCTGTTATTTATTAAACACAACAAAAACAGAATGCTAGAAAACATTTGGTTCACTCAGAAAACACAGCAGGTACCAGCTGACAGGGCAGAATGGTGACAATGGCACTAGAAAGATTTATAACTAGAGGAAACTTCAGCCCGTATGCAACTTCTGATATTCAAGGACCTTCATAAAACATTTAATACATTCAGAGAACCTCCTGTTACCACACCCCTGCAGAGGAAGAGACTACACTGATAAAGGCACAGACTGAGAAGTAGTGGCTTCCACTCCACAATACAGTTTTGCTGTGGGCAAAACCAAGAAGAGTCATGACCTAACTATTAAGCAACTGCTGAAAATACTTGCTTGGCCTCATTCTTTGCTCACGCTCTCAATGAGGTTCATCCTATGCGAAGGACCAGCGAGGGGAATAGGCATCACTTTCATCTCATGGGAATCCTTCAGTGCTGAAATAGCATGTATTAGCAAGGTTAAAGAACATACACAATGATTGTGTACTAAAGCAAAGGCTGTGCTGGACAATCATTTCATCAGACCCTTGAGCACCCTAAAGTGTTCACATTTAGGTGAAAACACTTGCAGTGAACATCTCCTTCATGTTTCACATACTTAGTAAGAACCCACTTAGCCTTTTCTTTAGACTAAACAGTCTAAACACAGACAATGTGTTTCTCATCAGCAAAGGACCAATTATGATGCTTCAGAGCTTCACATGTGAAAGAAGTAAATTCAGAGCTGATGTGCAGATCAGCTTCACATGCTCAGTGCCACAACAGGACCATTCCGCAGGCACCCAAAAGGGAGGAGAGACCTGCAATCACACATAATGGAAACACCTTGAAATGCCAAAGCTCTGAATTACTGTTTTTCTCATGTCTCAGAAAACCAGGAGGAACAAGGGAAAGACAAAGGAGTTCATTTTTCCCCAAAATGTCAGGTAAAATAATCTAAGTCAGTACATTAAAATACAATTACTATTTGATATAGAAATAAAAGATGGAGGAGAGAGGGGACAACTTTTATTCAGGTAAAAGCTGAGCACAGAAAGAAGCTTCCAGTGACCTCAGGACTCTGGTACTTGAACATTCCTGGGATGCTTCAATTATTGAGTTCCCCTGCAATGTATATTAGGTTTCATTTTGATCCACAGGCTATTAAACATGATCCATGACACTTTCAGAAGAGCTATAGTTTGGAGTTCAGCCTGTAACTCAAACTTTTTTCCTTCCAACAGTGGTTATTAATGTACATATGGCACTGAGTGAGCATAATAAAGTGCAAAGATATGAAGGAACACAACGCTGCTTTTTAAGAACATAGTCAAAACTAAATTAACTATGTTGAGTGTTTTCAAACTAAGCTTTTTTTAATTAAAAGCAGTTCTGTTTATGGGCAGGCACCAAAAGCAACTTAAAATATTAGTCAATAGGTTTTAACTCCAAAAGGAAGGAAAGAGTAATTAGTCTTAGTAAATAGAGGAAACATGTGTTGTTTGGACAAACAAGTAGTATAGTCAGGAATGGGGATGCACAAAGATGAACTCTACAAAATACATCAGCAGTATAGCAGTTTACCATAGCTAAAAGCAAATCTTAGGAAGGAAAATATTTGGGAGTAAACAGGCTAAAAATACTACATTTTTGTCAAAGAATATACCATATATTTTAAAGACCACGGTTTCATGAAAGGTGTATAATTACAGGGGATACAAGGGCATTAGATTCTGTGGTGTTTTTTTGTTGTTGTTAGCTTGTTTCTAAAAAAGGAAGAAAAAATGGCTAAGATACCAAAAACGTTGACTACGTTTAACTGAAATTGGAGTGTGCAAACAATAGATCTATTTACCTTTACAATGGTGGAGAGTTTGGCTGACAGGAATCTCATACAGGGGAGCTGAGACTGTTTAGTCCAAAGAAGAGAAGGCTAAGAGGGATCTTACTAAGTATGTGAAACATGAAGGAGAATGCAGAGAACAGAGCCAATCTCTGTTCAGTGGTACCCAGTTTAAGGATAAGAGGCAACAAGCACAAACTGGAACACCAGAGGATCAAGGTGAACCTCAGGAAGCACTTCTTTACTGTGAAAGTGACTAAACGCTGCCCAGAGAGGTCCACAAGTCTTCTCAAAAGCCACCTGGATGTGGTCCTCAGAACCCAGTTCTAGAGTGCCCTGCTTGAGCACAGATTGGACTAGATGGCCTCCAGAGATCCCTTCCTACCTCAGCCATCTTGTGATTGTGTTAATAAGTTTTCCTTAAAATTCACTTAATTCAGTACTATGCTTTATTTTATCCTTCTTTTCAAAAATTATATTTTAGATGATCCCAATATGTAAATATGCACACAATCATAAACATGTATGCAAGAGCAAATACATACAGTTATATTCAAAAAGTGCATGTGAACAACTTCAGAAGTCTTGTAGTATTGCATTATCAAATATACAGTTTACATTTTCATTTCTCCTGAGAGAACAGTCCTGTTAGCTAACTACTCCTAGAGACACAGTTTTAAATATACTTAATTCAGGCTTAAGTGGCTATGCTGCTCCTAGCATCTGAGCTAGATTCACAGCCTTACACACCGCAATGAAAAGACATCTTGCACTGATTTCCCTGAAGGATTTGGTCCTTTGCTTTCAACTTATTAGTAACATGATTTTACTTCCACAACATATTTTTCTCCTCTTTGCCCACCCACTCCAGCTTCATTTCATGTCACTACACATACTGTCACACAGAGAAATGATCTGATCCTCCATTTTCCTTAAAAGAACTTCAAGCAACAAACAACTAGTGGGGAATCTATTTAACCTCTGGAGATCTGAGCAATCTTTCCCTGCTTGGGGAAGAGGAATCCTTGCTCAGCCTGCATACAACTTATAGAGCTGCAGCAGTATCTCTCCCCACAGCTTCGATTACTTTTGTAGGCTGAGCACTAGGGATCAATAGACCTCAGTCCTCAGTGGGCCTTGAACATGCACAGCTCAACATTAAGTATCTGACAGAAGTCACCTTGCACTCTCATCTAGTAAACACTACAGCTCCAAAGCCATTTAGGTTTCTTTTCTTAGTTCTAAGAATTGAGGAGTAGTTTTAGAAGCTATTTAACAGTGCTCCTACAGTAGAAATACTTTGCTGCCAAAAAAGTTATTATTGCTGAATGGAATGTAAATATCATCAGTTCCAGATATAACCTGATATTACAAGTCTAGGAAGTGACTGAAGGATAAAAAAAGACAATCAGCTATCCAAAGGACAGAAATTGGATGGATAAAATGAATCAGAAGGAAATTATCAGCTCTTTTACTGATGTTCATTCCTGCCCATGTACCTCAATGAAAACAGTACCACTGATCTAAAAAATGAAGAAAGATAATAAAGAAAGATTTCTCCATGAGTAAGACAACTTACTGGAGCCTACTAATACTATCCACTTCTGAAAAGCCAGTCTGGAAGAGGGGCAGTGCAGAAAGCTAGAAAATAAATTTCTACAACTGTCATATGATGATTTAGTAAAACATCACTTCAGACTACTGTAGAAAGCATGGTACGGAAACCATTCACATCTTTGCCTTATTTTATTACCTCCACTGTAGGTTACAATACATTTATACAAATATGCCTCCTTTCTATTTCCTACACATACACCCAAAATGCCAGCCATCACTATGAAAAGCAAGTTTGAGAATAGGTCAGAGTCACAAACCATTCCACACAGGCTGAAAGTTAAGCAGGTGTAAAATTCTACCAAGGTGAAATATATACTGGAGTGCTGCTAGCATCCAGGTCTAATGTGAAATGGGTGTTGTGGATGTGGATGTAGGGGTGTCAACCCCTAATTCTATTGGTAAGAGAATTTAAGAGTCAGTCTGACCCCTTAGTCTAGTCCTACTACTTCAGTACACATGCAAGAATAAATATAATAGAAAGAAAAGCCATGAAGTCCAGTTATGTGTAGATCAGTGGTAAGAAACCAAAGTATTCTATTTTTGATTAACATTTTTCTTTCAGAAGCACGATATTTTTCCTGTTCTTACAACACAAATCTAAGAAGGATACACTTAAAACAAGGTCATGCTAAATCTCTTCTTTAATTAACAGCTTCAAATAGTTTCTACTGCTGAGTGAAATAAAACTGCAGAAATATGTATTAAAAGGGAAGTGTGCAAATCCCCTCATTAACAAGGTAGTAAAACAATGCTATAATTTTCTTCTACTACTCCAGACCACTGTACTGCTCCTACGCATTTATCAGAGCTCAGATCTCTCTGCTTAACAATAACGATAATTTATATGCAGCTAAACTACGAAGATTTTGTCTACTACTGTATATCACGTACAATTAGTTGCAAAATAGGAGGTGTTGTTGCTTTAAAGTGTGACTAGTTATTTTGTTATTGAATTTCTGAGTACTGCTCTCTCCTGAGAAATGGTCATATTACTACATAAGTCCTTCTTATTACTGTATTACTCATTTTGTGGTTTCAGGACTCACTGCACCTCTTTCTCCTGAGCTCCCCGCCTTCTGCCCTCCCTCATCTGCAGTCCTGCTCTCCTCTCCTCAGCATAAAGCACAGAATCCATGCAGTCCCATTGAATTAAGATATTTTATAATTCTACATTCCAGAAGCTGGTGAAATAGAGGCTTAAATCAGCACAGAGCATGCTCAGGATACATTACTATTACTAGATTCTTCTTATTTGTTTATGAACTATGGCATCCATTCTGGGATCCTAGCATCCCTCAATTTCCCCTCTGAATAATGAAGACAGACAAATCCTTCCAAAGGGTGATTTTGACAGTAAATTGCCTGAGTCATGATCTGGAACTTCTCTTCTCCACATTAAAGACAGGGGGAAGTTGTGCCAACTCCTTCTAGTGTTTCTGCCTCAGATCATAGAGGATGAATCTTGAACTGTTGTTAAGCATTAGGATTTAACTGACAAACTAAGATTCTCCAGATAACGCCTTTGATAGATCCACATCATGCTCTGTAAAAGAATCATCCATCCCCTGTCAGGTGTTTCCTTTTAGACCTCACACAGTAGTCTCTTCCACTTAGAGTTTTGTTTAAATTCACAACTGATTTAGAAAAAAGGACGCGGCACCATCCCTTAACAATCCTCATGCTTTTGCAAAACAAACAAAAACACCTCAACCCATTCTTTTTCTTTCTATTCTCCTCCAAACACACTTCTGTATGATAATATTAGTTCAATGCAACAAGAAAACACTTGGGATCAGAAACAATTAATTCAATATAGAGTATTCACAAATGACTGATGAACAGCTCCAGAGCTGTCAGTCACAATGACTTAGCCAATTTAACTCCCATTTAAATCTGTATAAATCTTACCATTATTTCCCTGTCATTTTTATATGCCCCTCCTAAAAAACTCATGTCAAACAGATCTAGAAGCCAGTGCCAGTAACACTACTTGTTACCATAAGAATTACCAGTGTGAGCAGGATTCCCAGCAACAGGTCTCTAATATTACTCTTCAAACATTTTAAAATATTACTTAAGTGTACGCAAGGCATTTAAGCAGTAATATTTTGTATACAAATCTTAAGTGGAAATACACTTAGTGATATTTCAGGAACCTTTTTTGTGCCTCAACTTGGGCCCTCTGCATTTAATACTGTGGTTGTAACCTGTGCCATTCACCTCTAGATGTTACGAAATAGATAGAGAAAACTTTATTAATACAATTTGTTGAAGCTCTTGTTTTCCCTTCCCATTCAGATCTATTACCATAGTAAATATGTATTTTGAATACATAGAGAATACTGAATCAGGTCCTTGATTAGTGTTTGATTTATACCACAAAGACCACAAGATTCAGAGGTTGCCAAGGCAACACCACTTCAACCCCCTTATATTTCTGCTTTGATATGAAGCCTCTCATTACATAAATGTATCACAACACCAGCCGCATGACAGGCTATTTTACAAATATGTCTTCAGTTAGCAGACATCTACATTCTTCTGTTAGGAGGGGGGATAGGTAGGAACAAGGTCGCCCTTTACTAAGTGGGAGAAAGAAGCGACAAAAACGACATTCTAAGCTATATGGGCTTTATTATGAAAGTGTATCCTCAGCTTTTTAATATTGCCAATAAAGTTTGTATTATTTGTCCAAAAATCCACAAAAGGACAGAAAGCAAAACAAAAAACCCCAACATATAAAGTCCAAAACTGTGATGCTTGAACTTTGAATAATTGCAACTAACTACAGTGTACAAATCTTCACTGAACCACTGGAAGTCAGATATTCCA
Organism: Chrysolophus pictus; assembly: GCA_037305975.1. Lineage (NCBI taxonomy): Eukaryota > Metazoa > Chordata > Aves > Galliformes > Phasianidae > Chrysolophus > Chrysolophus pictus. The sequence continues at coordinate 39,471,516 of JAYKPI010000006.1, forward strand.
GCACACGTTGTTTAGAACTACAGTCTAGGCAAAATCTAATAAAGAATAAGAGATGGAACAGAAATATAGTGAATTTTTTTATACCACAGCTTTGAGGACTTTGGTAGTTGGCAATAAGTACCACCATCCCTCTTTACTGTGCAGTATCCATTACGCAGCAGCCTACCTACAATTCATGTTCCAGAGCCCCTTAGCACAGCCAGGTTCAATAGAAGAGGGCTCTTTTAAAGACAGTTACTTCTGTTTCTCCTTCTTAGTCCTCCAGACCACAAAGAGACTGAGCAAACTGCCAGCTGATTTAGAACATAAGGAATAACTGGATGGAACAGTTAGCAACAGAACGGCAATAGTTCCAGATATATCCCCCAAATACTTCCTTGTGCCCCAGCAAAACCTGCACTTCCAGGAGGCTTTTCAGAGATAGTATTATCAATAATCAGCTATTTCTGCATCATCTGTAGACATTCCAGTATGAGTTGAATTTTGGAACCTTTGAATTTTTAAACAGAACATTGCAAGTAAGAATAAGCATAGATATCAATAGTTATGGATAATATACGAACATTTGAATGGCATAGGCTTAAATCTTTGATTTCTCTCTTCACTTCCACTACAGGCTTATAATTTCTAATCACTGTGCATAAGTGACACATTGATTGTGATCAGCAGTAAACAAAGCAAATCTTGCAGTTTCATGAACGGGAGAGGAGAAAAAGCACCACTAGGGGGCACATCCAACTCTAGCAAACTGATTCCAAGGCAAGCTCTTTCATACCATGAATCATGTCATTGCAGGTCAGCAGCAGCAGCTCCAAGTTTGCAATGACAAAACAACCACACTTAAAAGTATTTCTAGTTGAATTGAACAGTAACTCCCCAGTTACACGGATTTTCATTTCTTTGGTTTCTATAAGAAGAAATCCCTTTTAGGAAAAATGACATTGTATGCCACCTCGCATCACAAGATTTATGCCATCTGCATTGTACTGATACTGCAAAACATTCACGGCATGGACTATCCTGGAGTATGCACCTGCATCCGGTGCCTTGATGTACTGTAAAAAAGAACCAGCTTCTCCATACACCTAACTCCAGCTGCAATTCTAAGAGATGTAAATGCTGCAAGGACCATAGTTGTACTCAGAATTCCCTATCGCACTGATTAACAGGCTGATATACTATTTGTTCTGGTCTTCACACTATGTTGTTTCTCATTTTCTAAAGTGAAGTGATGACTCCTCACCAATTAGTGGCTGTATCATGTCTTTCAGCATACTCTTTTCCATCACCTTTCATTTTAAATGATATTCTGAAAACAGCAGGTTATGCACCCACAGCCCAAGACCCCAACACTTAAGGGACAGAAAAAGAAAAAAAACTAGGAAAAAAAACTTCAGATAGACAGTTCATGTAGGACAGCTAGAAGACTGATATCAGAATCAAGTATCATGCTGTGATGCAGCCCAGCCTGACATTCCCACAGCAGGCTGTGAAAGCTGGAGAAGAGCCAGCACAGTAGAAAACCTTCAGGGTTATTTTGCACAGGACTATGCAAATTCTTCATGAATCTGAGAACTCGAGATCAGGGTTATTGGCTTATCAACACTCAACAGCACTAAAACATACATAGCTAACCTTAGAAGACATCATCTTATTTTAAAAAATACTGCTGAACAAGGGGTTGAATAAAATCAATCACTTGCTCAAGGGATTTTTAAGACATGCATTTCCTTAATTATCATCAGATATGCAAGTCAACAAAAAGAAAGATTAATTTCTGAGTGAATAGAATAACTGATGTTTAAACATTACATGGAAAGACAGATTGTAAACTAAAGCATCCTAATGCTTAGGTTTGTGAAATAATTGGAAAATGCAGGATGCACTCGCAGTCAAGGAATTGCATGCATCCTCATCCACCTGCTGATGGCATGGGGCAAAACTATCTCCAGACTACATCTTCTCATCACTTACACCTGGCTAATAAGGATGCATTCCTTCTTGCCCAACTATGTATTCGTACTGATTAATGCAATGCAAAGAATGGAGTGTGGTGTTTACACCAGCAATCTTAGGTCACAGAACAAACTGACATCAGCAAAAAAAAAGTCAAGTCAGCTTTATTTTGTGTGAGACTCTGTGCTGCCTTCTCACCTGCTCACTGATATTATGGTATTATGCCCTATGTTATGTTTTTGGCTTTCTTAGTTCTTCAGAGCACTAAGAATCAAGATGTCACCTGCCAATGGAAAGCATTGTTGAGACATGCAGTAGTGCTCAGTTCTCGGGAGAAACTTCATACAAGCTCTCTCTCACAAAACACCTACCAGGAATCTGCATTTCTTGGCTCAGCCTATATCATAACTATTCCTCACACTGAATGGGAGCACCATTGTGCACCATAGCAAAGAACCAGGAATTAGAAAAGCCACTCACACAAAATGTATGTGCTCAAAGCCATTCACTGTGCTATAGCCATTCCCTCCTCAGTCCTCTCCCTGGCACATATAAATCCAAGGTGGCAGTTGCAGCATTATTTCTTCTATGCCTTCCTCTCTTTTCAAATCCTTACTTCTGCACAGATACAGAAGCTGTTATACAGTTATGCATACGTATACATAACGCCTTTCAACCTAACAAGACTGGGTGGATAACAGTCTATCCACATTTTGTGAAAACATGGTAAAGCACACCCTGGCTATGCATGACTTTGTAATACAATGGTTAAATATACTTTACAAAGCACCACAGACATTTAAGAAAGACCTCATACCAGAAAGACCACAGCATCCAGCATATGTTGAAAGCAATTCCTGAGAAAGGAAAGCTGCTGAAAGAAAAGCCTACTTTATAGGAAGTACTCGTGTTTTATCTGTTTAAACATATCAGTGCTATAATTTTTATTTCTAGTAAGAAATTCTAGGGAAAAAAATAAATGCAGAACATTTAATGAACTTAATTCCTCACAGAATTATTCACTGATACACAATACTAGTGTCTATTGGTTTCTTAATCAGGTCTTAACAACTGATTCCCAGCTATTTACTTCAAAATTTCACTGCTGCTTTTTTTCAGAATGTTCACAAACTTATACTTAAGACTTACCAAAAATACTGTCCAGTGAAGTTTTTACCATCGTATTTCTATTTTCATTTTTGGGTTGTTTAACATCAGAAACTTACTCTTAAGCACTTCCTCACCTACATTTTCTATGTTAATGTGAGACAAGTTCCAAGGACAGTGTTCAGTGTCTGAAATAGGTAATGAATACTCTGTCTAGACAGGAGACGCAGACAAGACTGTTCATTTTCTCTCAATTCTGCCATCTGTTTACAGCTTTGATAGTAAGCTGAATAATTGTAAATGTCTGCATTTTTTTTTTTAAACATTAAAAGTATAAATTTGCTTTGTCTAAATAAGGAAGAAATTAAAAAAGCTACTAGTATCTATTTAACAGTTAGATCACTATTCTACAGATGGTTAAATGCCAGGAAAAGCCAGGGGCTATTTCACATTCTTACACAGCACATAAATACATCAGTAAGCTATAGATAGCACTGTTCATGTGGCACTCACCTGGTGTAGCTTCTGCCAAAATTCAGGTCCATCCTCCATTTTTCTTAAGCTTGGTGGAATGTACCAAAAACAAACATTTGCGTATTCCGGCTAAATAAGAGAACAAGTGATTGCTTATAAAATATACAATGGGACAGGAAAACAATTACTGTTCATCAACAAGTTCTGCCTTATTTGAAAATTACACTTTGAGTCCTCCTTCTCCAATTCATCTTTTGTTCCCCCTTTTTGAAAAAAGAAATAGTTTGTAACATTATCCAATTCTTTCCCTATTGCCAGAAAATGGAATTCTACTGGGACTCCTTCAATTCTTAAGACATACCTATTTAATTTTGCCTTGCTAGACATTTTAATTGGGGAAAAAAAAAAACAGCATAAGAAAGGCATAAAAAGTTAACATGTGGATTTCAAAATTCTGTTTCTCTTTAAAGTTACTTTTTTTTTTTTGAAGTGTTCTTTTTAAAATACAAATTTCTTATGATGCATTTTACACAAAACACACAAGCTCATTATTTTTTGCACTGCTTAGCATTTGCACATCCAGTCATTTTTCTACTCAACTATGCCAATTCCCTGTTAGATCATGACATGTAGCACCCTATATAGTTATAGAGTTAATGCTGGTCTTCTCAGATCTCACTGTTGGTTTTTGTTTTTTTTTTTTAAAAAACAAATCTCAGGATGCTTTATTTGATCCATGCCATATACTGGAAAGATCTTATCCAGTGTTTAAGCAGGTCTTTCGAGCAAAGACTCCACACCTCCACTTCCCTCCTGCACAATGTTTCATTTAAACTCAGTGGAGAGTAAACTGCAAGCCTCCTGACAAGAAGAATGGATGTTCATCATACATTATAAAAGAAAGCATTTTGTTTTATGAGGTTTCCATTTTGTCTGTAATTGAAAAAAGGTTCCCAGCAGACCATTCCAGAATCTGACTAAATTTCATACTAATTTTAATTTAAAAAATTTAAAAACAAATTTTATGCTATTTTTTACCTGTACAGATAGCAATAGCATGAGGAGTAGATATGTGTTCCAATCCTATCCAATGCTACCACAACAACACTCAGTTAATCTTGACCTATATCATTTGCAGTGCAGTATTTAACTGGGTTCTAAATCACAACTTGGATTATAAACTAACACTCCCTCTCCCTCCCACACACCATCCTCATTAGTATGGTTGAATAAAAAAAAAGTTAAAAGGAAGGTTGATAGATGGATCACACCATTGCTTCTTCCCACTGAATGCGGCTGCTCTTATAACCAAGGCAGACCCTGAATGAGGAGAGCCCACCAGCTGAGATGTGCTCTTTCATGAAAGGGCACTGGAAACTGCTCATATCATTTTCCGCCTCACTTCAAAGAATGCATTAAATACAATTTAATCATCAAGGAGAATATCGTTGTCAGCAGGAACAGAACTGCAAACCTGCCACCTGCTGTCACTGAATGAAAAAAGCTCTGCACTTGAAGTCCCATTTCTTCCCCCAAAGTGCTTGTACTAAGTACACACAAACACAGACCCTGAAGAGGCAGTGATTTCCTCATGAACGCAAGTATGAGCTGACTGTTGGAGGGTTTATTCTAGAACTGTTTAAAATCAGATGACAGGATGAAGCAGATGGCATATATTACCGCATTGCCACTGATTATATTGCCTCCTTGATTGTCTCTGTTTCCTTTCACATATCAGATACTTCATCCCCCTCTGAAAATACTGTTCATCCAAGAAAATCCCAACTACCTCCAGCTATGCTTCACTATTGCTTGTCATCTTGTCACAGTTCTCATCCAAGCAGGTAAGCAGTTATACCACCAAGGAGTTCAAGATGACACATGCACGTGTGGTATTTCCAGGCTGCAGAGCGGTTCTCATTACAGGACTTTCCCTGCGTGCACCAGAGGATCACCTTCCCAAGATTCTTGTCTGAAGTCCAATTTCCTTTCATAAACGGCTCACTTAACTTGCCCTAGCTGACTTCCCTTAAATTCTCACTGCTTGTCCTCTTGTGCTCCTGAAAACTTCTTTTTAACCCTCACTCGACCTCCTCCTCACAGCCCCTAACATAGCGCTCTCTCCAATCTCATTCTCCATCCAGGTGTCCTGTTCCTGAAGGCACTAAACAGCAGTCTCTGCTCTCACCAACACCTTTCGCGTCTACACTAGATCTAGCCTTATTACCAAACCCTACAATAATGGAGAAGGGAGAGTTTTTTAATAAATGTACCACTTCAGTAAGCCAATCAAGTGCTGTTTCCCAGCACTCTTCACTGTATATACAGTTTCCCAGTACGCACTTTCAAATCAGCAGTTTTCAAAACTAAAGGAAGAAGTTTAAGTTCCATAAGAGGTCTTAAATATATTTTATATTTCATATTAATTCTAGCCTAACCTAGAATGCTTATTGCATTAGCAAATGTAAGCCAAATCTGCATCTTAACATTTGTTGTTTTCTGAGTGTTCTTTCCCTATCCATGGTACTCACCCAGCAGCCTTTCACACTTCCAACAAGGCAGATGACAGATCTTTTTAATGCCCCCTTCCCCTTTTCCATCCCAGATATTGACCTCAGTAAACAAATAGCTCGGGACAGGCTCAGAAATGGAAATCTTTAGCCCTGCTCATTCTCCCCTCAGCAAGACAATTATCAGATATTAAGCTGACAGGTTTAGCAATGATAAAAATAAACAACTTTTTGGTAGTCTTTAGGAAGATGGTTGTAGAAACAGAATTAAGGGGGGGAAAATGGACTTCAATGATGAAAAGTCCATTTTAGCATCAAAGTATTCTGATTATTCTTTCAGCACACAATCCTATCTGCAAGTCTGGCAAGCATTACCTTTTTACCAGTCAGACTCTTTACTTTCACAGAAAAGCACTCCTTTTATACACCCTGAGGTAATACAGACCCAGAAGTTATGATAATGGGCAGACTGATGGTAGGAAATACAGAACATATGTGTTCGAACACACCTGTGCATCACAGCTTATTGAATTATACACTTCAACTGTAAAGTGGCATTTGGCTAAAAAGAACAAAGCCAAACAATAGACAAGAAACCACAATAATACTATTTCAATTCCATTTTCACTTACCTCCAAAAGAAGCTGAAATCCTTCTCTTTTCTTAATTTCTTCCACAAGGTATCTGTAATCAAAAACACAGGGGTTTAAACATAGAACAATACAATACATACAGGGAAGAAAAAAGGCCTTGAATTTTTTTTTTTTTTTAAATTCCTTTTCTTTCCCAAATCTCCTTGAAGAAACCAGAGTTAAACCTCATCTCTACCTGCTGTGAAAATATAGTAACTATCAGCTCCTGGAAACAAATGAAGGCTACAGCAAACCAACGAGCACTGAGGAGAGGCCAAATTCTGTCCTCAGGCAGATTTTCAGTGGAGCCACATGGCACAAATTGATCCTATTTACATCAGGCTGTGAATTTTTCTGATACAAATTTCCATTTGTTTCCACAAATTCCTCAACCTCTTTTCCTCAAGTGCCGATGCTATCCTGCTGTCTTATTCCCTGCTTACTCTTACATCCCTTGCACTATGACTATTGTCACCAGGATCCTGTAGTTTCACCCAGAATTTAAGTTTCCATCAGTTCTCCTGCTACTGTCCTTGTTCCATGTTTTATATAACAATGTGCATTTTCATTCAATGAGACACTTCACAATAATCCCTGGGCATCCTCTTCTAACAGTGCACTAAAATAGATTTAAAAAAGAAAGAGAATAAGAAAGCATTTAATAGAAAGGTCAATTTAAATTAAACTTTTGGATCCAAACAGCATCAATTTTATTAAAACATGACCTCAACTTTGACGTTGGCAGATATCAGTCCAGAACTCTGAAGCAAGGAAGACAGTTTGACATAGCTAGTGCTTCTCAGAATCACAGGGGTTGGTAGAAACCTCTGGTGAAGGGACCCTAAAGATCATCAAGTTCCAACTCCTCCACCCTGGGCAGGGTTGCCAACCATGAGATCAGGCTGCCCTGATCAACCCCCTCCTAAAGAAGGTTGGGTTCTCCCATTACTGTTCCCTCCCCCCAAAATCTTTTCCAAGGAAAACTCCAAAGAAAATACCTCAAGCTCAGATAATATTGCTATGTCAATATATTTTTATCTTCTGTACAAAGGTGCTGTCTAACAGTAATGAAATGAAGACTATCAAGGTTCAGATTTTGCATAAGCCTGTTTTTCTGTTGCATTCATTCAGTGTTTTCCTGCCTGCAGCTGCCGTGCTGGTCATCACAGAAATAATTCCTTTATTCACTACCAGAGGGAGAAAAATACTGTCAGAATAACCCCTGTGGTCCTATTTACACCCCTGAAATCTACCTTCACAGGGACACTGCCAGCACAGCTGTATCTGCAAAGCCTGAGGCACAGCAGAAACAGGTTGGCTAGGGAGACAGTAAACAGTACTCTAGATGGTACAACGTTTTCCAAACTGAGCATGGGGACTTGCCACATTGTTTATCATTAACAAGTACTGTGCATATGACTCATTACCTCTTAACACACATTCCCATAAAATGATTGCTGTGACAAAATGCCAGTTCCCAGCAGCACAGCTCTATGACTTTGCATTGAACTGTGCATGGCTGAGATGTTTCTCTTCATCGTAAGAAGCCTGGGATCTGGGTGCTCTCTGCTGTGACCAGACTCTGCTGTTACCAGACTCTGCTGTTTACATTCACACTACTCTTTAGGTTGGAAGCGAGGCATACTGAAAGGCAAGCATGAGGATAGCCCATGGCTCTAGTACTGACCCCTGGTGGACATCACTCATCTCTACCTGGACACTGAGCCACTGACCGTTATTCTTTGGGTACAATTTTGCAATCAGTTCTTGCCTATTGAACAGTCCACTCATCAAATCCATATCTTTCTATTTTGGAGAGAGAGATGTGTGATCACATCAAAGGCCAGACAGATCACACTGCTTCCCCAGTTCCCACCTTCCAACCCATCTCATTGAGGGATGTATAGAGAACAGTTTCCTGCGACAATGGAGACAAAGTAGTTGTTTAGTACTTCAGTCTATTCCTTGTCTGTTTCTACCAGCCTGTCTGTCTTGCTCACTGAGGGGTGGCATTCCTTTTTGGACTTTCCTTTTCTGGTTGACATACCAGTAGAAGCCTTTCCTATCCTGCTTTGCACCCCTACCAAGTTCAGTTCCAATTGGGCCTTGGCCTTATTGACCCCACTCCTACACAGCCTAGCAGCTTTGTCTCAGGAAACCTGTCCCTGCTTCCACTGCCTGTGCATTTTCTTCTAATGCCAGCAATCAGTTCACTTGCATTGGTGAGCAACACATCCAGTATTGCATCCCCTCAGTAGGGCTGTCTAATACTCAATAATTTACCCTTGATGCATTTCAGGAGCATTCTGGATTGCCTACAGTTCACAGTATTACTTTTCCAGCAGACATCAGGGTGGCTAATATCTCCCAGAAGGATAAGAGATTCCCATAGCTGGAAGGTGGTTTCATCAACAGGCTCTGCTTGATCAGGCAGCCCGTAGTAGATATCAACCACAAGGTTGCCCCTTTATTGCGTCTTTCTCACCCATAGGCTTTTGACTTGCTTGTGGTCATTCTTCAGAGACAGCTTTTCCCACTCTATTTCTTTTTTGACGTAGAGGGCAATGTCTCCTCCTCCTTTCTCACCTGCCCCTTCTGAACAGCTTGTAGCCATTGATAGCTACAGTCCAGTCATGTGAAACATCCTGATAAGTTTCAATGACAGCAACTATATCATGGTTTTCTAGTAGCACAGTGGCTTCCAAATCCAGGCTACATGTATTTTTGTAGAGGCACTTCAGCTGAGTAACCAACCTTGTCAACTTCTTGGTAGATAACTCCTTTGAATTATTTCCCTTGAGTCTAGTCTTGTCTTCTTCTATTGCCTCAATTATACCTGGCTCAATGTCGTAAGACTTCAGTTGTGCTGCAGTGTTGACAGCACATCTCAGGGCAGCAGGCTGAGAGCCTCCACTAGCACCCTGTCCCTCTAACCTAGTTATGTCATCCTATATCTTATCGTAGGCAGGCTTGCTATTACTTCCCTCCCCCTTTAAACCCAGTTTAAAGCTCTGCCAATGAGCCCTGCTGGTCTGAGACTGTACAGAGTCTGTAATTCATTTGATGGCAGTGGAGCAATTTACTCTACATCTTTCCATGGCTGACAGTGGAATTTTATTATCACATCATGTTTGCAGGAAGTCAGAAGGGCTTGAATCTCAGCGAGGACTGGCATGCACAGAGAAGTGCTATTTGCTATGATTAAACCTTACAGAAAGTGAAGGGTGGGAATCTTCAGCAAAAATAGGCATACGTCTGTTAGAAGTAGGTGTCATTAAAAGAAAAAGGCAGAAAAACTGCAATATGCTGAAACAAAGTACAGAGTTGGGTAGAGTTATATCTAATACATTAAGGTTATCTATTATATTGAAAACATGATTCACCTCTAAACCAAGAAAAAAATTAATGGAATAGCCAATAAGTAAAGTTTGATGCAACAGAAATACATGACTGCAATTACCTTAAAACCTTTGCAGTTCTAGCTATCCACGGAAAACAAATCTTGCTCTCAAGCTGTGAACCCAATGCATCAATTCCAGAATTAATCCAGGTCTGTGTTCAAAAATACTGAAATACTATCTTAGGAATAGCAAAGTAAAATCTACTGTAACAAATCAGGATAAAGACCGCACAGCTGTTAGGTAGTTAAGAAACCTGGCATTGTGCCCAGTAAACCTGATGTCTCAGCTGCAAAGTGCCCATATACATGCAAACTCAAGATAGCAATGCAGTTACTACAAAGAATATACTTCATCAGATAATGACTAAAAATTAATTTTCCTCTTAAAGCAACAGAAAAATGAAAAACAAAACAAATCCCAGTCACTCCTTAGAAGTGAACTCAGCAGTGTAGAAGCTGAATCCTAACATTTAAAGAAAATATTGATCCAAGAGAAGTCATTAATCACTCTACACTCAGTCAGATGACTTTGGCCAGTGACCTTCATAAGGTTGAATTCTCCTACTGATAATGGAATGAATTACAGACTCTGTACAGACATAGATGAGTACAATGCTTCAGAACAAATACAAGGTGCAATCTAATCAGAAGATTTTAAGGACATATAATCAGTAAAATAATTAGTGGCTTTGAAGAAATCAGAGAGAATAAGGCCAGAGCTCAACTGGGCTTTTCTGGTTTTGATTCTCTCTTTACTCCTTCCTAATCCACTCTGAGTTTAAGTCATGAATGTTTCAACTTCTCCTTTAAGTGACTTTGTTAGAGTGGCACTATTCCTCTAATTTTCAGTAAACATTAAGTTCTATTAAAATTGGTGGCTTATATTAAAAATAAAATGGCAACATGATATGGATGACTGCCTTTAAATACTAATGATTTGCATTACAGTGGTGCATAGGTAGCCCAGGAGTGGGTGAAGATTTCAGTACAGTTTATTCTGTGCACATTCTGAATAATCATAGTACTTCAAGTGAATTGTTTTTAACGGGCCGTTATGTTATTTCAATATTCTCTCTTCCATTAGAATACAGAACAACTGGTGTACAGGAGTTTATTCCAAGACATCACCATTTTAGAGACACCTTTCAGCAAGAATCTCATGATTTCACATGTGAAATCCAGTGCTGTAAGACCAAAAAAAGTAAAATTGGAAAGAAAAATAATAAACACTAATTAACCACCACCCACAAAAGACAGACATTTCTGCTTCTAACTGAACATGAGCATTAAGAATTTCAGTAAATCTATGAACAAAAGCAAGCATGCTTTACCTCAAAAAAATCTGCCTCTGCCTTCATATAGCTCTACTACTTTCTAACATCAGCAGCACCCTTGTATGAATTCCCCCACAAACAACACTGGTATCCTGTGTTTTCTCAGTCATGAGGAATTAAGTGGACAGAAGAATGGCAAATTTACTTCTTGCTAGACACGGCTCCGAACCTGGCACACAGTGTTCCTTTACATTAATACCAGAACGTACAGTTATGAGTTGGAAGGAGGGAATACTGGTAAGCATTGTCCTATACCTAGATCATACATCATAAATGTTAAACAACATAGATCAATAGATGAATTCACTTTTTTAACCAACATCCATCCCTATTGTTAGAAGGAATAATTACTATTAAATATTTTAGCAAATTTAATCACACTAATTATTATTGCTATTGCTACTAGTTTGTTCTTTGTGTTATATAGAAACAAAAGGGGAAAAAAAGTAACAGTTTGGTCTAAGTTACGAAGTGTCAGTACTGTCAGCATTTCAAAGTCAACAAAACAGACTATTTAAAAATGTTAGGAGATACCTAGCCAAAGCCAGAGCTCTGTTCACTCTCTCCTCAAGGCCTGTGGTTCCCAACGCTTTCCACATGAGCCAGAATTTGAATGCATCTGGACGTCTGCTGCACTGAATGGACTTGTCACCAGTGTCATAGCTGACATCATAGAACTTGTCCTGCTGGAACAGGTACGCAGCCTTGGCAGAGTAACACTTCTTCAGGAGGCCCTATTGGAAACACAACAAAGGTTTAGATAAGAAAGTATTAAAACTTGTTATTCTCACAAGCCAAGTCCTCTTTCCCATTCTGTAGAAAAAAAGTGCACGTGCAGGACACCATTCACTACTGGTGATTACACTGGATCACACTGGATTAGCCTGAACCCCCACTAAAGTCAGCGCTGACCACAAGAAAACATTGCAGGTTGAAGAGCAATTCTGCCTCAAATCTCAAGAAATAGCAGGTGTGGGTACCATAGAAACAGCTGCCCAAATACATAAACATATTGGGAAGACAGAGAAAGAAAAGCCACTGCTATAGCCTGTAGGTCAAAAGAACAGACTGAGGAGTTTCTTACACTTTCACAAAAGGCACAATATATTTCTTCTTTCCTAAAAGGCCAAAGAACTTTACACATGGCACAGTTAGTTGTGTGAAGAATGTTTTAGCCCCAAACCAAAACGTTTAGCTTTTAGCAGTAGATGGCTTCTGCGTATCTAGCATTTGTTATCTGACTGATTCAGTGGAAATATCAGTGACAGATGAGTGTAATGCCAATTTCTGCTCCATTCACAGATCAGACAATTTGAAAATAGCAAGTACTTTAGTGTACCTTAATTAAGGATTACTAATGAAATGATTTTTAGTCAGCAGTCTCCAGCCTCCAACTTCTAAGAAGCTGTCTAGGCAGAGATGACCAGCAGAAAACAGACAAAAATGAGTAGTATGGCATGTTCCAGCAAAGAACAAAGCCAAGAAAACAAAGAGGCTGTCATAGGTTTAAAGATGAGGGGGAGGGAAAGAGGCAAAGGAGTGGCCATTGACTGAATGTAGAAAAGTAGAGAGAAGAGCTAGCAGAAGGGAAGTTAGAAGATCAGAGGTGACAATGGCCCTACAAGAAGCCCAGGAGACAGGCGGGGTCATAGATTTGTCAGGGATATTACATGTGGGTGAATAAAAAAATCTCTAAAATACTACTAGAATAGAAATTCAGGTGAGGTTAAAAACATGGCTACAGCATCTGACTGAAATCAGACGTCTATGTAAGAGAACCAGAAATCCTCCATACAACAGAGAACAATAAACAACAAGGCATAACATGGCAAAAGATGCTACACTATTTAACAAACACCATAATTCATTTTTTTAATTGAGCATCACCCTTCAGTTTGAATCAACTTCAGCTATTTCTCTCTGTTGGCTGCAAGCCTGAATTTCAAATGGTGGTAGCTGACATCACTTTTAAAGAAAAAGGTAGTTTTTAATTTATTTGGAGTACACTGCTGGTAACTTTAGAAGTAGTAAAAAAAAAAAAAAAGAAAATATTCAAGACAAGGAACTCCAAAAATACATGAAAATGAGAAATATTTGATTGGCATATACAGAATAGTCTCCTTCTGACCCTGCTTTTTCAATTCCCTCTGTCAATACTTAAAAAAAACATAAAAGAAACCCTGCACGTCTATTTGAATGGCACAAAGGAAGAAAAACAACATGAAGAATTCTTCTCCGCTGCTTCTGCAGGGATACAACTTTCTGTTACTGTCTTACTCTCCCGGTGCTTCCAAAACTGACAGGACATGCTGATGTGATGGTCTTTTTCTATCTGTTTATCTTACTACTAATAAAACACATTCAAGAAATCCTGCTGCTCTCTCCAGAGGCAAGTAGTTACATCCGTGGAATATCACTGGACCAGACAGGAGAAAAAACAAAAATGAATGTCTTGTGGAAGGAAAAGGGAATATGCCAGACCAATGCAAGAAGCAAGATGGAAGAGAAAGGGAAAAGTTGCAGGATAGAGTATAGGACTGAAGGAAGCAAAAAGAAAAAAGAATCCAAGACAAATTTTCTGTTCAGGAAAGCAGTTACTCTGTGATCACTGATGATGGAAAAGTAAAAAGCTCAAACATGCTGAGCACATTAAATGTTATCTCTGTTTTCCCAGTCAAATGAAGGAAAAGTATAGAAGAACTGAAAGAAAATGTATGCTTTCTAACTCAATGTTGTCATTCCCAAGACGACCTCTGACTGTCCACACAGTAACTGAGTTGCTACATCAGCTCAGAAGAATCTCAAACATTTCATTAGAACTGATTTATTTGCAAGTTTGAGATCCTTCCTTCCTGCAGCATCTTCTGTTTCTACCCTTTGATCAGAACTAATTATAGTGCTCTGTCTTAAACTGAGGCTGTTAAAAGTTTCAGAAAAAGGAAGTGTACTTTCATACAGGCCCTAGTCTGCAATAAGTTGCTAAGAGTTCTTGGTTTTGATTAAGTGTATAGATAGTAGTTATAATTAATGGCAAATAAATAAATAGTTATTGATACCAAATCCAATACATACAAGCTCCGGTTCCTTGCAGTACATAATTCAAAATATCCTTTTCCTCATTGAACGCACTTATCTACTGCACATCTTCTGATCTCTTTCCATTTCCATTGCCAGTAATAAGTAAATTTGAGTTTTATTAACACAACATGAATAGCTTTTTCTCTCAAGACAAATATCTTCCTAATTTCATTCATCTAAAGCAAGAAGGACAATCTTTTGAATGGCATACTTGAAAATTATCAAAAACAGTGCACTACAAAAGGCCATCACTGTAATTCACTTCAAGAGGTGAGAACGAGCTCTCAGTGGTACCAACCCCAAATAGAAATAATGGGAAACAGAGTGCTTCCTGCAGCTGCTCCAGAAAAAAAATTAAAAAAACAGTGAGTTAGATATCTTTGTGACACTGCTAATAGTATGGAAGAGATTACACTGTAGGTATGTCTAGCAGAACCAATAACATTCTGTGCTAAACTGGGACTTCATTAGTTACATTCCTTTAGATTTTATTTTTAAGCAATAAGTGAGAATTCTGTTCATTCCCCCAGAACGGATGACTAATTATCTAACCTAGATCTGAAGAGTCACAGAATTTTGGTATTTGTAATAAATATTAGTTCTCTATATACATGATAATAATCATGTTTATATAGTTTACAGCAAGAATCCAAAGACCTGAAGGACTTTATTTGGAGTAACTGTGAGGTTTTAAGGGATTATGCACAACCTCAGGCTGATTCATAGCATTTTAAGAACATTCAAGAACAAAGTACACTCACTAAATTTTTCAGAGTATCAGTTCCTCTAGCTCTGCGTTTAAACAATCATTGCAATTCATACCAGAGCAATACAAGTCTGTTCTGAAAAAGTATATCTTGTCACAAAAGTGATGAAAGTTATTCAGGTTATGGCAGTGAAGAAGTGATAGCTGTGCATTTCTTGAGCAATTTAAGCACTGAGAAATTGTCATTGATCTGACCCTTTTCAGAGGACTAACCAATCTCTCCTTCCCCTTGGTGAAAACACTTCTTTCTTCTAATCAAGTCAAACGAATTTTTTTTTTTTTTTTTAAATCTGTCTTCTTTGGAAACTAGTACAATTTTGCTTCATGAAGGCTGGAGGATTTCCTTACTCAACGTTTCCCTGTAGGTTGTTTTTAAAAAGTCTGTGTAGGAATGTAAATACAGCATTTCATTCTAATCTAGCTGCAATGTCTTCAGATTATCAGCAATGCTGAAGTACATAGCTTCACTGATGCTACAGGGCAAAAAAGAAAAAACATGATAGTGATAATAATATACAACCAAATCAGTCACTATTCCTGTTTTCCTACTAGCAACAGCATGTTACTACTCTAACAGATTATTCTTTCTCAAGATCATGAAGATCATCTGTTGAAACAAAGTAAAATACAAAGCCTGGTCTTTACGTTCAAAAAGAAAAAGACCTGAAAGGCTTTACTTGTCTACTTAAAACCACCCAACTCCAATGCTAATATCTTCAGTTTCCA
This sequence comes from Chrysolophus pictus, assembly GCA_037305975.1. Lineage (NCBI taxonomy): Eukaryota > Metazoa > Chordata > Aves > Galliformes > Phasianidae > Chrysolophus > Chrysolophus pictus. Next base: position 39,487,499 of record JAYKPI010000006.1, read on the forward strand.
AATGGACCTTTAATCAAATGGGCAGTCAAGACAAAACTTCCTTAATGAAGACTTCAAAGGGAGCTAAGGCTTGATACAAAAGCAGCACTTAATGTCAGTGCTTAACATTTTGCTGGTCTGACTACCTGAAGAATTCATCATTTCAGAAACTAACCTCTTGAGGCTACTTGAACATTTACTAACAGAGCAATTTGTGCTAAACTCTTCCAGCTCCCACCTCAGCATCCTACTCATAGAGCAAGGGGATTATGTTCATATTTATACGTTGACTTCATCTGTGACAATAGACATAAAAGTAATTTAGGATCAGTAGAAAAGGATTCAAAGTAAGAACTGGAAACATATCCTTCCCTATTCGTACCAGTGTGCAAATAACGCTTTTAACGGTAAAAAAAGAGACTGAATCCAACTCCCTGCTCTGGATCTGGTATAGAGAGGATCAAAGTGAAGCAAGGCCCTTCTGGTAAAGTGTCTTAAATATGCATTTCATTTTTCTTAGTGACTGATAAGTACCCCAATTTAGCACACACTCATGTTTGCATACAAAGGTTTTCACTGCTTCATATACAAAATGCTTAAATGCCACTTTTCAAAGAGTTAAACACAGAGTAAGACCCTTTCTTCCACTTTCCAAATCATGTTACATTGTACTATAGAATCTGATTATATGATCAGTAACACTTTTGTTATTTCACCTCTCAAATGCCTAGGATTGATCTCTACAAGTACTTCTTACACAACACTGCATAGCTGTGATTTAGAAGTTGAATAGGAGTGCTCTAACAGATATTACACTCTGTGGAAGAATACAAAGGCTATCAAAGTCCCAGAGTTGGAACAGTGTTTGTAAAGAGACTCTAAATGTCAAGGTTAATAAAATATTTCATTCCTCTCCATTTCTTTCCTCTCTCTTCCAGTATGCAGCCTAAGTTGTGTAATCATTACCTGAAGCTACATCTACCTATGTATTGGGCCTAATTAGTTAAAAATACAGTGCTGAGTTCTTCAAAGCCTGCAACTTAGAGACAACATTAACCTTAGTCAATAACTCTATTATGCTGCTTTTTCAGTCTGGAATAAAGATAAAGTGATGGACAGGTAGTCCTGGAACTTGTTATCCCCTTTAATTCCACAGACCCCAGCCTAAGGAAATGAGGAGACACACATCTTGTTCTCCTATCATGTCTTGTCCACAACTTGGAATTAACTGCTCTAAGAGAGCACTGATTAGTATCTATGCCCTTTAGACCTCATCTGTTCTAACTACCAAGAGTTAATAATCAGTTACATGGACAGATAACTCACAGCTGAATAGAAACCATCAGCTGTTTTGACAGAGACTTTTAAAACTAATTTACAGACCATGACCACAAAACAGTGATGCAAACCTCAGGGACTTTATCCTCATAATGTTCAATCATCGATAAAGCCAAGTACAAGCTAAAAATATACGTAAGCTTTTTCAGGGCTGAATTTGTAGTGGTACTTTAAATAACCACTTACTGTTTTCTTTATTGAGATAGAAGAATTCCATAAAGATGCATATGTTGCAGACTCAAGTCATTTTTGCAACACTTGACATCAGAGTTTTGTTTGCTTGCTAGATCTTTTAACTACTCACAGTTTTTGGAAAGCCTAAATTACCCTAGTGCTGAAGAGAAAAAACTAGTAGATTTGAGAAAAGAAGGCTCAGCATCTTTGACTGCATGTACTCTTACAACTATCCTTCTACTTTCTCACTCTGGTGAACCCACGTAAGATGCAAGGAGTAGTTCTGTATAGATGGCACTCTTTAAACAAAGACAGTGGGACTGCAGTCCCAACGGCTACGGCTATTCTAAAGACTTTTACAAGCTCAGTGTTTAAACACTGCAGACCCAGCCAACAAAATACTCAATTCTGAATGCAAATCATACACAGAAGCTAACTAGGAAGGGCACCAGCTGCAAAGTTTGACCAGTGATGTGTACAGTGACTTGCATCTATTTGGCCCTACTTTTTTAGTTTTTATTAATTTCTTAGTGAAATTGAAAGTAGTATCAGTTAACATCATTCAGCCTTTACACTGCAGAGTAGTAAAGTTGACTAACTATTGTTTTCTTTTTATCTCCACTTCTACATTACAGCAATGACATTCTACTACATTTAAAAAGGAGAAGGAGAAAATAAAGATGGAGGGACTTACAGAGTTGTCTTTCACCAGAAGAGCACAGCACTGAATTCCTGCCAACAGCATTTTGTGGGGATTCCAGGCAACAGAATCTGCCCTATAAATTTACAAAGGGAGAAAGGGGAGAAGACACAGAAATTGCACCTATAATCATTGGTACTAGAGTAAAAAATGTCTAAATGCATTCTAAGTAGATAAATCAGATTTTCCTCCTCCTCCTCCCCCTCCCCCCCCCCCAATAAATAATAATAGTACATATTTTGGAAAACACAGCTTTCGTGGAGGCCATTAGGCCACATTCATCCATCTCAGTCCCTGATAAGAGTGACCATGAACTAAAACTGCCTTACCTTTGGATACCATGAAGAAGTCTGCGATGCTTTCTCGATATCAATGCTGAGCCACCCCAAGAAGCCTGTTGGAAAATTTACAGAGCCAAGGCAATGTTATTTTTATGAAGTACTTAGTGCTCTCCAATAATGCTTCATTTAGTTATTAGTTGCCATGTTTTATCACATTTTAAATTTAGTTTACTACATGGTCAATGTGCTAAATTTTGCCTTCAGCCTCACCAACTGAGAAGATAGATAACTGCTTGGAGTTATGCCTAAATTAGAGGAGCTGGTGTTTTTTTTCTAGAAGGTGAAGCACAAGCTACATTGCCCTTTCTGTACAATCAAGGGCTTCTGCATAACCATGTCCATTCCAGAATCAGAGACGTTTCCAACCCTCTGGCCTAAGCAGTAAGAGAAGAAAGCCCCCATTTTGTACATCTTCATCCTCCTAGTATCTCATTTGTGAGAAATTCCCACAAATGAGAGAACAACAACCTCTGCCAACTGCAAAGCCTGGGTCAGATACTCCATGGAGTTTTTATATGAAAAGTGAAATCTGCAAGAGCAGCATTTCTGTGAACAGCAATCCAATTGCTGTTAAAATAGCATAGCACTCACCACATCTATCTCAGGTCATCTAAGAACTAGGAGCGTGGTCTAAGCATCAGTGAGGCATTCTCTGTAGTGAGTAGCTCTCCACTGAAACTCTTTTATCCTCTTATCTATTCCAGATGCCTACCTTTGAACAACACCTTCTGCAGATGCATTCCAGAAGGATCCTAAACAAGTGTATATTACACTTAACTTCTAGACACAAGTGAAGGAAGGTGACTCATCTATGAATTCAGAAAGGATTAGATCTCACCCACCAGCTGGAGTATATCTCCAGTTCACAAACAACATTTATCTAGGGGGTCAGAACGTGTCACATACTGTATTTGAGAAATTTACTAAATTTGGAAAAAGAATTATCAGCATTTATGAAGAAAGAATCTACATATAGTTTTCTGTGAAGTAAGCAACACTCCTCAGAGATGCATCAGTCCACAAAACATCCAGATTCAGCTTATTGTAAAAAAAAAGTTCATATATTTTGGATTAATGAAGAAAAAATCACCACTGTGAAGATTCTTGATTTAAGTATGCTGAACTCACGCTTGCTTGGCTGCGGGTATTTTTGGGGTGCATGTGTTTTTTGTATCTTTGCTTGAGTTTTTCTTTATTGCTTGAAAAAATAGCTGTGAGAGCTAGTCTATGAATCTTTAGCTTCACATGCTATGTATTAGGAGTAAGATCTGCTGTCTCTGGGAAGCAAGAACAGTAAGGGAAATGAACGGTTAATAACTTGTCCTAATGCATGCAGATCATTAGTTCTCATTAATGCAATACACAAACACCACATCATATTTTACGTTGTCATGCTCACAACATTCTTGCTGAGAAAAGGGCTGCTGTTCTATCTATAACCACAATATAAGAGAGGAAATTGTTCGTCTCAAACTCCACATTACACCTGTGGCAGAACCACGACTTAAAACTGGGTTACCCTAGTCAAGATGATCTTCCTATTTACTGACAAGTTTTGCTCTTCTTGTTCAAAAAAAAAAAAGCCAGAAAAGCTATGAAATTATTCCCCAATTTTCACAATTCATAAGCAACACACTAACATACAATAATTCCTAAAAAAAATTTGCAACCAAAGTATTTGAAAAAGTCGACACTTTCAAGCTGTTGTATAAAACAGAACTAGAAAAGCTCAAAAGAGCTCATCCCACTGTGTGCTACCTCCAGAGACAGAATCAGCCATCTCACTTCTGCAAAACATTTGTCATTTGTATAGATTAATAAGCAGTGAACACACCCAGCTCGTGATCAGTGGCAAAATGAAAGATAAAGTGCAGAGAGACATTAACAACTGCTACCTAAGCAACACTGTCAGCACTTCTATCTGCCCTCATCTTAAAAACTGCTTCTAGAGATCTGGATAAGAAGTATGTACAATTAACAAATGTACAGGTAGAAGAGAGGTATAGTTAGGATGGCATTTTTACAGCTTTATAGTTAGAAAGATTATCATGGTGGAAAAAGACAATCAAAATGAAATGCTCACCCATATCCTAGGCTCACAACAAAAAACTCCAAAAGAAGGGATCTCCAAAAAGAGACCCTTCCCCATGACAGTCAGTCCTTAAATGGGGTCTAGGAGAGGTGCAGCCAGGCTCCACCCCTTCCATCACACAGCTGAATCGCCTTCACCTGTGCTCCATGACTGACTCAGTGCTTGCCTCAGGTGATCAACCAGTGCTTCAGGCCCTGACTCAACAGTTCCCATACAGGTACAATAGCACTGCAGGGCTGTGCATCTCCATCATCTTCCAATGTGTCCTGGAGCCACAGTACCAGGAGGTGAATTTGAGCTTCATTTTTTTTTGCCCAGTTCACAGATGAAGTGCTTAGGGATACAAGGCCAGAAACAAGAAAGCACCTATGAAGACTGAGAATCACCGGCTTTATCTGTTTTTGAAGAGTTCTAGTGATGGAGCTTGCATGACTTTGCAACCTGATTTGTGTTTAACTGCCAAAAACCTACAGAATGAAACGTCAGTCCTAAACACCGTTACCTCTGTTATCTTACTTATAGTAACCATGGGAAACACGTGGTCTTCTTTTCCTCCTTGCAGCAGCTCAGCCATGTCCAAGTTGCAACGTGAAGGCTGCAAGAAGCCTGGCCCAGCCTGCCCTATGGCCATCACCTACCCTGTGCCATCATGTGGCCCAGCCCAGCCCCAAGCACGCACCTACTGCTCACAACAACCACACAGCAGTGTGCGATTGGTACTGCCTGAAACCAGGACACGGGGAAGGTGCAGTGCAGTGCTGTTATGGCAAATAATTGTGTGCATAGGATTGGTTGAAGAATGACCAGTAGCTCATAACAAGCCCTTCTTGAAATGTAACTCTTGATTTGGACTCAGTGGATATAGCAGGTGAAGCACCAAGCAGAAAGGATTATTTTATGTATTTTTATTCAAAGAAGCTGTCAAGATGTTTATCCCCATCCGCAAAAGCTTAAAGCTGCTAATCTGTGATGCACTGCAAACATCATATCTTTTTCTGGAGATCTGCTATCTAGCCAACATTTCCAAGCTCTATGTGCAGCTGATTATTTGAGCTTAAACCTAGAGCAATAACGTTATTGAACTGTAACCTAGTTTTTCCACTTTCTTCTCCAAGCTGTCAAGATCTCAAATTTCTAATCCTGTCCTCCCACTGCCTCTTGTAGTTTTATGTTATCTTCATTTTTAGCTAGTGGATTCTTTTTCATCTAAGTTATTAATAAAAATACTGGATAACATAACCTAGGATATATATTTCCTGAAGTTTACTCAAAATATCCTTCCACCTCAGCAGAGAACTACTGGTGGCTGCTCTCTGAGTATGATTTTCCAGCCAGGCTTTCATTCACTACCACAGTTGCAGCTTCATAGCATTTCTCTGTCTTTCTTATGAGAATTTCCCATGAGTTATTGCTAATACACAGTAAAGTTAGCAGCTTCTTCTCCATGCATGAGGCTAGAGAAGAAAGGTAGATTAACCAACCTAGATGGGCACATTTTGTTTCTGGTAAATCCAGCTGAGAATAATACAGAGTAGCTCAAAACACAGGAAGATCAGCTGCATCCATGCAGTATGAGAAAATTATTCTTTCATATGTAAGAAATCACAGCAAACAATGGAAGTCACTGGGTGTTTGCAATGTGATTAAACTAACTACCTAAGCATGAGATAATAGGTTAAAACAGCTTTTCTGCTCTGGTTAGCCATGGGAAAAACTGTAAAAGACCAGCAGGGAGGTAACGCCCCTGTGTTTAAAGCAATATAGGTACACAATACACAACATACAAAAGTGCTCAAGCTTGAGTGCATATTGATGATGTCAAACAACTAATTAAGAATGATAGATTATTGCCATGACCATTGTATGAATGCTGCAATGCGCACAAAATATTGCCTCTGCACCGGCTGTTGATTGATTGCTGAGATAGTTTGGGCTTATTGGCATTATTTTCAAAAAACTTTTTCTTAACTTCCTTTTCAGGTCTGTATCCATGAAAGAACTTATCTACTATTTTTGACTTTACTAAAATTTATCTTCCTGAAGCCTGTTGATTTTATGTTGATTTTCTCCTTTTGCCCTTTCTAAGGATCATGAACTTTATCATTTCATACTTAATGAAAAGAGTCTCCCTAAGGCAAACATATCAATTTTTTTGTATCAGAAGATATTCTGAAATGAGATAAAACAGTGTAAATCTGGAAATAATGCCACTGACATTTCACGGAATAAAACTGCACAGACAGTTCTTGAGATCATTTATGGTAGATAATCCTGATTCTCATCAGTGATGAGAGTCTTAAATTAAAGCTTTCTTTGTTTTTAAATGATTGTTTTAATGGTACTGTATCTTTTTTTCCTCCAAAGTTATGGCAGTAACTCACTGACAAAGAAGCAGTACTTGGTATATAAATGAGACCTCACAGTGTGTAAAGCATTCAACTGGAAGATAGATCTTCCAGAGGAATGCAGATCTTCAAAGAGATTTCTAATATAATGTTCTTGACTATAAAGCTAGAAAGAGGTTGGCTTGCTCAAAAGTAAAGAAAAAAATAAAATCAAACCCTTCATTGTGTTTTTTACACGCTATTTCTGAATGGTACATGCCTGATCCCTACTTTTTCTATATTATTCCAGTAAATGTATTTCAAATACTGCTGTGAGTGAAGTAAAGGTCCCATTACAAATTACAGTCTGATCATTTTATCATAGCATGTTTGTATATATAGATATGCCTTACGTCACTTACATACAAAGCTTTCAGTCTCTTCCCTTTATTCCATTTCCATACAGATAGCTACAAACTTTAAACAGAAATAAAGAAACAATAAAGTTCAAATGAGGGTGAATTAAAAAAAATACTGACAGAACTCCCAAGGAAGGCTGAGAATTCGCTGAAAGGTTAATAACATGAATCACATCCTAAGAGAAAAATGAGTCTTCAAAACCATAAACTACCCAGTTACCCAGTTTATGGTTGTACATTTGTTATTCTATGGGTAATCAGTTAACATGACAGTCACTTTTGAAACAGAAAATTAACTAAGATATTCACTGACATTTTCCCTTTAGCTTAACAAGAGGTAAATTTGAAGGAAAATTTAGAACACCAGCAACTGCCTATGTAATATAGTTCAGAATATTGCCCCAGTATATACACCTAGCTTTAGTTATTCAGCTATAGGCAGTAGATTAGGAAAATGCTCATGGTTCTCCCATGGCCACTGGAGATGCCTCCAGCAGTTTCACCTCCTAGGTGAGTATTCCAACAGAGACTTGGAATACACCCATCTCTTCACTACTATGAACAGATACGCAAGAGACTAGCACCTAACATGAATTCTTCACTTCTGCTGTAAAACCTGCTGGGTAATCCTCACTGGCATAAAACAAGGAGGTGGCTCTGCAGACACCTGAAATATTAGGACTAAATTCTGTATCTTTGCCTCCAAGTCAGTAAGATAACTCTTTTGACTCACACATGTGCAGACTTAATTCAAGTCTGAGACAGTTTTACATGAACTGCATATCATTGTTTATGTGATTTTTCTTTAACTGCTTAACACAAAACACTTGAAAAATTTAAAGCAGATCTAAAAATCTCTTCTTATGTTGCTCCAGATTCTCTCATCATTCCATGGATTTTGGTACAGACATTCTGAGTTCATGGCATCGTCACTATAAAAAGAATCCAGTTTAAGAAAATACGAAGAGACCTACTTTTAGAAAAACACATTTGCAGCTAGCTCTTTCGGATAATGAATAGTCTCAATGATTATTCCAAAGAGGTTCATGAACTGATTTTATAATGCCAGTAATAAAAAGGGTCAGTGATTATTCCAAAGGGGTTCACAAATCGATTTTAAAATCTAGAACTAAAAATAAAAAGAAATGAGACAAGAAAAATTTCTGAACAATTTAGGAAAACTTAAGGGGAGGTACAGGAAACTGAAATCTGAAACTGTGAAACAGAATAATTTCTGGTTGGTTGAAGCCGAAATACCTTTATTTCAGCCTGTATGAATGATACACGACATTTCTAATGTGTCCATTCCCCAAAGGAGTGTGGTTCTTTTAGTACATAATCATCCTTGAAGCATTTTGGGTGGTAGCAAGAAGGAAAAAGAAATTGATCTTAAAATCATCTGAAATTAGCATGACGATGAGAAGAAAGTCTTGACTGCATGACACAACCAAATCATTTGCTGGCTTTCAGCATAGGGAACAGACACAAATAAGGATATATATTTCTGTTTTCTATAGAAAAAAGAAGTTAATTAAGTCCAACTTACTACAACACAGAAACATCAACAGTCAAAGAAAAATATGAATTATAAAAGAAAAAGCAATGCTGAAGAAAAGCACACAGTGTACAAACTCACGTCAACATGAAGCCAGAGGTCATACTTCTCACAGATATCAGCAATTTTATCCAGAGGATCAAATGCTCCCAGTACTGTTGTGCCTGCGGTAGCACAGACAAGAAATGGTGCTGACCCCTGCAATAGGATTCAAAACAAAAAACTGTCATTCACACCATTTATTTCTCTCAGTATATATGGAGAGCTGAAGTATAACAAGGTCATGAAAAGTAGGACAAAGATGTGACAGTCTACATTTTAGTTTCCCAGCACTGAGAGCCTCATAAAGAAGGTCCTGCATATAAAAATGCTGACTCTTAGGAAAAAAAAAAAAAAAGGCATTTCCAGCTAGCACCATCACAGGGCAGACTGCTCTGGTTCAGACAGCTTCAGACTGTTTTGACAGATGCCAGTTTTATCAAGATGAAAGCACTCTGGATATTTAACATCCCTTTTTATACACTGATTTTCATTTCTCCATCTTCCATATTTTACCATCCAATTTCCTACCATTGTGCCAAACACAGATCAAGCTTTTAGTACAGCCAGCATCTACCCATGCTGGGAACTGACTCACCCCTTCAGGGACTCACTTGTGCTCTCCCTACAACGCCTACATTCTTTGCCAGGGACAGGCAGCACTGGCATATACCACAACTTGACCACTGCTATCTGACCCCAATGCCCCGTGTACAGCCAAGTCCTACCCTCTTGCTACTTACTATCTAGAAAACAGGAAGGGATGTTGATGACAACTGAACCACAGTAGAGAGACCACTGGAAATCTGACAGTTTAAAAATTAGAAGGGATCTGTGGCAACTTATGAAATTAAGGGTATAAATCCTAGCAATGACTGTCCATTCTCACGAGTTTTAAGTTCATGCTGAAGAAACTACTCCGCTCATTCCAGTACCTGGCTCACAACATGACAGTGCAGCTATAGAAGAAGCACAGAAGTTGTTACTAAATTGCATAATCTTGGATCCCTGAAGTTCATTTGCAGTGAGTTAAATCTCACAGATGATGTAAGTCTTTGCGCTGATGTAACTCAGAGTAGCTTCACTGCAATCAGACATCACATGGAAATCAAACTCTAACTGCAAGTCTTTCACGTAGCTTCACTTTAACTAAAATCTGATCTTTGTTTTCCTCTTTTTTTAAGTGTTGCCACTTTTAAACATCTACAACAGAGACAGGCAGGCTTGATTCACATTTACATTCTGATAGTTTTATAATTCATAGAATAATAGAATGGCTTGGGTTGGAAGGGACCTCAAAGATCATCTAGTTCTAAACCCCCTCCCAATCACAAGATTAGATTGACCAGGAACCCATCCAACCTGGCCTTGAACACCTCCAGGGATGGGGCATTCACTGAGCAGCTGTGCCAGTGCCTTACCAGCCTCTGAGTGTAGAATTTATTCCTAACATCTAATCTAAACCTTCCCCTCTTTCAGTTTAAATCCATCCCCTCTTGCCCTACCACTATCTACCTGTATAAAATGTCGGTCACCCTCCTGTTTGTAAACTCCTTTCAAGTACCAGAAGATCACAACGAGGTCTCCCCAGAGCCTTCTCTTCTCTAAGCAATCTCAACTCCCTCAACCTTTCATCACAGGAGACGTGCTCCAGGCCCCAAAATTCTTTAACAGTGTAGAGGACTCTTAGAATAGAACATAATTATGATGTATTTGTACTTTAAAATTTCCTTACAATTTGCTAAAGCAATGAAAAGTAGCCTTGGAATAAATTAAAATTAATCCCACATACTCACAAAGGATTAGCAGCCTGTAATTCACTTCTTGGTCATTCATTCTTACTACAGCCTATACCAAAAGTCAATCAAACTTACAAAAGAACCTGAATCTCAAATACGAAACACTTTCAAGTGAGGCTAAGACTTATTTGCTGCACTTAACAGTTTTTCTTAGTTCCCCAACCACAGCTACATCACAATGACACAGCCTGCCCAGCTGCCAGCAGATAGCCTGACAGAATATGAGGACAAGTTTCGGACCATTACAAATTCAAAAAACTATAGTTACCATTGCAATTTTCTATGAAGAAGAGAATCACACTTTTATTCTTGCCAATGAAGTTAAATAGATTTTCTTGACTAAATCCTCTGAAAACAGGACTAAGACTCTCCCTATTCACAGCCAGTGAACATTCTGTGCTCTTGTCACTAGTGAATACATCCTCTTGTTTAAGAGTCACTAGAATATTCGCTGTAATTCACTGAAGTGTCCTTCTGTAAAAACTTGTAAAATAGTACTTTATCAAGGACAGATACAGTTACGGAAGCTCAGGTGAAATGAAAAATTTCCAAAATGCCTGTAATGTCCATCAAAAGGCAAGCAAAATAGTGTTTCTCAAAGGTAGCATGCCTATGAGCAGAGCATTTTAATATAGAACAATATTAATATAGAATATAGAACATTGTTTTCAAATTGCACAGAACTCAATTGAGGCTGACTTCTTTGTTTAACAACATAAATGCCAGATGATCTTTTTAAATAACCACCAAATCTCACACAAAAAAAAAAATGCAACAAGAAAACGTTTTTCCAGAGCACGGAGCTCATTCTCCTGTCTGTCTGCTTTCTCTTGCTCCACACTTCAGTTCTTTTTTCCCCCCAGATTGCTCAAATGAGCAAAATACAGACTGTCTTCCATGGATAATGAAAGGAAGAGTTTCTTAGCTAATTAAGGACACCATGGATCACTAGTTATTCTGTCTAGTGTCAAACCCAAAGGAGAGATGGTTATTTGGCAGAAGATGTATCTAAGGAAGGTTTTTAATTAATGCAATTGTGGTCACACCAGTGCACGACAGGATAGCAATGCTGTGCCATTTCTATCAGCCACAATAACTCCCAAAGTTGGATCTCATGGTAGGCAACCTCCACACAAGGGACAATATACTAGCTTGTTAGTATTCTCAGTTCATGGACTAAGGGCTGAGATCTGCATCCTTCTGCTCTGAAGCAGGAAATGAGGTGGCATAAGCAAGCCAAAAGAAGATGCTCTGTGCCTTAGAAGCCATATTCAGTCTTCCAAACTCTCTAAAATAAATTACATTGACTGTAGTAAGCTCTATCTTACAGATTGTGGAGATGTATATTAGTGCTGTTCAAACAAAACATCAATACATTTCCAAATGCTGCCCCTTCACTTTCTGCTTGGCAAAGTGTCTGTGGGAAAAGAGGCACAATGGAATCTCTGCATCTTAGGACAGGACTAAGAAGGACACAAATTAGAATTTGCAGCATGTATGATAGTTTCAGAGACCAAGCCATATCTTACAACTCTTGTTCACTGCAGAGGCTAGCACAATAGCTGCTATCATAATGAAAAACTTTCAATTTTCATTTACCTTTTAAGATACTGCATCCATTTTATTTAATAAAAATTAAGGGCAAAAGAAATTCTACACTTAGACGAAACGTGCTAAATACTTCAGAGTGATGTTGTACTGAGGGTTTTCATTACTTGTGAAAGCCCTGTACAATTTCACTCCCCAGAACAACCTAACCCCATAACACCTAAGAGCCTTGGCTTGCTCCACAAGTTTGGGGCAAATGGATTGCACCTGTAAGAAAAACACTGATATATTAACTGCTCTATTTTTAAGATTTCACTCACTCAAAGTTTTCCTTCCTTTCACTCAGACAACAAGCACACAGTCTGCATACAATCCTCCTCTCTCTTTCATGCTTTCTCTCCCCCTCTCACCTCTTTCCTGGCCCGTTGGACTTGTTTCTCCAGTTCCTCAGGTATCATCTTACCTCTAAGGGACACAGATTTAAAACTTTTTCAGTTACATTCAAATAAGTTGGTTAGTACAGCACTACTGCATTTCAAAAAGCTCAGAGAACACAGCAATGACTTTTGCTTGCTTACCTTTCATCTGTTTTGACGAAGTAAACATTCTCCGTACCAATACCCAGGAAAGAGGCTGCCTTCTTCATGGAGTAATGACACTGTAAATGAAAGAGGCATAAAAAAAAAAAAGAATTAAAAAAAAAGAGAGCACACAATTAAGAATTCCTTTGCATAGGAAACACTGGCATTGAAATGAGTTTAATGCCAGCTAACAGTCATAATAACAGTATATCCTAACACATAAATCAAATTGACAAAGCTACCGAGTAGAAAGACATATTGTACTTAACAATTTATGACACACTGAGGAGCAGGGAAAACAAACAAAATAGATGTGCACCATGTTTAAAATGTTGGCTTAGAAATAAAAAGCTCTATTACATATGAATAGTTTAAGCTGATTCTACATTAGAACAAAAATAAGAAAATATCATTAGGAAAGAAAGATTAACTGTTTCAAAATGTTTAAACAGAACTGAAACAAAAGTATAAATAAGTGTAAAAGGCAAATTCACAAGAAGAAAGATCTAAAGGCTATTGAACTCAGCAGCCCAGAGGCAGCTTATAGGTTTGAATATCCAAAAGCACCACCCCTTGGAAACTGGACTCTTAATCAGGGTGTATATAAAAATCTCTCTCTCTACCACTCCATAATTCTGTTTTTTCTATATGCTTTCTCTAAACAACAGCTGTTGTAGTCTGTCAGAGACAGGATACCTATATTAAACCAACTTATGATCTGACTCAGCAATTCTGTTCATAAGATCACAGAGTTTAAGTCCCAAGACCTACCAAAGTTTTTAGAGTTTGTACAATCAGGACTTTCAAGGCTTTCAAATCCTTGAAAATCGTGGTGGTTAGACCAAGGTTGTCCACATGAATTTGGATCTTGTGAGCCATTATTAAAGCAAGCAGACTTTAGATGGCTCTTAGTACATCATCAGACGTGTTTAAATCAGTATGGATTATGGAAAAAGTTCCAGTTTGAACCAGCATATATTTTATTATTTTATCAAAGAATTTTAACTACATCTTGTCAAAAAGACGTCTATGAACAAATGCAAATGAACACCAATACACACAGTGTGCTTCTCACTTTGAACTGAATAAAGGGCATCTGTGTATGAAGCCTGTAAAGTGACTGTAAAAGATGCCCCTTCACCTGCTTGAAGGATGTCAGAAATGGGCTTTTAGTCAATCAATGAATGATAAAATTACTCAGATGAGAGGGACATTTGAGCTCACAGTCCACTCTGTAGACTGTCCACTCCTTTTTTCTGTTAAATATTCAAGATCTTTTAGCTTCCTGCATTTCCAACATTCAACTTAATAAATCAGGAGCAGCTCTCTATGGATATCATTCTTCAGTGTAACAGCTTTTGGTACCATTCCAAAATAAGAGCATGCTCGTATCACACAGCTTAACCCATTTTCAAGAGTAGCCTGGGAATTCAAGACACAGTAACCTTCTTAATCTGAACTCATTCTAAGATCTCAAACTCTCAACAACCTGCAACATGATAAATGTCTACCCACTCAAATCAATGGAGCAAATTTTGAGAGCGTTCAGCATCTCACAGGACTACACAGTTTTCAGAATCAAGTCTATCCAACTCTGGGATTATTATTTCTAAAAAAATAAAATTGGATTTTTTTACACATTATTACTGAAGAGTTAAAACAACCCTCATTCCAGCAATCGTGACAATGTCTAGAATTGTTACTTTTCAGATAGGAGGTGAAACCAGGTGGATAATTAATTCCATTTTCTTCCAGAGAGTTCACACAAATGGAGTTACTGCAGAACATAATTATGAAAAATGTACAACATTTTAATGTGTGGGTATGAATATATTAAGGATATTAAAGCCTGTCACGCTTATTTTGATGAGATGGATCATCTCAAAGGGCTTCTTTTCATTTTGACAAAAAGCTTTTCTCCTCACCATCGCACACTTTTTAAAGGCATACAAAAATACTACCTGATACTATCAGTTAGTTCTAAGAATGCTTACTTTTGTAACATGACACATTCACAAAGCCTTTAGGACACGTTCATTTCAACTGCTACAAAAATTACAAGATACATAGGTAGATAATTGGTTTTACATGGCATCAATAATGGTAATAATGATCGTAGAGTGGCTATGTGTTGATCAGTGGAAATTTGGAAATGCTTTAAGCTATTTAGCAAATTGTTGAAAATAAAGGTAGTCTCTATCACTGATTTCTGTCCATTAGGGTCAAATGAAAGGTATGAACCACTAGAAATAATAATACAGTCTCAGATTTGGAAAGCTGTAGAATTACAAAATCACTGCATTAGTAAAGAAGTATTCACTAAATAACTTACTATTAAAAATGGTATACAAGAATGAGAGAAAGATAAGAGACTTGAGCACTTGAGAGACTATACTAAAGAGCAGAAGGAGAGGGAAGAATAGAGAGAACACTAAAATATAACAGGCTGCCAGGTGTATTATTTCTCGCCTTTACAAGAACTTCTGTTCCTCCTTCTGTCCTACTGAAGACCTGATAAAACTTGATAAGTTTACAGTAGGACAGAAAAGGGACTGTATATTGCAACACTGACTTGAAATGTGCTTTCTTTTTTTCATCAAAGTAACCTTTCAGTTATATTGCTAGAAAACATACAAGAACTTCATTTTTTTCACCATCATTACCATAAACCTAAATCACACCATATTCTTTTAAGAAAACAGAGAACATTTAGCAGCTCCGGTCACAACAACATCAAATAGTTCATTTGTTCATAGTGTCCTTTCAATAAGAGGAAAGGAATACTCAGATAAAACATATTATTGTTTCTATACTACATATACAATATCAAGTAATAATTTTTAATACCAAGAGTTGAGATTACTTTTGCCTTGTCTTTTGTAGTTTTGATTGGACATGTTAACTCTGTAATCATTAGGAGTGAGAAATGAATGCCATTAAGCACAAGACCAAACCAAAACAGTACATTTAAAATGTGATGCTGTACTGTTTTAACTATAGCTAGACAGTTTTCTTTTTCTAATAAGATTTGCAAAGATAAGTTACTTTCCCCATGTGCTCATTAAAAGAGAAGATAAATTTCTCTTGATTTTGAAGAGTTTCCTAGAAACATGATTGCATAAAGCAATTACGTTATTATGAGATTGGTTTATTACTCATTTTTGTCTGCTGTAATTTCAACAGGGGGCAACACTGTGAGTCAAAGTTGTGTTCTTCCATTTTATTACTTTCATGATCAAGTTGCACTGGGGAGGAATTTAGTTCCATTGCATCTAAACACTGCTCATATCAACACGTACATTTCAACAGTTTATACATACACTCTTCTACCCTCAGTTACCTCAGATTTAGCAAATTCCTACCTTTCAGATCAATGCAATACATTCTTGGGTCAGAATAAAGCTCAAATGGAGAAAAATCATAAGCAGGTGGGTCGTAGTCTACAACTATAGCTGTATTCAGATTCTACATAAACATTAATCATGCCTCAGGAAAGTGAGATTTAATAAATTCTTACTACTGAAATGGTCTCAAGAGGAATCACTCTGTAATTGTCCAGCAAGAGAGCTATAGAAAAGTACCATCTTCATGGAATATCACCGTAATTTAAAGTAGTTTAGTATTTTACTTGCAGGAACAAGGAGCACTTTTGTTGCTGAAGGCCAAACACAGCATGTGAGACCTTCAGTAGGCCACACATTAAATATAGAACTTCATATTAACCATAAACATACAAAGAATACATAGTCCCCAGGTCACATAAAATTAAGCCACTGACAACTCCATGCATTCCCCTGCTCTTACAGCCTGGCAACTGCCAGACAGAAACTGTGGGCTAAACACAGGTTGCAACTTCTCTATTATCATTTTTTTCAATCATTTGCTTACACAATACAGAACAGTTCTATGCTTTCTGGGTACTCTTCAGAACAAAAACAACAGTAAAATTCTATACAAAAGAGGCATCGAAATAAAAACAAATAATAAAAAATGAAGACTGACATGAACACTTACGTACTTCTTTTCACTGTTGGGCATTTATTAAATACACTCTTAAATAACAGGACATATCCGAATTAAACTAGCTCCAAAAGGTAGCAAAACTCGGACTCAGTACAGATGGATCAAAAATACACCTCAATATGTACCATCCTCCCTCAAAATGAAGAATAAATACTAGATGTCTTTGGCCAGTCACAATATCTAGTTGTTAAAAGTGGCAGTCTTACAGCAAGCAATCACTAACTACAACATGGTTTTGTGAATCAAGCGAAGTATTACAGATCAAGAACACTGCCTTAAAAGTAATTCAACTTTTTTTCTTTCTGGTTGATTCTGTTTCATGGTTCGGGTCTTCTTGCTTGGTGAAGCAAAGATACCAAAGTAAATGAAATTTGTTTTGCCTTTAGAATGCACTTCTATTTAAATCTTGCACTGAAATAATACATTACTTCATGATGAAAACTTGATGTGCTTCATTTCCAAAGCATTAAAATGAAATGTTTCAACATCATTTTTTCCTCTTCAGCTATTTTAAAGATGAAATGTGATGAATTAAGCATGAATTGGCATTTTGTTTTCATACATACATCTTTCAGAAGGAAAAAAATAAATATATTTGGCCTGAAAAAAATACTATTTTATTTAAGACATTTGGATTAATTAAATGTCATGGACAACTTATACAATGCCCGTCTCTCTCAGATCTCTTCAAAATAAGTCTTCTTTGTCTATTTACCCAGCAAAATGTTAGGAGCATAAGCTTGTGAGCTAAAATTATGTCAGGAACTACATGCATCCTATTACAACAAGGTCCTCACCACCACAGGATATTTTATACAATAGAGTTTGTAATAACACTTCTGCACAATGAGAAAATCAAAACTGAAGAAGCGAGAGAAAAGAGCCTCTAAAGAAAAAGAAATTAGCTTCAGAATAAATGTATGGACATATCTCCATTTTCCACAGCCAGTTTGAACAGATATGACTCAAAAACTTTAGAAATAACCACATTTTTTCAATTATTTAAAGAAGAACTGTCTAAAGATCCAGCAGGATTTGCCCAAGTATTTTATGGTTTTATTCTCTACCACTGCAAATCTGAATTCAGATATAGGTAGGCAGCCTGGTCTAGCATTAAATGGGGAGGTTGGTGGCCCTGCATGTAGTGGGGGGGTTGGAGATTCATGATCCATGAGGTCCCTTCCAACCCTGGCCATTCTGTGATAGATAATAGTGGGAGCTGCAGAGAGCCGTTTCACAGGTCCAGAGGCGTTCAGCTTAATATAAACTTTGACATCTTGCAAGAAAAACTTTTGAAACCTACACATGGATCCTGCTAGACTTTAAACTGCAGATCTCCACAACACCCCACATGCTTTGCCTTCAGGTTTACCCCACGCACAATCTTTTCTTCTATCAGCTGCTCCCAAGAACAAGAACATCCAAAGTTATTCGAACAACAAGAGAGCTTCTGTAGGGAAATTTATCATCAGACTTGTCCAGATAGCTCTGATATTTCGCATCATTCACTGATGGCAAATACATTGTACCATTACCTCAGTCAGACATGCAAATGTTATAATTTTGCAGCCATTGAAAAATAAAGTTCATTGTTAGATGCTTTAAGAAGCTTTTTTTGTTTTTACCTCTTCTGAAGTGAACAGGACTAGTCTTGGCAAACCAGAGAGCCCTTTTTCTTTTATCTCTGGACAAAATTTGTATCTTGCTAAGTTCATGGCATACATATTAGAAACAGAGCCACCTGAAATAAAAGACATACAAGTATCGTATTAATCACAGCCATAGCACCTTTTCTATCTCTGAGTAATTAGTCTATTACCAAAAAAAAAAAAAAAAAACTACTAGCCTCTAGATGCATTTACTGTAACTTAATTCCTCCCCCTGAAACCTGCAGATATAAAATGAACTGTATCATGAGTGGAAACAGAGCTGGTTTGAATGCTCTTTGGAGGTATTTCCCGAAGAAGTAAGAATTATGGTTAAACAGTCCTCCTTGAAGGAGAACACACTGCAACAACACCTTCTGATATACACCAAAGCAGTTGAACTTTGGCTGTATCTTATAAAGCCTAGGAGATCTCTTGGGCAATCAGAGTATTGCAAGGAGAAAATAAAAATAAAAATCCATGGTGAGTGCGATCTGCAAGGTGTGATCTATTTACTTAAAAAAATAATAAAAAGAAGGAATGTCTTATCTAAAACTATCATTTAAAGGCATAATTCATTTTTCTATTGACAGTATTTCAGTAAGTTAGAATTAAACAACTCCACAGTAAATACAAGGGTTCTACTGAAAGTACACATCATATCTGAAATGAAGAAATCAATGTTACTGATACATTTTTTCACAAGTTTTCCAGAGAGTTTTAGTTTATGCATTTTTTATTTTTCCACGATTCATATGTAGGGTAGAATTCCTAGCCTTGAGTTGGTTTTGAAAGTGGAGTGCTAAATCCATTTCCTCATTTAACATCTTTTCCCACCCCTAACCTAGCCACAAAAGCTTCATATTCAATATAGCAACTTGGAATTTGAACTATCTGTGGAATAATATGACGTTTCATTATTTCTGTACATGGGGCTGGAATGCTGCTTTACAGAACATCTGAAAAAAGTGACCTATCAAGAAGCTTAAGAAATTTTTCTATGATTGGCCTATTCATAACATTTAAAAAAACTGTCAAAGTTCAGAGGAATTAAGCTCATGGCAAACCCACTATAACAGACTCTGGCTCCCACACGTGATAGGAAGAGTAAATACATCAGTGCCTCTAGGAGCAACTGGTTGGTGTCTAGCAACTAAGTCAGCTCTCTATCTGTCATCAGATGACTCAGTGCAGTAAAGCTGTTGGCGCTGTTGTTAGTAAGGTCAGGAAGGACTTCCATTACAAACAATTCATTTTCCTACAATTCTATTTCACGTAGAACTTCTTTCATCAAGCTGCTGTTCAGATTCATAGAATTATTACTAGAATACAAAAAAGGAGCCTGGACACAATAGTCTCCTCTGTGCATCACTGGATTTCATATGCATTTTCAAATATTCTATAGAAAACAAATGTTCATAGAATTACTGTATCAGATGGTTTATCATGACTTCTTTTGAAAATCTGAATTGTTATTACCTGGATTAAATATGCCATCACCTTCTTCCCAGCCTATGAATTCAATCATTTTCTTGATGACTGCTTCTTCCACTAACAGAAACACAGGGGATACTTCATATGTATATCTGAACAAAAATAAAAGGAGCGTGTTTGGTATTAAGATTAC
This sequence comes from Chrysolophus pictus, assembly GCA_037305975.1. NCBI lineage: Eukaryota > Metazoa > Chordata > Aves > Galliformes > Phasianidae > Chrysolophus > Chrysolophus pictus. Next base: position 39,507,684 of record JAYKPI010000006.1, read on the forward strand.
AGAACTCATGCCACAGCATCATGTCAAAATTAGACAGAGGTTTTTTGTACTTTCTCTAACTTATCAGAAGCTGATTGCCATCAAAAGTAAAACTCTAAACTGAAAAGACTATAGATGTGACCCACAGAGCAATTGCTTCACAGTGGGTCACAATGACAATTCCACTCTCAAAGTAATACCGCAGAGTTTGATTTTAGTGAAGATCACAATACTTAAACTTCAGCAATAATAATCTATTGCAAGCAGCAATTTTTGTTTAGACTTTACATTTGCAAGTAAATAGTAGACAGGTAATCATTTGCACTCAACTCTGAGCAGAGCACATCAAAGGAAATAAACAACTAAGTTGGATTCATTCATTTTGATATCTTTATTCTCAAAGTAAGGGGAAAAAAAGTTTAGGTTTAAAAGTGTTAAAGAAAAAGATCTCTCAAGCCTCAGCTCACAAACCAGAAAAATCATCAGCTTAGCCAAGATTCTCATGAGCTATTCAGACAAACTAGACCAAATTCTTTCCCAAATTCCTGCACAATTCCTACCTCCTCTGTAACACTGAAAACAGGGGAAAAAAATTACAAGGGGGAGAAGAGGGGATAGTGGTCAGGAAGATGTTACTTCAAAAACCATGCAAGATTCATCATTATGAGTACAAGGAACTGCACTTACACACTCGGGTTCAATGCTTCAGTAATGAAACGAGCCACTAATGAGTAATAATCTATTCCAGCATACAGCTGATTGAAAAATCTTGGATGATCTGAAAATATAGATGAAAAGCAAGCAGCGACAGAATGTTTATGAGAAGAGAATGCATCACAGGTTCCCTCAGCTGAATGCTGATCACTGCTAACCATGATTCACTCCACCATTCCCTCAATATTTTACGGGTTTACTGTCCTTTTTTAAATTAGACAATCCTTTGAAAGTAAAAGTTATAGGCATTTTTAGGACCCAAAATAAGGCTGACGTAAGTAGTGCACAGAACAAATATGGATTATTCACAAGCTTTAAAGATCAAAAAGAAGTGACTGACAACTGAGTATGTACAGTGGCCTTTAACAGTGGTGTTCAGAGATGCAATGGACATTCAGTCAAGTTTTGCTAAGCAGTAAAACATGTAAAATCAGGTAAGCTGTATGGCTCCATGCCCATTACACTTGAGGCTTCAATACGTGTTTATAATTAGATTAAGAACTATTTACACAGCAAATTTTTCTTATTTAATATTCTTTCTAAGCATAACAAATGAAAATTTGAAGACAATTTGCAGAAGAAAGATAATCAGAATGCCTTCCACTAGCTCAGTAATTATATCTATGTATTATTAATACACTGCCCCTTTAGATTGGTATTACTGCCTTTCCATGGTTTTCAAAGATAGGTTCATCCTCAAAATCATTTTATGGCTTTCCTTACTGTAACAATAAAAACAGTAGGAAGGAATGTGTCTTGGAAATGCACAGGAATTATATTACATAACCTTCTCACTTTCCAAAATACAGCCCAAGCTATGCCACATCTGAAATCGTGAGCTTCTGAAAACAACACTATTTCTTATTCATCCCTTTTTGTTAAGATTACATTATACTTCACATGCTGCAGAAAGGTTACTCGTAGAGAGCCATTCTTGCAGAGATGTCGTGTACCATCTCTGAAACACTGCAGGCTCTCTTCTCACAGCATCTGGAATGGGAATTACTGCCTGTTGGCAAATTAACGTCCTATAAGTCTATTGCTCAATAGAAAGCAATAGTAAACACAGGATAATCATCACAAACAATGCATTCTTATTTGTCCAGGGGCAGTGACGGTGATTCCACTCCTCATCACTCTGCACAAAATTACATACAAAGATCTTTCTAGTTTGTTTATCTGTTATATCATAAATGTCTAGGCAACTTTCACAATACCTCAAGAGGACAGAATCTACTGTTAACATCAACGGCATTATGATAATTAGGTTTTGATTAGTTTTCTTTGATTACACCTTCTGGGCAATCACAGACACCTACAGTGACCAGCATGCAGTCAAACAACTGAAACACAATCAAATATTTGTATATTTGTGTAGGCAAGTAGAAAGCAGGCATTCAAACCCCTAGTTTCCTGGAAAATAATAGAGCTTTATAAACATTATCCTATCTTCCAAGGTTAGTATACAGCAAAACAACTTCATTAGAAATTGCATTCTTACTGGTTTTGACGCTGTACTGTATCACATCTTGGCAGAGTTGCAAGAGTTTCTGATGAGATTCTCCAGTGTCTCTCATTTCCAGATCAAGAAGCTTCTTCAGTGTTTCAGGGGCCCGCCATTCACAAACCTAATGATGGGTAGATAGGGCAAACCTACAGTGAACAGGTTAGCTAAAAGGAAAACTGTTAGAAAAGGGACAGGTAAGTACCACATTCAGGACTGCTTCTCCAAAACTGCCCATGGAATGCAGCAGGCCATTAAGACAATATGTCTGCTAAGCTGATCTCATGTGGTCTTGGATTTATTGCACCTCAGACATTCCTGACCATAAAAATCAGAATATGGAAGGCAGAAAGATGTAAAAGACTGGGAGGAGAAGGTGCGCCAGTTGGAATGCAGGGATATAAAGAGTCAGCCTTGAGTCTCCCAACTATCTTGCTCATGGCTCATATACCCTAGTTAGGAGAAAGAAGCCTACTGGTCAAATTTTGCCCTTAGCTAAGGCTTTGTAGTCCCAACACTTTCAGATGCTGTTCTGCCCAGGGGTGGGAGCAATTTGTGCATGCCCAAAGGCAATAATGTTTTATTTTCTGCTGCCCTTCCAATACATCCTCTCTAGCATGGTTTCTGTGAAACCCAGGGCAATCTCATATTCCCTTCCACAGCAGTACCACATTCACTGTCCCTCCCTCTCTAATACAGTGCCTCTGAGGAGTAAACAATTCCCCACAACCAAAACAGGAAATGCACTACACCCATCTGTCAGCTCAGAGAAAGTCACCACTGTGTTCTGAGACAATAAATAAATAAATAAATAAAACATTATTTTCTGACAAATAGGTATGCTAGCCATGTTACTGGAAGGTTTTTAAAATTTGAATTGGCACAGAACTAGAAGCAATTTTGATACTACTTGAAGTGCAATAAAATACAGCTAAAAAAAATATTCATTGTTCATTGTTTCTGCTGCAACTTTTCAACAACGCTCTATGGCTTTACCTTTTCTGTAACATCATCAGCTTTCTGGATTATTTCTTCCATTATGATCTTACAGGCCTCTTCCACAAATTTCTCTCCTGCTTTTGAATCAGTTATTGGACCATTTAGGATGACTCCATCCACCAAGACAGCATTCTTCTTCCTCTGGAGTAAATCCTGTTTGCAAGTACTAGCTGGAAGATAAAAAAAAACCTCTGCATTAGACAAGGCCTGGTCATCCTAAACTACAAAATATTCTTTCATTGCTGAAGATTTAGTGAACATAAGGAAATAAAACTCACATTGTCTTTTCAGGTGTACAAAAATCCTAGATTTTGTTGGAAACCTCTTTATAGACGAATACAATCACTTTGTGTTACTTTAGACCCAGACTGATATCACATAAATAATAACAGCCAACTGCATGGTATTCACTGTTTTCTGTAGCATACGAAAGCATGCAATGCACTTTCCAACCTTAGGAGAAAACACAAGTATGGTTCTCAGCATGATATAGCTGGATAAACAGAAATGAAGTGTGAGATAATAAACACTCTTCTCAGCTGAAAATGTTTCTTTCCTATTCTCTTTTTTCCATGATACATTCCCAGCTTCACTTCCCATACTTTCATTCTACCCCTTCTTACCACCCAGTCGTGTTATAGAGTCCTCTGTGTCCTCTGCAAAGTTTCACTGATTCCACCTCCATGACAATAATACATTAATATCATATACCTGAGATATGATATTAATATATTAATACCATATACCATATACTTAATATCATATATCTCTTTTCCACCCTTACCTTAAGTGACTCCAGTCACCTACTTGAGCATTTTGCTATGTATGTTATCTTTTTTATTCAGTTCTCCATCGGTGATCTCTTTCCTCTCCCTCACGTTTATCTGTGACACACTCTCCTGATGCGTTGCATAAGCACAGCACTACTCCCTTTACATTACTTCCAAAAGCACATCCAAAGTGCTTATTAGAGACAGAACGTCAGTGACAATCACGTATCTATTTCATGTATTGATTTCTTACCGCAAGATTAGAATGCCAGTTTTAATCAACATGATGGTAAAGACGAAAGTGAGACATTAGGAGATACCAAGAGAACAGACATCTGAAAGAGAACAGCACTGAAGGCAGAAGCGGTAACTACCATATCCAAATAACCTGGATTACACACAGCATCAGTACACAGATCTAGCCCTAGAATAGCTACAGTCCATGAGGTCAGGCAGCATTGCCTTGGAGGGTCGTCTTCAGTTAGTGATACAGTGAAAATACTGGAAGGGTAAGTACACATGAAGGAGAAAATCTTATTCTTGAAACAACTTTACCATCTGCGAAGTGAGGTGGCTTTTTAACAGGTGTACGCAAACAGCTGAATTTCCAGAAGACTGCAGGGCAGTCTGGCACATTCATTGTGCCTGGGCAGGATGATACAGAACAACTGTGTCTACAAAGGTGGAGACCTTCAGGGTCCATTGATTGAAAGAAACCCTGTCAATCCCATAACTCAGAGCAGCTCTTCACTTCAATTTCACTTATTAGGATAGGTATTACAAATGAGATCAAATTCTAGCAAGAGATGGAACCTCAGGTTTCCCATAAACAAGACATCAAGCTTCTGCATTTCTGAAATTACTTCTGTTTTTAATTCAAAACAACATTTTGCTGAGCAGAACATTTTGCACATTGTTACAGGAGACGCAAATGTTCTCATGGGACAGATACAGAGCTAGCATGTAAACACTATTCCATTTTCAACAAGCAAAGAGGGAAAATCCCTTACATCAGAAAGCTAAACTCTCATCAGGCTTCCCAGCACACCACAGCAAGAGCACTAGACAGAAATTGCAGCTTTAAAGAAGCTTTACAGGTTTCTCTCTGGAAAAACAAGCTAGTAGGTTAATTTTGCAAGACCTAAAACACCAGGTATTAACAACGAATGGGAAGGCAACAGGGCTTTGAGAGGATAGAACAGGGACTATTTTTGGATTAAGTGGCAGTTCTTTTCTGTATAAGTGAATCCCTTAAGTCATGTTCAGAGCTTAGAACAAATACGGAAGAACTCAACCTTGCCATCTTCTCAAGATCATAGAATCATCTACGTTAGAAAAGACCATCAGGATCATCAAGCTCAACTGTCAACCTGACGTACCAAGTTTTATCACTAAACATGCCCCTTAGTGTCAATACACACACATCTCTTAAATATGTCCAAGGTTGGGGACTCCACCACTTCCCCAGACTGTTCCAATGCTTGACCACTTCTTTCATGAAGAAATCCTTCCCAGTGTCCAATTTAAATCTTCCTTGGTGCAACTTGAGATGATTAACTCATGTTCTACCACCTGTCACCAGAGAAAAGAGGTGGACAACCTCTTCAATGCAGCCTTCTTTCAGGTAGCTGTATATAGCTATGAGGTCTCTGTCTCCTCTTCTCCAGACTAAATAGCCCCAGCTCCCTCCCTCTCCTCATGTCTCTTGTTTTCTAGTCTCTTCACCAGCTTACACTGCGTACACTCAAACAAATCAATGTCCTTTCTGCCTTTCTGCAACGAGGGGCCCAAAACTGACCACAGTATAATAGGTGCAGTCTCACCAGCACTGCATAAAGAGGGGCAGTCACTTCCTCTGTTCTGCTGGCCACACTATTTCTGATGCAGGCCAGGCTGCCACTGGCCTTCTTGGCCACCCAGGCATACTGCCAGCTCATGTTCAGATGCTACTATCCCCAGGTCTATGTCAATGGTGTTTTGTTGCTATGGAAAAGAGGACAAGATCTGAACAAGTATCTGTTGATACTTCCTCTGATTACAGAAATATCCAAAAAACAACATGGTGGAACAAGAGAACTCTAACTGCTTTTCTTCCTCTGCTGCACTCTGCTGTCTCTGCTAGAACCAAAGCTGTGTAAAAGCTTTTGTTGGTGACTCCATCTGCCCTATTTTTGATACTTTCACACAGAGATGCAATACAAGCACTTCCATGACTTTTCACAGAATTTCTTCAAGAGGTCATTGTAAAGAAAGTGAAGAACCTTATGTTACATTTTCTGCCAGGTGTTTAGGGGCTGGGTGATGGGTCTAGCAACAGCCTTGTATCTGAAGCAAGTCTACTGACCTTTATAGACAGTTTTAGAGTCTCCAAAGAACACTTTGTGAAGCCTGAAGAGAAAGACATTTCTGGAAAATGGGTGCAAGCCCAGCCCTACTGTCCACACATCCGCATTGGGCCTCAGGCAAAAAGGCAAAGCAGAGGGGTCAGGAAAAAGGGAGGGAAAAGAGCCTTCATTTCAACAGCAATTTACCTGTGTAAACCTCTGCTAAAGAGTTCAGGACTTAACCCACATTATATTCCTTAAATAATACACCTTGGACTTATGTAACATTTTCTAACTTTCCGTTATCACTTGCCAATTCAATCTGAACTTACTAAGCTAAATTCTGCCCTGTAACACAGCTTTATGCGATTAATGGAAAATATAAGGGCTACTCTGAAAGTAATGTCTCCTATTTTATTGTGTTGTCCCACAGCATCAGAGGAGGATGGTGGTGGTACAGCAGTAGAGGCTGAACCTTCCCACCAATATTCCATTCCATGTTGTTGCTGTGTGACAGATGGCAGAAGAGGGACAGTCTGACAAAATGCTGTCTGACATAAAAGTGCATCTGAAGCAAAGGGGTGGAGCTGAATTCCTCCTGGAGGAAAAAAATGGCACATTCATCAATGCTAGTAAATGTTGATGTAGACAAAACAGTGGATGTGGGCACAGTGAAGTGATGAGTGGTGCATTTCAGCAGTGGTGACACTGGGTCACATCCACTGGTGCAGGCTTTTACTGGTGTAGGCTCTTGTTCATTGCTGGCAAAAACGTATAGCTAATGGTTGTGACTGTGTTGAAAAACAGAGTCTCTAGCTGAGAAATTTCTCTATCAAATAGAATTATTGTGTGCTCTGTATCTGTTGTAGTTCCCATGTAAATAAATAGGAGGTATTACTTTCATAGTATGATGTAATAGAAAAAACTATTTCTCAATCAACAGCTAAAATGAACAAAAACATACTCATATTATGAACTAAAGGACTTCAGGTTTGGAAACAGCCACTGGATATAAATACTGTTCCCACCTCTCATGATTTTACTCCTGTGATACTTAATCTTCTATTTACAACTGAACTCTGGAACTCTTATGAGACTCCTAAACTCCACTTAAAAACAAACTTTTCTCCTCTTGGTTGCAGCAAAAGTAGTGAGAGGAAAGCCAAGTGGATGATGATAAAAGGCCAAAATAGAACTTGTTGTTAAAATTGCTTTTCTTTTTACACATTTTTTAAAAAAGAACCTATGACCAGTTTATTGCTTTGGATGGGTGAGCCTTGAGAAAAATTCTAGTTTCAGTTTTCATGTCACAGCTCTCAAATTAAAAGATGTCTTTCCAGAGCACAGCTTAGAAACACTCCCGCTATCTTTACTAGCCAATAATTTATGCTGCACTTCCACTGAAAGAAAGAAATAAATAAATTTAAAATGCTTAAAAGCATTTTCCAAATATTTTAGGCCTTTTGCATATCTTTGTTTCAAACACACCTGACTGCATTAATGTAACCAATCAGTCCTCTGTTCCACATGAAGCCCATATGCTCCTCTTTTTTTGTTTTTTTAACAACATGGTATGCAAACAATTTAGAAGTGTAGCAGCAGTAAATATAGTCTTTTTCATTTAAGATTACAGAAGCAGACTCCTAAGCAGACTCAGAAGACAGGCTCCCAGAAAGCGTATCAAATGCCATTCCTGCCAACTGGCACCAGGCTTGAAAAAGAACAAAAACTTTAACAAATGAAAATGTCTTAAATCAGAGATTAAGGATTATTGACTGTTCAAGATACCCTCCTGCAAAAGAGAAAACTTGATCCTGCTCCGCTTGAATGTAATTGGGGATTTATCCCCTGGCTACACCAGGAGTAGAATCAAGCTCGTAATTCTGACATTTCATTCTGAATGAGATACTGTGTTATAGAAACATAAGAGTTTCTAACTAACATGTCATTTTTATGATCAATATTATTTTCCCAGCAGAAAACAAATTAATGGCAGCTGAAATAACACAGAGGAAAAAATAAACATTTCTTTAGATGTTCCACCAGTATGTAGGAACCATTGAGTACTTAAAAAGCTGCTTCTGTGTTTCCATAAACATATAGACTCTTTCTCTGTTAAATTCTTGTGCTACAAAAAGAAACTGTAGCCTCATACTTGGCATATTCTGACAACATTCGGGGGAGTAGTGTAAAAGGCCCAGAAGGCTTTATCGCTCACACGAAGACAGAAACAGAAGGGGCGGTTGTGAAAGAGTGGCTTGTGCCTGAATGCCAGAGCCAAACCCTATTCAGTTTATACTGTACTAGTACCACTGACTATTCAAGCGAGGGAAAAAAGCTGGCTTTGACCAAATACTGGCTTCTGCTTTGTAACAAATGCAGTAATCACTGCCAGTATCAATCAAAAACAGACCTTAAATTTCTCATCCTGCATGATCTAGTCACAGTTCTTCTTTCAAAAGACATGTCTTTTCTTTCTACGTGTCAAGAAAACAAGTGAACTTCAGTACAGAGATTTCACACCACCATGTTTAATGTAGGAAGGCTACCCAGACACAAAGAATATGCACAGGCATGGTACGTCTCCTACACTCTGTCCCTCTGTTCTGCAGGCTCACGGACAAGACCTGTGGACAGGGAACAAGTTGGGCACTTCCCCCTGAAGATTTGCATCACAGAAACGCTTCAACTGCATACATGCAGAAGTGACCTTTATGGGACAGGATCTGAGGAAGACAAAAGCACTGTGTCTGAACTCAAAAGCTGCTCAACTGAGTCACGGAGCATGCTGCTAGCACTGCATGGCATCACCACAACAAACGTGTCCTATTCTTTTCCCACACTTGGATTTTCCATTCCAAAAGGAAAGGTCAGGAGAATGGAGGCAATCTTTATGTAGGCAAACCTCAGGGACAGACATTAATATTAAATAGCAGCATTTTGGTACTTCAAATAAATAAATGAAGGAAAGATTAATGCTGCAATATTTCCAATCAGAAAAAGAGGCTGTGGCTAATTGGAATTTACCTCAATATAAAACTAAGGAATAGCAGATGCCTACAACAAAATGGAAATCCTAACTTCCTGACTGCAGCATGATTCTCTCAGGTCACATTTTCAGCTTTAACATCTGCCAACAGAGTAGAGAGCACATGACACGTACAATGGGTTTTATTTCAATTAGATGTTGATTACTAATAATGAACATTTTATGTCTTCTCCTTTTCCTGGTGGGAACTGGACATGTCAGACCAGGCACTACACATCAATAGCAAGGTTAGAAACTGTAGGGGGCTGAGTTTGAATGCAAGTGACCAATATGTGAGTGACCCACACTGAATGTCAAGAATCCATGAGATTTCTCTGCTTCCCACTGGAAAAAATAAGAAGAAGAAGAAGAAAAAGAAGAAGTGAAAACACAAGTATTTTTTTCCAAACAGAAGTCCTGCAGCTTGATTTAAATGAGTGCATGACATTCTGCAAGAAATATATACTTAGACATAATATAAAAACAATTTTAATGCGAGCTATTGAAAATTCAACTAAAAAGAAGTAATTTACTACATCAGTTTACTGGGATTCAAAAGAATTTAAAATGCAAAAATGGATGAGAGTCTGAATTCACTTTAGGAAGTTTTATCTCTACATTCAATTTGCGCTTAAAAAAAACTTTTTTCCTCTTGCTATTTCTTAATATCTTAATAATCTTTTCTTAATAATAAACACTTCCACACTTTGTTTTCTGCAGAGTATTTCCAATTACTGTTCACTAATTCACATCAACAACATTGCACTGACATACACCCTTATTTACTAAGATGGAGAAGCCAGTGCATTGCAAATCAGGATGTGACTTTCCAGCACACTAGGTTCCTTAACCTGTTTCTATATAGGCCTTCATAATTTATTAGTAACTTATGTACAGCAAAGTAGTTCAGTGCTATTTCCAAATGGAGAAAGCTGCCTTGTGCAGACTAGTTCTTTAAGTGGTGCACATATTAGACTGTAAATTCAGTATATTAGACATTTCAGTTAACTGAAACTGCCCCTGTTCAGATCAGCCCAAAGTTCTCCAGATCACAGACACACCAGTTCTGCTCACTGGTCCCTCTGTGGCAGTAGAGGTTGAACCTTCCCACCAGTATTCCATTAAATGTTGCTGCTGTGTGACAGACAACAGCAGAGGGGCAGTCAGACAGAATGGCGACTGACATGAAAGTGCATCTGAAGCAAAGGTGGAGAACTGAATTCCTCCATGGGGAAAAAATAGCACCCATTGACATTCATCAATGCTTGTAAATGTTGATGTAGACGGAACAGAGGATGTTGACACAGTGAAGCGATGAGCGGTGAGTTTCAGCAGTGCTGACAGTGGGTCACCTCCACTGGTGGAGCTTTTTACAAGTGTGGCACACAGGCTCTTGTTCATCACTGGCAAAAATGCACAGCTAATGGTGGTAACTATGTTGAAAAATACTGTTCCATAGCTTAGAATTTGCTCTATTTAATAGTGTTATTGTGCTCTCTGTATCTGTTGCAGTTCCCATGGAAATAAATAGGAGGTATTACTTTCAGTGCTACCTACATATATATGCATGTATGTATATACACTGACAATTCCCTAAAGGCAAATCCAATGCCTGCCAGCGGGTTGCTGAGTACAAAAGAAAAACATACAGCAACAGCACAACAGTAGCCTCTGACTATGGAAAAGTAAAGGCACAGCAAAACAGTATGAGTTGAGTTACTCAAAGTCCTCAGAAATTTTCACAGCAGAAAAAAAAACTAACTGAGTACAAGTTGAGCAATTGGTTTGTCAAATGGGGCTCTCTATACATTCTGGAGTTTCACAGACCCACATAGCATTTTAAAATAGCTGGTCAGGTCAGCACAGATCAATTATACAGAAGAGGGACAGTGCAGAACTCTGGAAACATCACTGTCCATTAAGAATGCCCTGCTTCTCCTATGTAGTTTTAAGTAGCCACTCTAGAGGTGCAGAGAATCAAGCTGTAGGGGGGCAACACAGAGTGGCCAGTTTCTGAAAAGCCACTGGCAGTCTGGTAGGAAGTAAGCAGTCCATATGATGTTTGGTAGACGCACAGAGGTGGTCACACTATGCATGCTGAGGCTCACCAGTGGAACAGTGTGCACTCCCTGTATGAGTAAGGCAGAGTCACTACACCCCTAAGGAAGGTAGAAAATGGGTAATGAATGTTGTGAGGTTTTTGCCAACAGTTTAACCAGACATTTCAGATCAGCATCATCACGGTAACCAAATGTCTGGAATTTAGAGCATTGCTTGCTTGCTTTTATCCACTTTGACAAGTGGGAACCAGTTTTTTGTCACATTATACATTGGTATGGGCTCGATGGTCCCCAAACAATGCAGTAGGTGTAGTGATAGTATGACAGGATTTTTCTGGGTAACAATGTACACCAGTCAGGTCAGTTCAGTACAGCAACTTTATTAGAGAAGTCTACTATGGTATTAACTCAATTGTTTAGCAACACGTATTACACAATAGTTATCCGCAAAAGGGAATCATTATTCCACAGTGATGTTAATTACATCCTTGGCTTACCTTCCAAGTGCCAAAGAGTCACTCAGTGCCAGGGAAGCTTCCTTAGCAGGCAATCTGAGCTCAGGGCTCAGAACTTCCAGCCCAGAACCCTATGGCAGGAGCGCTTCAAGGGGCTCAGTGCATCAGCCTGCTCTTACCCAGTGCCTGCTGTCTTCAGCCAAGTGCTTTACAAATTACACACACAGTTTTACATCTGCTAAAACCGTATCTTGTGCAAAAGTGAAGGCAGTTTTCACCACATACATCACAATACCAAGTAAACACTGACAATAGCTACAACACAGTGAAACCTCTGGCAGTCCTATAGCCACAAGATGTCTTGTCTCTCCACATCAGGTCTGCTGGAGAAAAAGAAATTTAAGCGGCTCAATGAGACACAAGCTGTCTTACAGTGTAACTAAGGGAGGGATGCCAAGCAGTTTAAAATCAACCTTTCTTTTTGAGACCCTGGCATTTGCCAATGGATACGATCGTATTTAAAAGGCTTTTCAGCTTGCATAAGGTGAAATGTGATAAAGGGCTGGGACACCCAAGCCTTAGAGCCAGAAGTTGTTCCAAATCCTCTAGATTTAACCCATTCCTTTGTAGAGCTCTGGACAAAAGACCTTGGTCATGACGAACCACTTTTCCTCATCAGTTGTGGCACTGTAAAAAAAACTCTGGCCCTGTGCCTTCTTCTTTAATACACCTCTATTTGTCAATGCTCAACACATTTTAAGAAGAATCAAAATTATATATAGTCAAGAAGCTGTAATAATGATGGACACAGAAACATCTGAACAAGGTGAAAATCATCACTTATCACCCTTTGACTTATCTAATCACTTTAAACAATATCATCAACACAAATGTCCACCAACAATGCAGAAAACAACCATTCGCTTCTATTACTCCCTCATAAACCCCACTGATGTTAAAATAAGATAACTTGTGTGTACGGATGGAAGAATAAGAAGGGAAATAGCCACAATTTAGTTATGTGCTGATGGGATTCCTTAACCATTAATGCTTTACAGGTACCCCCTACGATCTCTCTAGTTAGTGTCAAGACAAAGCAAAAAGAAAGGGAAGAAATTGAGCTTTTGGTTTTTCCAAAGCCTGAAAAGGAAGTTTCCTGAATCTGACCATGGCAGAGAAAACAGTAATACAAAAGGTATGTATTTCAATGTGCCCCTTTTTCATGTTTTGCGCCACTTAATAAACTCCTAAGGAAATACAAATGGTCTCTACAGAAGCAGGCAGCTTGAAATAATTAAAGCAAGGGAAATTAAAGTATGTGCAATCTGAACTGTCCAGTAGGCAGTAATAGTTGAATCAGTATGTTATAAGATTCCTCCAATGCTTGGAAGTGATATTTTTTGGTTGTATAAGCGATACTTAAAAGATGCAAGCATTTACTGAATTTCAAGAGTCAAGTTTAGCTTCTTTGCTAGATGTTCATTAACTGCCAAGAAAATTTGTACTAATTTTAAAGCACAATGAACATACTCATGCAGAATTGCTTTATTTGACACAAACTTCATTTCTTGCAAGGCTGCGTATTCCTTCATCGTATGAAGCAGCATTCAAAGATCCCAGTATCTTTTCCACCAAAGCAGATCTTAAGATATAGAAGAGATCCTATCCCTCTGCCCTGACCAAAATACCAACCCCAGTGTCATATTACCGGAGCCTTAAAGTCACACCATTTCTACCATGCTTCACATTACACCTGCTTCAGATGGCAACATACTACATGAAAAATGTTTGCTGACTCACCTCCCCGTTCAGCTGGCAGATTCAAATCACACAACACAACATACGATACACAGAGCAGAAGCCAGTGATTCTCATGTTAAAAGGCAGCATATGCCATAAATGGTGGCAGCAGCCTTTTCCCTTCCTTACGTGGTTTCCAGCTCTATTTACTGTACTTGATGAGCTAATAACTCACTTGAGACTCTGCTTAATAGAAGGGAATATCCCATCTTTCCACCCCATCCCCCAATTAAATAAATAAATACAGAATGCTCTAAGCTTTCTCCACGACAGAACAGTCTGGGAGAGCTTCACTGATGCCAAATGACTGAAGGATACATGCAGTCAGAATCTGTTTCTGCAGCTAGGAGTGGGATTCTGCAGATCGGTCCCTGTTGAAACACAGGGCTTTGCCATCTCTGGTGTTAGAGGAAGCACAGATTCTTACTGATCTCTGCACAGTAACGCTGCTCTCATGGATAGCAGTTTCAGAGAGAAACCTGACACAGTCAGCAAGACAAACCTCACAAACACACAATTTCAGATACATTAAGGGTGTTAGAAATCACTGTCACTCCCCAAGAGTGCTCCCATTACATCCAAAACTGCAGCAGACAAGAATAATTCAGCGCATGAGGAAGTGCACCTATTTTCTCACTGCAACTGTACCTACTTTTCTAGTTGCACCAGTGGCACAAAGCAAACCCAGTGGCACTGCTGCAACAGCCTCATGCCCTTCATTTCTCCAACAGCTCAGGAAAACAGAAGCAGAGCACCTGAACACTCAAACAAGGCTACAGTCAACACCCTCAGCCACAATACAGCCCCACCTACATGAATTTTATTCACCAGACAGACTGAAGCAGAAAAAACAGCAAGTCACCAAAGGTAACAGGAAGAGAGGACAGGAAGACTGAAGAATTCCTGTTGAGAGGAAAAGTATGCAGAAGTTATACATGCTGCTCATGAGCAAGGTACTGAGACCGAAAAACCCGCAGCAGCAGAGTGCAAGGGGATTGGATTATTACTTATCTCTCATAACAGCACAAGCCAATTGTTTCGGAAGAAAATTAGGTTTCTGGTAGCCTGCTTTGGGCAACATTTGAATAAGAACACTGTTGCTGACGTCGAGGGAACACTGGGATCCCTGTCTCAGTGACCACCATCAGCCTATCTTTGGTGGTGTCTTGGCAGAGGACATTAATATGAATGACATTTGAAGGGAGGCACTTTTGGAGTTGCTGCCATTCATGCAGCATTACTGCTACGTGCACAGGATCAGATTCTGTGCACAACTGCACGTATCTTACCACTAAGAGAATCATCATATTACTTTACAATGCTCATTCATTTAAGAAAAGCAAATTATATTTCTTAGATATATATATGTATTTCCCCCAGGAGTTTTCTTTCAAATATATTACTTTATTTGGAGATCTTTCTACTGATAGATTGCCATTGACTTGCTTCATCCATGAATGCAGGACACTGAACTTCTGGTAGATAAGCAAGAAGACTTTCTCAACGTGGGGGTTAAAATTCTTCTTCTGTTTTAAAGTCTCATTCACATTCAGTGTGAAACTGAAACACATGAAACCCCAGGCCATTTTGACCATTCTCCTAAGAGATTCCCATCTTGTGATAAGCAGAGAAGCTCTTGGGAATACTGGTCTTACGGGAGAGAGCACAGCACTGCAAACACTTCTTTTCTGACTTAGCAACCGGCTTCTGCTCACAAGTCCAAGGCATTCCTCGTTTCTTAACCGTGCAAATAACAGCATATCTGGAGCTTAAGTGTGCCACAACTCAGTCAATTACTTTCCTAGCTCCCCCAGATATCTCACTACAGTATTAGCCATAGGTCTCTCATATTGCCAATTTCCATAAATATACAGACAACTTCTGTCTTTCATTACATAATGATCTTCCTGCTGATGCAGGTACACAGACTGCCCATACGTTTATGAAGTGGGATTAACTCCTCCCTTCCCAGGACCACGGGGACCAGCAGTCTTGTCCAGCACATCACCGTACTGCCCTGCCTACCTTATTCCGGTGCCTGGAAAGAAAAAGAAGCGCCAGTCTTCAAAGATAATTTATTTCAACAAACATCCTGTAACGCAACGCTTTTACAGTAATTGTTGCAAGCACTACACCTTATTCAAACATTCAGATACATCTCAGCCGCACTCAGAGGAAGGAGAGAGATGCAACAGGCACTCCCTGCCCATCCGCACGAAGCCGCTGCCCCGCCGGCGTCCAAACCCCACTGCCCGCCGGGCTGCAGCCGGCCCAGCGGCCCACCCTGCCCCGGGGCCCCTTCAAGCCGGGGGAAGGCTTAAAACCCCGATGGGGGCACGGAGCGAGCGAGGCGCTGCTCGGCTTCCCCCGGCAGGCGCCGCGCCCGAGCCCGCAGCCCCACTGGAGCGGGGGAGAAAGAGGAGAGAGAGGGCGGCTCTGGCACCGCAGCGTTTACCCTCCATCTCGTCTTCGTGGTGGAGCCGCCGCCTCTGCTCGCGCGGACCGGAGATGAGGGAAGGCACTACCGACTATGGCCGCTCCCCCGTCGAGCTGTCCCGTGCCGCGTTGCGATCGAGACCGAGCCTTCGCCCCGCACGCCCTCAGACGCCCAGCCCTGCCCGTCAGACCTCGCCGCTCCCCCCGGGCCGCCTATTAATACCCTCGGCGCCGCAGGCCCGCCGCCAGCCGCCGCCTCCTCCGGGTGGGGGCAAAATGGCGGTGGGGCAGCAGCCCTCAGCAGTGGCTTTGGCGCCAGGCACCTGTTTTCTGCTTGGGAGCTGAGTGGTGGCAGAGGCTGCCCTGGTGCTCACAGGGAGTTTTGCTATGTTCATTTATTCTTTTTTTAATTAAATGTAGAGCTAGGCCGTAGAATCACTGAGGTTGGAAGAGACCACCAAGATCACCGGGTCCAACCATCAACCCATCTGCTAACCACGTCCCTCAGTGCCACATCCACACAGTTCTTGAACACCTCCAGGGATGGTGACTGCACCACTCTTTTGGAGAAGAAACATTTCCTAATATCCAACCTGAACTTCCCCTGGCACAAATTCCAGCCATTCTCTCTCATTGCATCACTGTTACCTGGGAGCAGATGCCGACCCCCACTTCAGCACAGCCTCATTTCAGGCAGCTGTAGAGACCGATCAGGTCTCCCCTGAGCCTCCTCTTTTCCAGGCTGAACAATCCCAGCTCCCTCAGCTGCTCCCCATAAGACCTGTGCTCCAGATCCCTCACAGCTTCACTGCTCCTCCATTTTGGTGGTTGGACCTTTCCACCCAAGGTAGAAAGGCTCTGCTGCAGCAGCCGCATCTAGCTCTACTAGAATCAGCATAAAAAGCACTTCAATTCGATTTTAGGAATCGCAGCGCAATTAAAACATTGCGATCAGGCTTAGGCCTTCGTGAGATGACTGTCCTGTGGCAACTCACATTAGAGAGGCTGCAGCAGGTTAAAGGAAGGAGTCATTAACATCCATGAACTTTCCTTCTTCCTGAAGGAAGGAAACTGCTGCTGCTTGTGACCAAATTCTCAAAAGTCTGGCCTCAAAAGAGGCAGCTTTCTGGCAGGTGAACAGTGGTGCTAACAGTCAGGACCTGCCGGGCTCCTGGCTTTTCTGCCAAACCCACACAATTGTGCTTGTGTGCCTCGGCTTATAGAGCCCTGGTGCGGCATCACCAGCCG